>LPNX010440079.1:168753-231623 GCA_001517045.1 Pseudotsuga menziesii
GTTTTTGCAAAACCGGTCCGGTTCTGATAACATTGGTCACACCTCTCCCACTTTCCTAAGTGAGGACACAACTTTCGGAAGATTTCTGCTGCTAGTGTGCAATCGGCGGACAACAAACTTCATAAAGCACTGGTCCTTTTTAATCTGCATAATTATTTTATTTTGATCAATTGTCTGTGGCCTGTTATAATTTCTATCTGTGAATGCATAATTGACTAAGTCTGAAATCATTACTTATCTTTCAATCTGTTGCTAGCAACATGGATTGCTTTTGATTTATGTGTCATACTCATAATAAATAAACACCTTTAATCAAATAACTCCTAAATAACACCAATCCGCATCTGCAACGAATTAAAACACTTCAACCACATTGAGCCATAGAAAACTCTTTGTTAGGGACTACCCCCCTTGGCTCTGTGCTTGCCCCCAAGGTCACAACTCTCCCACTTTCGTAAGTGACGAGACAGCTTTCGAAAAGTTTCTGCTGTTGGTGTGCAATTGGCGAACAACAAGCCCCATCTCGCAACTACATGTCTACAACATGGGACATAACCCATGCCCCAACTCGCCATCCACATCACACTCAGGCATGTGCTTGTCATGTGGCCCCCCCACAACCTACCCTCCCCCATCCATTCTTCTGCCCCGCAGACTCTTCAGTTACACCCTCCCCCTCATATCTTCCCTTATCCCCTGTGTCTCCCATTTCATCCCCTACGACCTCTTCTCCTTTATCTCCTCCTCTCACCTCTCTTTCTCCCTCATCCTCAACCTTCTCCCCTTCATTCTTCCACCCTCTCATCATCACCCCCTCCTTTCAACCCCTCCCTACAATTCATCTCAACACTCATCACACACCCCCTCAACCCCGCCCCCCCCTCCACATTTTTCTCTAAACCAACAACTTTGTAATATCCCAAACTGATATTTTTTCTTTTTTTGTGTATTGTAGATGGCTAGTAGGCTTATGCCTCAATAGAATATGAAAGCAAACCCTGATCTTTGCATGAATGCATTTGAATGCAAATTTGTGCCCTAGATAATACTGAAATGCTAGAAAATAGGAGGAATTAATGCATGTACATACCAGTATGTAGATCTATTGATGGCGAAGAGGATGGTCCCCGCATGCAAGAATTGTGATGGAGAAATAAGGAGTTAATCCAAATCATCCTCCACAGGTAAGTGCGCCCTCCTCCAAAGCTATAAATGCTCCTCAATAATGAATACTCCACCGATGAAGACCCAGATGATATGCAATAGGGTTATAGTGCCCTTCTGGAGATGATGGAAGCAGCATGCAGAAGAACTGGTGGCTTAATAGCCTGCAACGAATGTATCCTTCTCCAGGAAGTCACCCATGCAGAAAGACGTCCCACAAAATAGTGTTGAATGCTGATAACAAGCCTGAAACCCAAGCTGAGAAGCCAGGGGAAGGGTGATGAGGGTGTTCTAAGAAGAATAGAAGCAGCATGCAGAAGTTATGCCCTCTGTAGAGATGGATGTGAATAGATATGTCTCTGACCAATGCACCCCTGCTAAGATAGCAAACCCCTCCAATCCAATGAATAATCAATCTCTCAAAGCAACTGCTAAATAGAACCTGATGATGAAGTAGTGTTGAATCTGGATGATCCAACCTGATGATGAACTAGGGCAGATAGATTTCGCTGCCGAAATACACCAGTTAGCTGAGCATGCACTCAACCCCAACTTAGCTCGCTGAGCTCTCCAATTCGATTCCTCAAATCAATAATCATATAAGTGTCCTTCTCCATTTGCTTTATCTTTCTTTTATAACTTCCAACTGCAAATAACCTAACTTTTGACCTAATTAGGTCACTTTATTTTCTAATTTGCACTTGACTTGCATGCAGGTGCATGGAGACTCAATCAAGTGCATGCATCATGAAATAATGCTCAGATGTCATGCATGCAGGTGGCCTTTGGCTCTGATGGCCCCTGTCTACCCAATGATGATATAATATTGATGCCCTATATCTTCTTATATGGCATCAGTCCACAGTTGATTCCCTGACTATTAGTGCCCGCTCAAACCTATGGGAATCATATAGGTTAGCGGGCTGGTCCTCAATGTTTAGCAAAAGAGGACATTACAGTCCTCCCCGCTCAAATTTGCTTGTCCTCAAGCAACTGTAAAGCTGAGTGTTGTAATACCTGTTCTCCCTCCCAAGTGGCCTCCTCTGTAGGCAGATGTCTCCACTGAACCAAGTAGTCTCTGATGATTTTGTTCCTCAGTTTCTGCTCTTGCACCTCTAGGATGCGCTCAGGAATCAACATCGATTGCCCCCCATAATCAAGGGGGGCGGCTCGGAAGATGTAACAATCTGCTGACCGATTGCCTTCTTGAGGTTGGAGACATGAAATACGTTGTGAATCTTGCTCTCTGCGGGTAGTTCTAGCTCATATGCTACCTCTCCAACCTTCTGGATTATCTTGTATGGACCGTAGAAGCGAGGTTTGAGTTTTTCCGCTCCTTTCTTTTTAAGAGATGACTGTCGGTAAGGTTGGAGGCGCAAATAAACGAAGTCTCCGACCTCAAAACTGCGCTCAATCCTGTGCCTATCCGCATATATCTTTTGTTGATTCAAAGTATCCTGCATGTTCTCCCTGAGTATCTTGAGGATATCATGACCCTTCTGAATCCATTCTTTGGCCTTAGGGGCCCTGCTATCGCCGAATATCCGATCTGCGAAAGTGGAAGCATCATACCCATACAGAGCTCGAAAAGGGGTCATCCCAATGGTCATATGCCATATGGTGGGTGGTGTTGTAATAATGTTCCCCCAAGTGCAGCCATTTGATCCATGTCCTCTGCTGACCTGCTACGTAATTTCTCAAGTATCCCTCAATCCATTTGTTGACAATCTCTATCTGCCCATCACTCTGTGAATGAGAACTTGTGCTCATGGCTAACTCGGTCCCCACTAACCAGAAAAGCTTTTGCCAAAAGGTTCCCGTGAATTTGTTGTCCCTGCCACTGACAATGGTCTTGGCTAACCTGTGGAGTCTAAATACTTCTCTGAAAAATAGTTCTGCTACCTGTGCTGTTGAATAATCTGAAGGAATGGCAAATAAGTGAGCAAACTTGATCAATCTGTCCACCACTACGTATAGGCAGTCTCTGCCCTGAACCTTGGGCAGCCCAATAATGAAGTCCATGGAGATGCTCTCCCACTTATGCTCGGGAATAGGTAAGAGTCGTAGTAAACTAGCTGGGTGGGTGTGCTCTATTTTGTTCTATTGGCACAAGCTGCACTCTCTCACATGTTGTATCACATCATTCTTGAGGCCCTTCCAAGAGAACCTTTCTCTAATCTGTCTGTAGGTCTTGAGAAACCCCTAATGCCCTGTTAATGGTGAATCATGCGATGCCTACAAAATCTTCTTCTTGAGGGAAGACTCGGGAACTAAGAAGATTTTGTTCTTGTAGTATATGATGTCATCAATTACCCAGTACCTATCATCCTGAATCTGTCCATCCAATAGCTCGCAAGCAAACTTATCTTTGGAGTACTCAACCAAAAGATGAGATCTCCAATCTGATGAGATGCTCATAAGGGATAAAGTAGTTGGTCGTCTGAAAAGTGCATCGGCCACTATTGTTCTTTCCCTTTACGTACTCAATCTCGAAGTCATAGGCCTAAATTTTGCTTACCCATTTCTGTTGTCTCTCGTTTAGCTCTTTCTACTCTAGGAAGTGTTTCAAGCTATTGTGATCTGTCTTAACCTTGAATTTGCCACCCACTAAGTACTCCCTGAACTTGGTTAGCTCATGGAAAATAGCTAACATCTCTTTGTCATATATCGAATAGTGGCGCTCATAGTCTTTGAGCTTCCTGCTCTCAAATGCAATGGGTTGGTTGTTCTGCATCAAAACTGCCCCAATTCCCTCTCCTGAAGCATCACATTCTAACACGAAGGGTTGAGAAAAGTCTGGTGGAGCTAATACTGGGCAGGAACTCATTACCTTTTTCATTTTCTCGAATGTTTGTCATGTTGTCTCCGACCAACTGAATGCCCCCTTCTTGGTAAGATCTGTGAGGGTTGCGGTCATCTATGAGAATCCACTGTCATACCTCCCGTCGTAGGTGCAAAGGCCCAAAAATCCCTTCAGTTCTGTCACATTTTTAGGTGTAGGCCAATCCACAATGGCTCGAATCTTCTCTAGGTGCACCTGGACCCTGTTGGCCCCTATCACATGCCCCAAGTATAACATCTCCTACATGCCGAACTCACATTTGGACATTTTGGCATATAGTGACTGCTCCTATAGAATGCCAAGAACTTCGTCTAGATGTCTCAAATGTTCTTCCCAAGTACTACTGTATATCAATATGTCGTCGACGAATACCAGAAGATACTTACGTAACTGAGCCTTGAAGATATTGTTCGTGCATGATTGGAAAGTAGATGGTGCATTAGTGAGCCCGAATGGCATCACTAGAAACTCATAATGTCCATAGTTGCAATGGAAGGAGGTCTTTGGAACATCCTATTCCCTGACCCGAATCTGATGGTAACCTTAGCGAAGGTCAATCTTGGAAAAGTACTTTGCCCCCTGTAATTCATCCATCAACTCATCAATCTTGGGGATGGGATACATGTTCTTTATGGTCTTTTTGTTGAGTGCCCTGTAATCAATGCACATGCGTAGGATTCCATCCTTTTTCTTTACTAGCACTACTGAAGATGCAAATGGACTGGAGCTAGGTTTGATGTACCCCAGCTTGAGTAGTTCCTTGATTGTACTCTCTATCACATCTTTGTACCACTTGGGATGTCTGTAAGGAGTGATGATAACTGCTTGAGTCCCCTCCTCTAACTCAATAATGTGCTCAAATCCCCTATCTGGAGATCCACCTGCTGGAAGGTCTCCGAATACTGCTTGGTGCTTCTGCAGTAAGGCCTCTATATCTGTTGGATGTTGTGTGGCCTAATCTAGTGGTTTCCTGAAGGTAACCAAACACTCTGCTGCCCACTCAATATCTTCTTGTTGGAGTACTGCCTCCATCCTGTGTGATGTCACTGCTGTGGGAGGGTAGGTATTCATCCCTCTCAATACTACCTTTTGTCCCTCTGCTCTTATGAACTCCATCTCCATGGTCTGGTAGTTCATGGAATACTTCCCTATGCAATACAGCCATTGAACTCCTAATACCACATTCATGTCAGGTACATCTACCACATAGAATGTCTTTATCACCGTATAATTCCCAAGTGTTACTCTCAATTTAGGAATCCTCTGACTACACTCCATGGTGTGACCTACTGCAGCTATTGAAAACCCATCAAAACTCTCAGTCTGAATGCTTATCCTTTTAATCCATGCAACATCAATAAAGTTGTGGGATGCCCCACCATCTATCAGCACTCCCACTCTATGGCCCTCTACGGTACCTCTGATCCGGAGAGTGTGGAATCTAGGAACCCCTATCATGGTAGCAATGGTACCTCCTAAGGGCTGTCCCTCATCAACTGTCTCTGGTGTCTCTCCCTGCTCCTGATCCTGATAATCCTCATCCTCCCCATTGTCGGAATAGGCCTCTATGTAGTAGGCCTTTCCCTTTCCTGAACATCTGTGCCCTAGTACCCATGGTTCCTGGCAAGTGAAACATAACTTTTTTCTTTTAAGGTCCTGTCGGGTATCATTGTCCATCCATTCTTTCTTGGGCCATTCTTTCTGGAAGGGTTTCCTCTCTTTATCTTTAATAGGAAAATTGGTTCTGGGAGGAAAACTATTTTTGGGTACTGCATCCTGCAAATCTCTAGTCCGGCTGATGGCATCTACTAGGTTGGCGGGCCTATAGGACTTGACCCATCCCCGTAAGGGTTCAGTGATGGCCTCTGTAAACAACATAATCAACCTGCTCTCTGAAATGTCTGTCACCATGACTGTTATCCTCTGAAACTCTGAAATAAATGCATCTGCACTACCTGTCTGCTTGAGCTGTGCAGCTCTCTAAAGTGTACCTCAAGGTCCTTCCAATCAAACCGCTCAATGAGCCTCTGTGTAAAACCTGGGTACGATGTGATGGTATTGTGACCCAGTGTCACTAACCCGTGGTACCACCACTCATGGGATTCTCCATACAAATGCAAAGTAGCCAATTTAATGGCATCTGTCTCAATCAAGGGGTTGAGCTGGAAGTATGTATCCAACTTCTGCACCCAATTCCGAGCTGGGCCACCCTGGGTACCCTCAAAGGTAGGGATAGTTAGTTTCCCTACAGTGAATGGCCTATTGTAAGCTCTAGGTTTGTTCTTACTTTTAAAGTGGCAGAAGTCAGTGAAGGTCATGGCTGAATGGAAGTCATCTCCTAAAGCTCTANGTGCTAGAGGTACTGCAGTTGGACTGTCTAAGAATTGAGGCATGGTAGGTCGGGAAGGCTTGTTGTATATATGGGGATGGCTCTGCATGTTGGTATGTAAGTGCTCCCTACTACTACTAGTAGTGGATACCCTATCACTATTGGGAAACAAAGGACTGTGTGGGTTGGGCCCATTTTTCTCTGTCATTTGCCTAAAGGTACTCATCATTTCTTTTTGCCTAGTAGTAAGTTTTTTTATGGCGGAGACGAGACTATTGAAAGTTGTTTTATCATCATCGGCCATTGTTTCTTTGCCCTTTCCAAACTGATACTCTCTGTCCTCCAACTCTATGTCCTCTAACTCCTCTTCTCCTCTATCACTGTTTCTAAACCTCTGTCTCCGGTAAGTAATGTTGTATGGGTATTCTGAATTCATTTACACTTTTGCATGCCCACAGCTGGCAAGAAAAATGGCTCTGATACCACTGTAATATCCCAAACTGATATTTTTTCTTTTTTTGTGTACAGTAGATGGCTAGTAGGCTTATGCCTCGATAGAATATCAAAGCAAACCCTAATCTCTGCATGCATGCATTTGCATGCAAATCTGTGCCCTCGATAATACTGAAATGCTAGAAAATAGGAGGAATTAATGCATGTACATACCAGTATGTCGATCTGTTGATGACGAATAGGATGGTCCCTACATGCAAGAATTGTGATGCAGAAATAAGGAGTTAAGCCAAATCGTCCTCCATAGTTAAGTGCGCCCTCCTCCAAAGCTATAAATGCTCCTCAATAATGAATACTCCACTGATGAAGACCCAGATGATACGCAATAGGGTTATAGTGCCCTTCTGGAGATGATGGAAGCAACATGCAGAAGAAATGGTGGCTCAATAGCCTGCAACGAATGTATCCTCCTCCAAGAAGTCGCCCATGCAGAAAGACGTCCCCCAAAATAGTGTTGAATGCTGATAACAAGCCTGAAACCCAAGCTGAGAAGCCCTTCTTCCAAAGGAAGCGTGATGAGGGTGTTCTAAGAAGAATAGAAGCAGCATGCAGAAGTTCTTCCCTCTATAGAGATGGATGCGAATAGATATGTCTCTGACCAATGCGCCCCTGCTAGGATAGCAAACCCCTCCAATCCAACGAATAATCAATCTCTCGAAGCAACTGCTGAATAGAACCTGATGATGAAGTAGTGCTGAATCTGGATGATCCAACCTGATGATGAACTAGGGAAAATAGATTTCGCTGCCGAAATACACCAATTACCTGAGCATGCACTCAACCCCAACTTAGCTCACTGAGCTCTCCAATTCGAATCCTCAAATCAATAATCATATAAGTGTCCTTCTCCATTCGCTTTATCTTTGTTTTATAACTTCCAACTGTGAATAACCTAACTTTTAACCTAATTAGGTCACTTTAACTTCTAATTTGCAGGTGCATGGAGACTCAATCAGGTGCATGCATCATGAAATAATGCTCAAATGTCATGCATGCAGGTGGTCTTTGGCTTTGGTGGCCCCTGTCTACCCAATGATGATATAATATTGATGCTCTAGATCTTCTTATATGGAATCAATCCATAGCTCATTCCCTGACTGTCAATGCCCGCTCGAACCTATGGGAATCATATAGGTTAGCGGGTTGGTCCTCAATGCTTAAGCAGAAGAGGACATTACAGACACCTAAGTAACGGCCTCCATCCACACAACAATTAGTCTCATTAGTTGTAACCTTAATGGTGGATACAACGTTAATACACCCGTTGTTACTTAGCCTATCAGTCCAGTTGGTTCAAGCATTGCTTGACGGAGTTGAAGTAGTAAGGACAAGGTCATGGGGTCCCTAAATCGTAAGTACCCACTCACCACATGGAGGAGATACTGCAAATGTATACGCCAATGGTCGGGATCTGTCGAGCATATCCAGGATTGCTGATCGAAACCGTTCATGCAAAGGTACACACACAAAGGATACACCAGGATACATCGAGCACCATTCCAACTTTTAATCCTAATCATTCGTGCTAAGATACATGCAAGAGATACAACAAAGGGGCACCCCACGCGAATGGCCTAGGTGCATCAAGCACTTTTATAACTTTTGATTGCAACCATTTGTGCAAAAATACAAGCATGTTAATACGAAGGACGCACGCATGAATGGACCAGATGCATCGAGCAATTTTATAACTTCTAATCGCGGCCATTCGCGCAAAGGTATAGGCCATGTGAATTCATCCTTGCCATTAGCGCTAAATGTACCAACTCGTTGATTAGAGGTAAGGGTCAAAGATTCACCAAAAAACATGAGATTCCATTATAGATTATGTAATGATGAACGAATTCCGAGCTCCCCTGTCAACTTACTAGACGCAATGGAGGTGGGACATGCCTCGTCAACAATAATGGTCAATCATAAAGGAGTATTTGTAGTCACCATAGTGTTGCAAACATCGGTCGATTTATCGCGATGTTCTGATAAATCCCGAGTTTATCAACTCACCGATGTTTGCTCAAAAAATCAGCCCGCTTTTCTCCCGAGAAATCGTCAATATTTTCCCACTTTTTTCCGCTTTATCCCAAGATATTGCCGATTTTTTCCCAATTTTTTTCCTATTTATCCCAAGATATTGTCGATTTTTTCTAAAAGGTGAAATGAATATATTTGTATTTTTTTAAGTTTGCCATTTATTGTCAATGTTTGTCGATGTGTTGCCGAGATATCCCGAAACGATGTTTCTTGGACCTTGCTGATTTTTTTGTCGCGCTAATGTTTGCAACACTATACCACCAACTGGGACAAGGTGACGATGCCACCCTATGTTCACCATGAATGTAGAATAAATGCTCAGATCTGCCTACTAAATGAGGATCTTCCGCCCATATAATACAATAATCATCGAGTTTGCCCAATTTTATCAAAGATTATTAACATTCCTACTGCTGCAGAATTCCTCCAAGAGCACGCTACCCAGAAATGCTATGCCCTTAGCACTAGTCGAGCGAGAAAAAACCACAAACCACTATAATCTTTCGCAAGTACAAGGCCCTACATATTAACCAAGTAAGTCGTTGAAGACCTCCTCCCTGTTTGTGGTAATTTATATTGAAATTACCTGTCTGTTTTATCCTTTATAGAATCCTCCCATGCCGTCAAGTTTTAAAAAAACCATCAATCGATCCTTGAAGGAGAAAGACCACCTCAAGAAGTTCGTCTTCCCTATCTATGTCAGCCTTGTGTCATACTAGTGATGTCTCCTCCTCCCAGGGTCCTGCTTCCGTTAATGAATTATCCCAAATCGCCACTCTTAAAACAACAAAGCATTCCTCTAAGCAGTTCATAGAAGCTGCTTATGTTAGATTTTCTATTCTCTCAATCCAAAAACAACCTATGGGCCTCTAGATTAGCTCAGCTGCTCAACACCTTGTCCTAGATACCTTCCCCTTCCCAGAATTTGTCCAACTTTGCACAAGAAACTATAATCCCACCATGTATGTCGTCATTACGGAGGATGGCCAGTCCACCTATTCCATATTAATGCCCTTCACATAGCTCAGATGTTGAATACCTCTCTGGGAACTGTCATCCTCTTGCACAAGTGCTCTCGTACAAGGCACAGATGGGATGGTACAAAAAAATGAACCATAATCAATGAGCCAACATCTTCTATAAGCTCAAATATAATCAAGGCTAGGAGGAGGTACCACCGACTCCATGGAAACTAAAGAATTTTCCACCGTGGTCCCACGAGTACTTCATCACCTTCACATTGATCTTAGGATGGGAATCGAATGAGGATATTGACGAAGGGATGGTAGCCTTAGTTGTTGCATATAATGCACGGGATACACCCAATTTCAAGTATGTGGAAGGCATCGCTACTAAGATGAGGGCACAATAGGCCAATTTCTATGCAACGACGGTATTTAGATATCCCGCATGTCTAGTTTACCTCCTCATCTTCCACCAGAATTATCGCTTGAAGATTTAGCTATAGAAGACCAAGGATGGCATCCCCAACAAGATATATGACTGGATACCTTGGGTAAAGAAGGGAAAACTAGTGCTACATGGTTTAAATATGTTGTTGAATTCATGTATGTGGCTTATTCAGTTGTCTTGGGAAGAGAACCTAAAAGAATGTCAACTGAGATCAAACCCTATCTACAATTAGGAGAGGCAGTGAAAAGGGGGGATTGGTACCTTGGGATAGAATACACTGGGATTAGACTTTATGGCATTGAAACAACACCCTACAAGATGTCCAAGTTACTAACCCCCATGTTGTTTATGTTGGAATATTTGAGACAAATGGTGGAGGTGGTTGACCTCCATTTTGTAAAATCCAAGGAGAAGGGCAGGACAACCTTCCCTATAGCCACGGGGGGCTATGTTGTGAATGATAAGAGAGGTATTAAAGAGGCCATGGATATTCTTAAGGGGTTCAATCTAGCTTTGGATTCACCTTGGAAATATGACTCTCTCTTCATGATTGGGCAAGAAAAAGAGAGGAAGCTACCCAATCCTCAGGACCATGAGCCTAGGACAAATATTTAAATATTAGCCAACAAAGAATCCTATGAAGAGGTAGAGAAAATTATTAAGGGAGAAGTTGATCCTAACAAAGATATCCAATCAACCTTTCCCTGCTCCTTCCTCCAGAGTCCAAAATACCTGAGGTCCTTGTATACTACGCATTTTACAGACCATGAGAGGTAGTGACCAAAGAGGACATGGCCTTTGAAGCTCCTACGTAAGAGAGATATTGTTAGTTCCCAAAGTTGTCTTAGGTTGAAGGTAGAACAAACCCGGGCATGACAGGGTTCAAACTTTAACGATGTTAGAGCTAAATCGAAGTGTGGATGTATGTTTGAGTCATTATTTAAGATGCTCAAGTTATTTATCAGTATATTGTGGATAGAATTGGCAATGCAAAGGCAATTGAAATTTGATAGAGCCAGACATAATACAGAGGAAAATGATTATGAATGAAGTGATGAAGACAAATCTTGAGCAAAAGAAAGCACCGACGGGTGAATTTCTTTAAGAAAGACAGGCTTTGAACATACTGAGTTGTATTTAGCAGAATTCAACAATTCTTTACAATTTTGTAAGGGCTAACATGAGGTATCTTTATCTCTAGCCACAAAACATTTAATTAAAGCAATATATACATAAATCTTCCATACACAGAGCAATATGAAATGCATTAAAGATCAACACATAACCAAAAGAACTTTGAATTTCTGAGATGATATTTAACCTTTAATCATGAACAAAACATCTATGATACTCAATCCATAACAAATGATATTGCACTCATGGAGTTATTCTTCCTGTTGTCCGTCAATTGCACACCAGCAGCAGAAATCAATTGAAAGTTGTCTCCTCACTTAGGAAAGTGGGAGAGGTGTCACCTTGGGGGCAAGCACAGAGCTAGGTACTGTCACCTACTCCTAACTCCTCCGTTTAGGCTAACTCCTAACGAAGCCAAGGGGGGTGGTCCCTACAAAAGATTTTTCTATGGCTCTTAAGCTGCGGATGGGTGTTTTTCAGGAGTTATTATGATTTGAAGGTGTTTTACTTATTATGAATGTGACACAAGATCAAAAAAAGCAATCCACGTTGCAACAAGAGATTAAAAGATAAATTTAAATTCTAGACATCAATTAAGCATTCAGCGATAACAATTATATTAAGCCATAGACAATTGATCAAATAATATAATTTATGCAAATTAAAGCAAGGACCAGTGCCTTATGGAGTCGATGAAACTGAAATACGCTAGAGAAATAAACACAAGTCTGGAATTTAAACCAATGAGTGTTAGATTGTGCGAGTGCTCTTGGTACGTTTTAAGGATATTAATGGTGATCTTGCTTAAGGTATCTGGGAAACCTAACCCAAAATACTTTCAGTGGCTCCATTCGAAGACATGACGGACCTATCTGGAATCACAAGCTAGGTGTTCAATAACTTAACCAGCGAGCGTCGAGATTGGGTTGCTCGGTGCCCACACTTGGAATTTGCCGACTACCTGAGTATTTATCGAGACAACGTCGATGCGTTGGTTATGGGGTAAAAGTTTTAATGTGTGTTGTTGTTGCGGTCTTAGCAAGTCCGTTCACCGTTCTGAGTACGAGCCCAACTCGAAAGTCGGCAAAGCATACTAGGTGAAGGATATGAACGAAGTAAATTAATTAGAGGGAATGTGAGTTGAAAGATTTTATTAAGTCGATTAATTAAACTCTCCGACAGAGACCGCTCTTGACCTTGTCTTATGACAAAGGTTCAAAAGTCTTATCTAATCTATATGCCTAATGCAAGGATGTGCAAAACTAATGATGCTCTCCAATAGAGAGTGCTCTTGACTTGTGTTTCTACAAGTTCAAGAGTCTTACTTATCGATTAACTTATTAAACAATAAAAAGACAACTCTCCGATAGAGAGCACTCTTGATCTACAAAGTGAGATTCAAGAGATTTCTACTTTAATCAGTTGAATTACTTATGAAAGATACAAAAACTTTAAAGATGAAGTAATCATCTTAGTTAATGAAACAAAATGGGCTAATCTAACAATTAGTAACTACTTTGCAAAAATTGAAACTACTCTAAGTACTCGAAATAAATCTAAGCTAAGAACCAAGACACTCTTCCCCAAATGGGGAAGAAAAACCAAATATGGGAAGCCTTATCCCACTTAGCCTTGTTTTATTAATGAAGTACAAATGCCTTGGGAATTTAATCCTTGTAAGGACTTTTGAGACCTAGCTTAAGTAAAAAATAAAAAAATAAAACTCTTATGAGTTTGTACAAAGGAGAATGACTTCCTTTTTGATTTTGGATCCTTGTCTTTGGATCTAGTTTTGCTTGCTCTTTCTTGTTTGGTTTTGCTTTGGTTCACTGTGGATAAGAGCTCTAAACAAGGACTAGAAGAGTGTTAGGAAACAAATTTAACCTGTGATTCGAAAAGATTAAGTGGATGAGAAGACAAGTGCCTTATGAGATGAAATAAAAGATCAAAACAAAGGAATGAGACCCAAAATCAAAACTTGGAAAGGACCAAGCAAGCTCACCGATTTTTATGTAAAATGCACGATTTTTGACGAAATGACTTGAAACTTTTTGCGAATTTAAAATTAAAGATTTTTTAACATTTTAGACTAATTTCCAGAATCTGGAAAATAGCAGAAAATTGCAGAAAATCAGTAAAAAAACAGTAAGTACAAAATTGTACGTTTTTTGAGAAAAAGTCAAAAAAAATAAAAAAATAAAAAATTTCTGATTTTTAGGGTAATTTCCAGAATTGAAAAATAGCAGAAAAATGTCGAAAATCAGCCAAAAAACAACAAGCATGAAATGGCACGTTTTTCAATAAAAAGTAAAAAAAACTTTTAAAAATGAAATTTTCGAAAATTTTCGAAAAATTTCTGATTTTTATGAATTTCCAGAATTAAGAAGAAGAGAAAAAACTAAGAAAAATCCAGCAAGCCTAAAAGTGGAAAATTTGCACGTTTTTCGAGAAAAAATGCACGTTTTCCACGGCAAAAAGAAAAATGGATTTACAAAAATGGAAATGAAACTAGATCTTTAAAAGTGGGCCTTTAGAAAGATGGATCTAGCTTTGAAAAAATAGATCTAAGGCTAGAAAACCTAGATATAACTTAGTAGAAGCCAAGCAAGCTTGAAATAAAGATTTAAATGATTTGATAACTTCTATAAAAGTGGAAAAGAGGTAGGATAGAACCTTGAAAATAGAAATCCACTTCTAGTAACCAATGTAACCAGGAGAATTTTTGAAGTTTGTTGGAGAAGGCAAGAAAGATCCGGAACCGCTTGCAACCCTGCAAACAAAATATATTAATAATGGAACACTTGTATGGTGAAGGTATTAGGTGCTGAAAGCTCTTACTAGATGCAATCCCTGAAGACACAAACACTCAATGCAGATTTGATTAGAAGCCTAAGTACTAGATTGTTAGTCTTCAATAAACATAATAATCAAATTGCAATACAAAGGTAGGGTGAAAAAGATATAACTTCACATAGGATGAAGACACAATGCCAAAAGCCCATCAAATGGCCTCCAAAGTCTCAATATTTTATTAACAAAAGACGCTTACAAAGTCCAACAGAGTTTCTATGCCAAACTCTCCATCCGAATAGAGCTAAAGGAGCCTCTATTTATACAATGAATGAAGAACCCAAAACCCTAAAACCAGAAAACCAGACCTAACCGGACTGGCCACAACTTAGGTATGGAGGAGCCATTGCTAGGTCTAGAGAGGCCACTGCTGCTGTTATCTTCAGTCTTTACCTTGATCAAATCATCAAACCAATGAGTGCTCTCCATCTCATCCAATTCGGGAGTTTAGCTGAAGATGACAAATCCGTTAACTGAATATAACTTTATTGCTCATTGAATGCTGACTGAAGCTGAGTTATGATAACTCCAATCATCATAAATGCCCATTGAGATGTCATTTAGCCTTTTATTTCACTGAATTTGGATTAATTTGTAGAGTTTTAATTTTCTCCAAACTAATCATTTTTTAATAAATAATCATTTTTTCCTCGAAAATGACTTTTTTGAGAAAATGAGTGTTATGTGTCCGATTGATGATCTAAAAGTTGGATCTAACTGGCTGGCCGATCCAGAATGATTTTTGGCTTAAGGTTAGAGCCTTCAATCACTGAATTCGGAGTCTGGATGACTAACTTCTTACAAACGGGATTTTTCCAATTAATTTTTTAACCCATCCGGTAAAAAAATTTCGAAAATTTTTAAAAGGTCCTATTGACTTAGGATATGATCATGCTCTATTCTAACAATGCCTAGTAGGTTTATAAACACTTAGTTGGGCTCTAATAACCCCCCAAGGCCCAGAATTCAAATTCGGGCATTCTAGCATTGGAGGAAGCGGGAGAAAACCTCGTCAATTATACTCGACTATAGGCAAAGCATAATTGTCAAGGGAAAAAAACTCCCTGGAATACCTTAGTTGAAATTCTACATCTTAGGAGACCAAACCACTCAAAATACCCTACTAGCACATTTTATTACAAACCCCACGGGGCCATGGTCAAAATTATTCAAATGAAAAATTGGCTAGCCAATATTTGCTAGACATGAAGACGAATCAACTGATACACTGGAATCAAACATTGAACATGTTTGTCAACCAGCGACTCCTCAGGTAACCAAATCATGGTACAAATAAGTGGATAACATCTGGGTCCAACTGCGGAACGTGTGCTCGATCTAGTCTCTTATGCAAGGAGAGCATACGAGAACCCTAGAATCTTTGGTTTCCATATCCTTTAAAAACATCTCAACTTGACAAGAAAACCTTAGTAACACAAGTTTCATGAAAAAAAGCCAATGATCCAAAAGTTGCTTTATTCAAAGAAAAAAAACTTCACTGAAAAATTTATTTATTTCTAAGTACATAAAGAAAAACGCTAAAGTAAACGCTCACTTTAAGAAGCCTATTTTCCTACTCTAAGCGTGATACACAAAAGGTTAGGTGTAATCATAAATCCAGTGTAGCCACCTAAGCATTTTATTAATATAACAAAGTTTTGCCTTGTCTTTGGTTACCAGCCAAAGTAAGGACACAATTTCCAGAAAATGCAAACTCGCGTGATGATCCAAAATGGGCGGGCTAGATGGGGAATCATAGGCATGAATAATCTCGTCAAACTTCTTCCCAAACTAGTAAGTGCTCGTGCATGCTGCTTCTATCCATGACTGGATAGCGCTGATATACAAATTGAGATGATGCGGCAGGTCGACTATTCCATCATGCTGATCATCAAGGCTTATCAAATAATAACTCATTGTATAAGCCCCAAGCTGCTCCAAAACATAAGGAACATCTATATGTGAAGACGATGGTTGAGAAAAAACTTCAACTAGTTGTATCCCATCTGATTCTTCACCGCACTGTTTTTTCAAGTCCTTATTATAGATACTCAAATAGAATTCTGACTGGTCATATGAAAACTCTAATTGTTCTTCTTTACAACTTTCATAAGTCTCAGAATAAACACTCCCCTCGCTAGACACATCATAGATGAGATTCTCAAAAATATTTTCAAAAATATCATAGGTTGGATTTTCAATAAGAGTCCAACAATCATCATCGCCATCTATGTCGGATATGAGAGATGTCTCATCACTAGTATCAAGTCCCTAGCTACACTTCTCGTTCTGCTCAAAACAATCTTCTTCAAAAAGTTGGGTTTCAAAGATATCACAGGGGACCCAACTTTCCAAATGTTTGTCGTCAAGTGGAAAGCATGGAGGACTCTCATTACATGAAACCTCTAAGATTGGATTTTCAATTAAAGTCTCATAGTTATCATCCATCTCAGATGTAAGGGATTCTTCCTCACTTGTATCACATCCCTGGCTATATCCCTCCTCATGATCATAATCATCTTCTTCATAAAAAAGGTCACAAGGTAGTAAACCTTCCAAACTATCATCATTATGCTCATTTGTAGGATTAGTACCAAAGTTTTTAGTGAGGTTATCCAATTGTTGACTATAATCTTCGACTTAATCCCGAGTTTCTGTGGTGACAGGAGAGAGTTGTCCAACTGCGTTAATGTACTCAGGCTCTCTTGAATATTGTTTTGCCTCTCTCCAACTTTCTCCAAAAATATCATGCATGTCACCTACATAGTTTATGCACTCAAGCTCACTTGATGATGCTTTAGGACCACAACCCTCTGAAAAACCATGCTCCTGAACATAGCATGCATAATAGCAAGAAGATTCTTCATGAAGGTCTTTCATGCCCTACAAAATGGCGTGTAAGTTTCAACCACATTAGCAGCCTCTAGCTGATGAGGAGGCCTCTGTTCATGGTTGGGATTTCTTCTTTGCCATGTTGGTTTTGTAGGGAAGGTTCTAGGAGGTGGTGGAGATTGAGTTCTTTCAACAGTTATGACCCTATTTTGAACCTCTTTAATCTGCGCTAAGTGCTTCCTTTCCATGTCTTGCATTTTCTCTATCACGTCCATGAGCTTCTTCTCATATGCTTCGTTTGATGGCTCTTGCCCTTTAGGCTCAACAGTTTTAAAAGGAGTTGATGATCTAGAGTAACCCTGGATGTTTGACTCTCCTGAAGACTACATATTCTAATCAATTTTAATGGCCAAATTTTGAGCCTGAAGTAATGTGATCGGCTCCTTGTCTCTAATCTGGTACTGGATCTTGCCACTTAATGCTTCAATGTAATAATCCAAAGTGGAAGCTACAGGAGGAGCATGAGTGGTAGGGATGGAATTTGACAACTCTGTGAACCTATTATTGAACTCATCCAAGGTTTTCGTTTCAGACTTCTTCATGCTAGTCAAAGCTGCTACTAGATGTCTAGGTTCATTTTTACTGCCAAACTTTCCAAGGAAAGCAGTGTTGAAATCCGCAATGGTAGTAAAAGAATTGTTTGGCAAATGATCATACTAGTTGCCGGCTTTACCATCCAAAGATAGAGCAAAAAGGGTCATGTATACATCTTCATGTTTGTCAGTACCCCTGACATAGGCACCACAGTGTTTTGAAAAATATCTGAGGTGTTGCTCAGCAGAGGTAGAGGCATCAGTGCCTGTGAAAGTGATAAGCTTATCAATAGCTTTTTCAGGAATGTAATGAGGTTGACCTGCTATCTGAGTAAAATTGAGTTGAGTAAAGAACTCACCCATTGTGTCAAGGAAACAGTTATTTTTTGAAATTTTTCTAAGTTTTCTGGAAATAAAAGGTGGATGTCTGAAACAGACTCAGATCCCAATTCTGCAAGGATCCTACAAGAAGCTAGTTTGTTCAGTCTCCTCCTATAGACTTTTTCAGGGTTAGGGATGAAACTGAGCAAACCTTCAGAGTTTCTTCTAGTCGAATACCTTGAGGTGTTAACTGACAGTGGAGTCGCCAGGTGGACTTAAGTCTAATTTCGGAGAGTGATTGGACTAAAAATCTACCAAAAAGGGGGAAAAGGTAAAAAACTAAAAAAAAACAAAGGTCGTCGAGGAACAAAAAGATTTGTCCCCGGCAACGGCGCCAGAAGATGTTGTCCGTCGATTGCACACCAGCAGCAAAAATCAATTGAAAGCTGTCTCCTCACTTAGGAAAGTGGGAGAGGGGTGACCTTGGGGGCAAGCACAGAGCTAGGTATTGTCACCTACTCCTAACTCCTCCGTTTAGGCTAACTCCTAACGAAGCCAAGGGGGGTAGTCCCTACAAAAGAGTTTTCTATGGCTCTTAAGTTGTTAAAGTGTTTTTTGAAGGTTGCGGATGCAGATGGGTGTTTTTTAGGAGTTATTATGATTTGAAGGTGTTTTACTTATTATGAATGTGACACAAGATCAAAAAAAACAATCCACGTTGCAACAAGAGATTAAAAGATAAATTTAAATTCTAGACATCAATTAAGCATTCAGCGATAACAATTATATTAAGCCATAGACAATTGATCAAATAATATAATTTATGCAAATTAAAGCAAGGACCAGTGCCTTATGGAGTCGATGAAACTGAAATATGCTAGAAAAATAAACACAAGTCTGGAATTTAAACCAATGAGTGTTAAATTGTGCGAGTGCTCTTGGTACGTTTTAAGGATTTTAATGGTCATCTTGCTTAAGGTGTCTGGGAAACCTAACCGGAAATACTTCCAGTGGCTTCATTCGAAGACATGACGGACCTGTCTGGAATCACAAGCTAGGTGTTCAATAACTTAACCAGCGATGTCCAGATTGGGTTGCCCGGGGCCCACACTTGGAATTTGCCCACTAACTGGGTATTTATCGAGACAACGCCAGTGCGTTGGTTATGGGGTAAAAGTTTTAATGTGTGTTTTTGTTGCGGTCTTAGCAAGTCCATTCACCATTCTGAGTACGAGCCCAACTCGAAAGTCGGCAGAGCATACTAGGTGAAACATATCAACGAAGTAAATTAATTAGAGGGAATGTGAGTTGAAAGATTTTATTAAGTCAATTAATTAAACTCTCCGACAGAGAGCGCTCTTGACCTTGTCTTATGAGAAAGGTTCAAGAGTCTTATCTAATCTATATGCCTAATGCAAGGATATGCAAAACTAATGATGCTCTCCGATAGAGGGTGCTCTTGACTTGTGTTTCTGCAAGTTCAAGAGTCTTACTTATCGATTAACTTATTAAATAATGAAAAGACAACTCTCCGATAGAGAGCACTCTTGATCTACAAAGTGAGATTCAAGAGATTTCTACTTTAAACAGTTGAATTACTTATGACAGATACAAGAACTTTAAAGATGAAGTAATCAACTTAGTTAATGAAACAAAATGAGCTAATCTAACAATTAGTAACTACTTTGCAAAAATTGAAACTATTCTAAGTACTCGAAATAAATCTAAGCTAAGAACCAAGACACTCTTCCCCAAATGGGGAAGAAAAACCAATTATTAGAAGCCTTATCCCACTTAGCCTTGTTTTATTAATGAAGTACAAATGCCTTGGGAATTTAATCCTTGTAAAGACTTTTGAGAACTAGCTTAAGTAAAAAATAAAAAAATAAAACTCTTATGAGTTTGTACAAAGGAGAATGACTTCTTTTTTGGTTTTGAATCCTTGTCTTTGGATCTAGTTCTGCTTGCTCTTTCTTGTTTGGTTTTGCTTTGGTTCACCTGTGGATAAGAGCTCTAAACAAGGACTAGTAAGAGTGTTAGGAAACCAAATTTAACCTATGATTCGAAAAGATTAAGTGGATGAGAAGACAAGTGCCTTATGAGATGAAATAAAAGATCAAAACAAAGGAATGAGACCCAAAATCAAAACTTGGAAAGGACCAGGCAAGCTCACCGATTTTTATGTAAAATGCACGATTTTTGACGAAACCACTTGAGACTTTTTGCGAATTTAAAATTAAATTTTTTTTAACATTCTAGGTTAATTTCTAGAATCTGGAAAATAGCAAAAAATTAGTAAAAAACAGCAAGTGCAAAATTGCACGTTTTTCAAGAAAAAGTCAAAAAATAAAAATAAAAAAATTTGAAAAATTTTCTGATTTTTAGGCTAATTTCCAGAATTGAAAATAGCAGAAAAATGTCGAAAATCAGCCAAAAAACAGCAAGCATGAAATGGCACGTTTTTCAAGAAAAAGTACAAAAAACTTTAAAAAATGAAATTTTCGAAAATTTTCGAAAATTTTCTAATTTTTATGAATTTCCAAAATTAAGAAAAAGAGAAAAAACCAATAAGCCTAAAAGTGGAAAATTTGCACGTTTTTGAGAAAAAATGCACGTTTTTCCTGGAAAAAAGAAAAATGGATTTACAAAAATGGAAATGAAACTAGATCTTTAAAAGTGGGCCTTTAGAAAGATGGATCTAGCTTTGAAAAAATAGATCTAATGCTAGAAAGCCTAAATCTATCTTAGTAGAAGCCAAGCAAGCTTGAAATAAAGATTTAAATGACTTGATAACTTCTATAAAAGTGGGAAAAGAGGTAGGATAGAACCTTGAAAATAGAGATCCACTTGTATTAACCAATGTAACCAGGAGAATTTTTGAAGTTTGTTGGAGAAGGAAAGAAAGATCTGGAACCGCTTGCAACCCTGCAAACAAAATATATTAATAATGGAACACTTGTATGGTGAAGGTATTAGGTGCCGAAAGCTCCTACTAGATGCAATCCCTGAAGACAAAAACACTCAATGCAGATTTGATTAGAAGCCTAAGTACTAGATTGTTAGTCTTCAATAAACATAATAATCAAATTGCAATACAAGGGTAGGGTGAAAGAGATATTACTTCACATAGGATGAAGACACAATGTCAAAAGCCCATCAAATTACCTCCAAAGTCTCAATATTTTATTAACAAAAGACGCTTACAAAATCCAACAAAGTTTCTATGCCAAACTCTCCATCCGAATAGAGCTAAAGGAGCCTCTATTTATACAATGAATGAAGAACCCAAAACCCTAAAACCAGAAAACCAGACCTAACCGGACTGGCCACAACTTAGGTATGGAGGAGCCATTGCTAGGTCTGGAGAGGCCACTGCTGCTGTTATCTTCAGTCTTTACCTCGATCAAATCATCAAACCAATGAGTGCTCTCCATCTCATCCTATTCGGGAGTTTAGCTGGAGATGACAAATCCGTTAATTGAATATAACTTTATTGCTCACTGAATGTTGAGTTATGATAACTCCAATCATCATAAATGCCCATTGAGATGTCATTTAGCCTTTTATTTCACTGAATTTGGATTAATTTGGAGAGTTTTAATTTTCTCCAAAATAATCATTTTTTCCCCGAAAATGACTTTTTTGAGAAAATGAACGTTATATGTCTAATTGATGATCTGAAAGTTAGATCTGACTGGCTGGCCGATCAAGAATGATTTTTGGCTTAAGGTTAGAGCCTTCAATCACTGAATTCGGAGTCTGGATGACTAACTTCTTACAAACGGGATTTTTCCAATTAATTTATGGAAAAATTAATCAAAAAACTTAGGGAAATAATTAAAAAAATTAAAAATTAAAAAATAATTTTTTAACTCGTCCAGTAAAATTTTTTCGAAAAATTTTTAAAGGTCCTATTGACTTAAGATATGACCATGCTCTATTCTAACAATGCCTAGTAGGTTTATAAACACTTAGTTGGGCTCTAATAACCCCCCAAGGCCCAGAATTCAAAATCGGGCATTCCAGCTTTGGAGGAAGCGGGAGAAAACCTCGTCAATTATACTCGACTATAGGCAAAGCATAATTGTCAAAGGCAAAAAACTCCCTGGAATACCTTAGTTGAGATTCTACGTCTTAGGAGACTAAACCACTCAAAATACCCTACTAGCACATTTTATTACAAACCCCACGGGGCCATGGTCAAAATTATTCAATTGAAAAACTGGCTAGCCAATATTTGCTAGACATGAAGACGGATCAACCGATACACTGGAATCAAACATTGAACATGTTTGTCAACCGGCGGCTCCTCAGGTAACCCAATCATGGTACAAATAAGTGGATAACACTTCCCATGAATCCTCACAAACAGATGGACACACAATAACGGTAGAAAGAACAATCTACAGAGGTTCATTTCATTAATCTCATATCAAAAGCTTTACATCATCAAAAGTATGAATCCGATTCAACACTAGAAGAAAGAATACTTCTAGTTCTCAAATTGCCAACCTTTTGCTCGTATACTAAGATTACATTTTATAGGGCTCTGAGGCGCCTAAATTCAGTTTGTAAATGAATTGACTGCTAACAGAAAGTAATAGTTTATCCACTATTTACTTTTTACATCAAAAATATTACATTTACATAAACAAATATTTCAATTCTTCTTATGGCCTCCTCCTTTCTTCTTTCCTTGTATTAGTGACTCCTGACCACGCATGGTTTGTTGACTTGAAGACGTGGAATAGCCAGGTGGGATGCCAAATCGGCTCATCCTCTGCAACATCTCATCAAATGTAGGAACCCTAGGCTGTATTGAGCCTCTAGGTGGCATGAATGTCAACGGAGTTGATTGGCCTGTCAATTTCTGCGTTGGTGGTGCTTGCATGTACTGTTGAGGTGGGGGAGGAGTGTACTGAGTTGTTTGTTGCTAAGAAGATGACCTTGGTGCCTGTTGAGCTGACTGTTGCTGCTGAGGTGGCAAATATATTTATGATATCTTACTACAAGCTGCCAATCTTTACCCACCGGTATGTTGTTTGCTTTAAGATTTTCCAATGCTAACACTGCCTCAGAATGTCTCTCATATGTGAGTGGCCACATTTCTTTAAAAATAGTCTTAAGTCTTGTCCAAATGTGGAAAGGAGGTCGGATTCTATCAAAAGCTTGATCTCCACTGATGATTCCTTCCAGCTCTTCTTCATGCTCTTCATTTCTCTTTTCTTTCAGCTTATTCATGTATTCCTCCTGTGAGTAAAACTCATCATTCCCATCCCACAATAGAGGCAATCCTAGCTTTGTAACTCCATTAAACATAGTTTTGAATGCTTTGATATCATCAGCCAAAACATTTAAGTTGTCTTGTATCACCCTGCATCATGTTTGTTGAACATCATCTTTTTAGCAATCTTTATTACCTAAGTTTTGTTGGTCAGCTGCAAGTCTTCCAACTATTTGTTGGTTAAGCTAATCAGATAGTCAACGGTTTTCCTAGCCTATGCAGGTTTGTCTCCCAATGTTGCATTTACCTGCTTTATTTCATTCATTGCTAATTTATATACCCCCATTTCAACAATCATTAGGCTCTTGAATTCCCGAATTTTCATAAATATTTGAGCAATTCTATCCCAGATTTCCTTTGTGGTTCTTCTTAGTGATTCCTTTCCTTGGGAATCCATTTTTCATGATGTGACATGCCCCTTTAGATCATCAACTTCCATTTTCAGGTCAATGATGTCATCTTCTTTCTTACAGATGTCATGCTCCAACTCCACAACTCTGTTGTTAATCTGTGTAGCATCATCTTCCCAGCCCTTTATTTTTGTCTAAACATCTTCTTCAATCTTAGCTAGTTCAGTTGTGGTCTGATCTTTTTTCATAACATCTACATCAACCACTTCAGTTGTTGGTGGTTGGGTGACCTCTCCCTGAACCTGCTACTCTATTAACTTCTGAATATTTGCTTGCTCTGTAGTCTCCAAAGTACCTGCAGCTGGTAGTACACTTTGCTCTATGTTTGTTTTTTGAAATTGCAGAGTTGCTATCTGGGAAATTAACTCCTTTATCTTCTTATCTCTTTCTTCCACCTCAGCTCTGTATTTTACCACATAAGCTAATAATTCTTCCTTCTCTCTCTCTCTGCTTGATGGATTTCAGTTGTTTGAACTGGATGTACATTTGGTATCAATTGTCACATACATAGTGTGATCACATATATAGTAGCCAGACTACCATATTCTATTTTTCAGACACAATACATTTTTCAGCCAGATCTCTTACATATGAGATGCTGAGATGAGCAGTTTTGTCGGATCATTACTTTATTTGTGGACTATTGTACTCTCCCATATCAGGACTGAGTCTCAGGACACTCATATTTGAGGACTAATGTAGCCATTAAGTCATTTACAGAGCAGTTATTGATGCCCAGTTTTATATCAGTACTTTCTCATTGGACAGATGGTGTTTCAGATGGATTATATTGCATGATTATGACTCAGCTTTTTATATGGTGTTATGGTTATAATTGCTCTTATACTGATCTTTGTGACATGTATTAACTTGTGGTATCATGATCTGGCAGTCATAATTATATGGACTTAGATGTATTTGTGTATATGTATTGGTGTCCCTACTCTGACTTTGAAGTTCTTGATCTATGCTCATTGCTTTTACCCTCCTTAGGGAGAATAGACGTAGTCATTCCCACCATTGTTTTGGCTTGCTAGTGTTGGCTCCATCATTCATTGTCTCCACCCATACATATAGGCCAAAAAGGCCATGGAATAAAACGATGATCCTAGTGAACTTGGATCAAGCTTGATGTAGACATGATGCCTAAGTTGAATAAGCACTCTCTAAACAACTCAACCATTTGTGAGGGCACTGCCATTCCTTGTGTTGTTGTTTGTCCGACATTGGTTTTAGTGAGTATTTCTTTTCCATATCCAAAGTGTCATGATGTTAAGTAGGAGGTCATCATTTGCCCTAGCCTTGTAAAATTTCACCCTTCACTAGCAAATTGACTACAACTATGAAGTGAGTATAGTCCTGAAAGTCTAGTTTGAGTAATAATAAATAAAGCCTTATATATGTATTGGTTGATGTACCGCAAATGAAATGAATGTTTCTTGTTGTGATTGTTGCTTGAATGAGTTGTAGAGCATGTCTTAGCCTTTTAACACTTGCAGCAGATGGATGATAGTCTGAGTTATTATTGGTGTCTGATCATTTACAGATGGTTATATTGTTTATTGGATATGGTTGATGATCAAATAGAGACCTGTGAGGGGTATGAGTATACACCTTAGATGGATTTGCACTCTCTGAGTCTAATGAGACAGTTTATTTCCAGTTCCGGGCACTTGCAGATATGATCAGGCTCATTCTGCCTTTCAGATGCAGTTTTTCTTCACAGGTTGATTAGTCTGAGCAGGGAGATGTTTCAGTCGGATCTCCTAGGGCGTTGTATGGACATAGGGGGTGCAGCCACTTGTTTGAACCATAGTACCCCCATCCCAGAGAGCCTGGAGGGATCAGTTTGACAACGCAAGCAACCTAGGAGGCTATTTTGGCAGGTTCAGGTTTCCCAAGGCAGATTAAAAAATGTTTGAACGACTATTGAAGAAATCGATTTGGGCTACTGAGGCAAGGAAATGACATGGGATGAGTCATGATGATGAGAGTGATGTCCTCCACACTTTCTCCAGCAGTTGCAGCACCTGATTGGGCCCACACCTATTTTTGGGCATTTTTATATTATTTTCTGGAGCTTTTTGGGAGGCTCACGATTTCCTCGAATTAAAATATTATATTATTTTATTGTGCCATGGGGACACCCAGAGGGAGCTAGTCAACACTCCATGGACCCACCATGTGCTTCATTTATTTCTTGTTGAGTGGGGTACCCTCTTTATGGGTGATTTAGTCCACTTTGGTACTTTATGGTTATATTGATCCATGTATTGTATGTTGAGCTCATCTCAACCATTGATTAGAACATTTTATCTTTTAATCTTAGCCACTCGTTTTGAAAGTGGTTAGGATTCGGTTATGATTGTGGTTCTCTCATTTCTATTTAAAGGAGAGAGCTTCTCATTTGTAAGGGGCCTTTGGCTCTTGGATCTGAATAAGAGAAAGATTTTTCCGTGGATATTTTTCTGGATCTGCTTTGCATCTGATGTTCTCAAATGGTTATTGGATAGTCTTCTGCTTCCTATCATTGTGGAAATTCACGTGAGATCTATATTTTTTCTACTATCATTGTCTTGTCTACAGGAGGGTGTTTTGACTCGAGCGTTTTTGCAGGGGGGACCTCAACTCGTTCGGTTATCTTCGTCTTGGATCAGGGGGTTTTCATTAGTGTCATTGTGATCTATGATTACTTCTTTTTACTTTCTTGTAGCATTTGGTTTCTTTATCTTGTCTTAGCAAATCTGATATTGTTGACGTTTGCTCATGCAGGGTAAGGGGCGCATTGGTGGCTTGAGGCTTACATCCGTCATAGAAATCACGTGGATCTTCCAAAATTGATCGGGATAGCAAGGATCACCGCTGTTAAGACTTCTACAAGCATTTCTAGGTAAGATCCAACAGGTAATTCTCTTCTCTTCAACAAATCTAAATCCATTGTACCTGCTTTCCTTCCATTTTTCTGAAAATCCTTAAAATACTAAAAAACCCTAAAAAGTACTAAATCTGGGAACTATCCGATCTTTGGCCAAACCACTACTAGGTTTCATAGATCAAGCCTCCCCCTCACTGAATCTACTGCAACGCTGGTCAAATTCCTGCTGGTTTGACCTAGATCTGAATTTTAGTCTGAAAACTGCATAGCGCCCCCAGTGAAAATTTGACCTGCTAGGGTTTTGACTTTTTCTGATTTCTGACTTCATAGACTGATATATCGAGTCTCACACAATCCAAATCACCCCCAACGTTGAGCTAGTTCCTGCCAGGTTGCTCTAAATCTGAAAAACTGACTTTCAGCCTCCTAGCCCCCCTCATCAGATTTTGACTTTTCTAGATCTGATTTTTCCTAAAAAATTTTGACTTGTGTTTGTAGATCGGGCCATCCTGATCTCATTTCCACTCCAACTCTGAGCTGATAGTCTCCTGGTGGCTCTAGATCTGCCTCTCCAAACCCTAGCGCTAGCCCTCCTACTACTGATTTCCCTGTAACCTGAATCTTCCAGGCCAAATCCTTTTCTGGGTCCATAGATTAGGGCATATCCCAAATGGGTTCACTGAAACATTGTGCTGATATTGACTCCACTACCCAAGGCTGAACAGGCACTGATCTCCAAGCATAGCGCTAGCCCTTCCTGACCTCTTTCCCCCAAAAGTTGACCATTCCTTGATAGCCCAGGTTACCTGATACCTTCATATCTTTCACAGAGTCTATCTCCTTGGTACTAGACAGTCCCAACTCTGTTTTGCTCACCCTGTCACAGTTACGTTTCCCAAGACAGTGATCATCTTCATCAGTTGCTAGTACCTAAACCCTAGAGCTAGGGTTTCCATTTACCTTGCACCTTACGTACCTCAAAGCCACATTTGATCTGTTCTAGTGTCCAGGTCTGATCTCTCCTGTCGGGAGTAGATCTAGGTCTCCCCTGTTGTTGTCTTGGACTTAGATAGCATAAAGTGAAGACTGTCTTGATTAACGTGACAACCATCCATTTGGGAGTCTAGGTAGTCTTGGTTCCACCTCCTTAGTTGCTTGCCCCTCTACCATCCATCCTGGATCCACCTCACACAGGCAACTACAAGGTTGGTGATAACACATAGTAGCTATGATACCATTGTTCTTGAGCAATCATAAGCACATTCTTGAGCCAGTCCTTTTCTTTGGGATCAGCAGATGATGAGCTTCCAGTTGATGATCACTCTTTTCAATGGATCCAGAGCATTCAGATGATTAGTTTCATGCTATGACTGAGCCTTTTAACCTCAGTTTCAATGACTGAGTTATCCATTTTTCATTGACTTAGTGCAGAGATACAGTGATAGTGCCCATGATGTACAGCAGCAGCAGTGTTTCAGTTCCTTTCAGATTATTCAGATCAGATGCAGGTATATGACCCAGGTGATATATGGATATGTACATGTGGATTTTGGTTTTGCTCTGTTGTCTATTTTAGTAGTTAGACTTGGTTGATAGTGGTTATATGTTGGCGATATCTTATTGCTTTTCATTGAAATCTAAAGTATTAGTGATCTAGTCGCTATGTTCAAGAGATTCTTTTGTATACTCATTGGTCATGCCTTACTCTTAGTATGGATTTGGTCATTTTCCTTTAGGGACACAGTTTGCTAGCCTTGGCACCATTTTCACTATCTTGATCCATCCGTTGTCTTCCATATTTTGTTTAACCCTGACTTGTATCTTGACTAATGACATCTAGGATTTCCCTCATCTTCACCTCTATGTTGGAATAGGTCTCCATGTTTAAAATGTGTCTCAGTGTTGGTTTATGTGACTCTCATCACAAGGATTGTCTTCCTCTAGGTCTTGAACACAAGTGGTCCTAACCAAAAGTGTCTTTAGGCACTGTTACCAACTATTTTGTACAATAGTTGAGCTTCATATTGAGCCGCCAGTTATTGAGCATGATGAATGCTCATCTCCAGAGTTCAGAAGTTTAGTGTGCTCCAGAGTTAGCCAGTTTTTGGCTAGCCTTTTTAATTTTTTTGTAAATACATGTTCATACCCCCTTGGGGAAATTGTAAAAAATATCCTAGCATTTAATTATTTATAAAATGGTCGGATTCCCGGACTTAAGCATCAAGCTGACTAGCTTAGAGTGTTTTTTCCCTTGGTTATTATTGGTTGTTGAACAAACGACTAATAATTTCTGAGTTTTTCACTCACACCTCCAAAGCTGGGGTAGTTGTCTTTGTGTTTCGGCCTTGGGAGGTTATTAGAGCCTCCGTGTTAGTGTTTTCCAACATGCTAGGCATTCCGATTGAGTCATATGAACATGTACTAGGTCCCCCTAGAGTTTTGTTGGATTCCGAGAAAATTAAATTTTTCCATTTTTTAAGCCATTTTTTAATGGTTTAAATGGAAAAATTCAAAATGTAAAAAAAAATATCCGAAGTCCGTTTTTGGCATGGTTGGGCTCATTTTCAAGCCCGGAGCAGCATCTTTACCCTAGAGGCCACTTTCACTACGTTTCGACCAGCTGAAGCATCCCGAAAGACATCATTCAGCTAACTGAGCACCAGAGTAGCATTTAAATGCTAAATTTGGACAAAATGCACTAAAGTCCAAATATTAAAAAGTCAAATTCAAAGTCAAAATTGAATATTTTATTACTGGGGATGACTTAGCATGTGGTCCAAATAGTCATACGACCCTCTTCCATGTGGTTTGAGTTTGAACTTTGGATAATAATAAAAAAGGTGAAGTTGAATTAATATGCATGAGGAGGGTGACATGAATGTAAAAGCTCATGCTAGCATGAAGCGTGAAGGTGAGTAGGATGGGGTGGACCCCCTCCACGTTATGAAATCTTTTTTTTAATGGTATACCCTTGGTTACGAATTAGCTAATGAAGTAAATAAATGACGTGAGGGGGCTCACGCTAAACCAATGTGACGTGAGGACTCACGAGGGAAGATTGGAGCATGAGGTGAATAGTGGACCCCTCGCTTAAATGATGGAGCTTTGGTTTAAAAAAGAGTAGCTGCAATTTAGGTGAAGGATGAGTATGACATCAAGGAATGGCTAGTGCATGCATGTGGTGAATTCACCCACCTACCTTTCGTACATTCGCGTGAGGGGAGAAGGAGACGCCGATTTGGATTGGTGAGTTTGGTGATGTGTCAACGCATATGTTGGGTGGAGAGGGTCAGTTCCTCTTCACTTCAACTCCGGTTCAACTCAGTTCAAACTCAGTTCAAGCTCACTTAACTCCGGCTTGATCCTTAGTTCATAATTTCCCCCTTGGGGTTTGGTTTTTGTATGAAGACGAGGCCTTCTTCTTCATTAAGGGACGAAAGCAAGGGACCTTTGCTTATGTAACTTGTAATTGCTTATATTTTTATGAATAAAGTTGAGACTTTGGAGGTCAAACTGATGGTGCAAGAACTCTCATTGTTGTGATGTTTGATTAAATAACCGAGGTGATATTTGCTTTGTTCTTTTTCCTTTTATGCAAGTATTGATTATCTAGCTAAGAAGATTATATGCTAATCCATAGAATAAACATTTGAAGGTTCAATTTGTTTATTTATGAATAGTTATCTAAGATCAAAGAGTTGCATGTTGTAGTTGGTTATACGTAGGCACTTTTGATTTTATTTAACCTACCATACTAGATTTAATCACTTGTTTGAAGGATTCTTTAGCTGTGCAGATCACCAAGCGTGGAGTAAGATTGGAGCTCGGTTGCATCTTGTCTTCTTCACCACATATTTTGGATCTAATGTTTCTTGTTTTTTCAGGCGTCCTCCTCCACGATCTTGTTCAAGCTTGGGCTTAAGTTCCTTCTCTTTCCTTCCTAAAACCTACAATCTTTTTCTTTCCAATTACTTTCATTACACAAGTAAATTGTATGCAAAAGTTCATAATTTTATTTACTTGTTTAAATTAGATCTAAGAAGCACTTTATTTCATGATCAGAAGCTTAGATCTAGTTTCCCTTTCTAGTACTTAAAGTGATAAAATCTTCCTATTTTTCGGCAAGTACTAGGGTGTATTTTTTTTATGTATTTTTATGCACTAACCCACTAATTTTGCACTGTTAGCTTGCTGGTTTTTAGCAGGTCTACGAAAAAAGAGAAGGATACGCTACCGAAATTTGGAGTTTTAGGCTTGCCGAAGCATCCAGACTCAATCCTACCTCCCCCTCCTTCATTCCCCTGCTTTCCCAGGCGGTTTTAGGGCCATTTTGACCTCTTTTTCAAGGATCAAAAGTCACCCTTTCTTTTTATAAGCATTGTAACAGGTTTAATAAAAAGCAAGTGGGACAAAGGCCCCCGCACCCCCCTTCCCCTGTATCGCCTCTTTTGCTTTTTTATTTTCTGTTTTAATTTTGCATGCATAATAATTATTTAGAATAGTTTAGTTTGTTTTTGCTTTCATAAAAAGAAAAGAAAACTTTGTTTAATTTAGTTTTACTTTCGCATTCTTTGCTTTACATAAATTGCAAAAGGTAGAAAAAACCAAAGCCTCTTGAATCTCACTGAAAAGTGGATCAAGAGCACTCTCTATCGGAGAGGTTTAATTTTTTAGATTAGTTTTGTTTATCATTATGTTAAGTAATAAAAGAAATCCAAAATCTCTTGAATCTCACCGAAAGGTGGATAAAGAGTGCTCTCTGTCGGAGAGTTAACTGTTAGTTTTATCTTTTCCGATTTATTTGTTTATTTAATCAATCCGACCGTTGCTTTCCCGAGTACCAGAAAAGTGAAAGAGACTCTTCGGTCGTCATCTAAACATCTCATTGTTACGTCTCTAATAAAATAAACCAAGACTCATTCCCCATATGCTCTACACCATTGAAGCTTGTCTGATCAGTTGGTTGTATCAGAAAGGGATACGAGCTACTAGATTTAATAGGGAAATCCACACAAGTCATTTTCTCGAGAACTCGGGAGCTTGCAAAGGGTAAGCACTACAGAGTCAGGGGGCTACTCCAAGCAGGTTCATCCTCGCCTTGTTAGACACTTGGTATTACCGCTTTAGCACTTAGTTCGAAGGGACTTGACTTGTTGGGACAAACCCATAATTAACCCACGCCCTTAATTATTCATTTAATAATCTAAAATTTACCAACTGAGACACTGCAATACTTTCACTGAGACTACACTAGCAACCCACATTTGCAAGCACTCTTTTCAATTTGGCATTGGTCTATTATGATATTTTTGCATAAGTGAATCACGCAATGTGTCATTGAATATTGTGTATCTGATTTGAGTTAAAGTGTTGCTAAGGTTAAAATCTTGTTTGCAGTAATTGGTAATCTTTAATTTCATCTATTTCATATTAACTCCTAGATTTAGTCTTTTTCTTTCGTAGATTAAAAACCATAGATTTTCTTCTGATAGGGACCACCCCCCTTGGCTTCATTAGGAGTTAGCCAAAACGGAGGAGCTGGGATCAGGTAACAGCACCTGGCTCTTTGCTTGCCCCCAAGGCCACACCTTTTTCGCTTGGGAAACAACAGTCCAAAATATTTCTGCTGACAATGTGCATTCAGCAGACAACAGGGACTAAGGCATCGGAACTTAAAAGCTATATCTAAATGGATGCCTAGTCAGCAAAGTAGCAATGTTTTTAAACACTACTACAAATAAAGTAAATAATCTTCATGTAGCTAGTCAATTGCCAAACACGCACACTCATCCTTTGTATGATGTAAGGTCGTTTGCTCCCAAAGGACAACAAGGTGGTCACTCCATCACACTTATGGACGGTGGCAGGCAATGGACTTCATACCGAGTCATTACCTGAGACCCGCAAGGCTATTCAGGGCACCTACTCTCGGAGGATGGCTAATGAAAGTTGATTCAAATGTTAATGTTAAAGTAAATGTTAAAAATAGTCGATGGCCAAAGGATGAGCACTCATTCATTGTATAATGTACGACTGATTTGCCCCTACAGGGAAACATGGTGAGCCTTGTTACCACCTAAGTTGTACTTGGTGGATTTTTCAAGTGAGCCGAATGAGACGAAAAAACGCCATTGTTCGTTATTCAGAGTTCAGAAGTCTGCCAAACTTTTTCTGGGAGTCTGTTCGATTTTTTTTTGTAACACATGTTCATACCCCCTTGGGGAAATTGTAAAAATGTCCTAGCATGATAAATTTTTATAAAAGGCTTGGCTTCCCAAACTTAAGCATCAAACCGACTAGCCCAGAGTGTTTTTTCCCTTAATTTTTATTGGTTGTTGAACAAACGACTAATAATTTCTAAGTTTTTCACTCACACCTCCAAAGTTGGGGTAGTCGTCTTGGTGGTGAGTCCTTGGGAGGTTATTAGATCCTTTGTGTCAGTATTTTTCAACATGCTAGGCATTCGTATTGAGTTGTATGGACATGTGCTAGGTCCCGCTAGAGTTTCATCTGATTCTGACAAAAATAAATTTTCCTGTAAACTTAGGCTATTTTTTAATAGTCTAATTGGAAAATTTGGAAATGTAATAAAAGTGTGGTTAGGAATTGGATTTTGCCATGGGGGTGCTCATTTTTTAACTCGGAGCACTCGTTTAACCCAAAAACCCACTTTTCCTGAGTTTCAAGTGATAAATTTATCCCTTCGGTAAAAAATCTCCTAAAAATCAAATTTATTAATTAAAAATAGAAAATTAATAAATGAAGAATATTCCCAATTTCCTAAATCAGTGGAAAATGCTCCAATTCCACTGAAATCAGTTTCTATCGGCTTCCCTGATTTACATCTCCTTGATTAAAGCATCAGCTTCAGTGTTGATTGGGGCTACTGCGAGTTTGCTAGATAAGGGGACGTTTTTCTCCTTAGAAGGAGGAATAATTACTCATGTGGCACCCATCTGGCATGTTTTAGAGATCCCAAAGAGGGGTCGTGCCTACCTCTTGAGAGGTGGCACATTTTTCTTGAGTATAACTCCCTCTAACTCGCCCAAATCAAGGGATAAACCCACTCTCAATCTCAAATGAGCCCTCAGTCTTCTTCAGTTGGCAAAGGCACCCATCTTGGCCAGTTTGGCTATAAAATCAAGTTGCCTTCTCTCTTTCCAAGCTAGTTAGAGCTAGGGAGAAAGGCTTGCTATTTTGTACTATTGTATTGATCATTCTTTTGTTGGAATAAAAGAGAAGCTTTGGAGGCTAAATTGTGGAGTACTTTTCATGTGTGGATCATCATTATCATGTTGTTTTTGAGGTGAACTACTATTTTTTCATTTTTTGCATTAAACTGTTGTCTGCCTGAATGATTATTGGAATCATAGGAATAAATCATTGTAAGTAAGTTTACTTACTCCTATTTTGCTACATATGTTTGAATGAGCTAATATTTGCATGCTAAATAAGATAATTTTCATGCTATGTCATCTATTTCTCATGTATCTTCAGATTTAATGGTTTTGTTTGCAGGATTTGTTGTTTAGCTTGCAGGTTTGTCGTGATTGGAAGAACTGTGGTTCAAGTTTGATTCCACTAGTTTTCCAACAAAGATTGTGAAGATTGTGCCCCTCGGTGCTTCACTAGCAAGTTTCTTTTGCAGATCTATTCCAGCAACAAGCACTATTATTTTCCTCTTCCTCCTTCAAAAATTAAATTTTCTTCAAATTGGTTACCATTTAAGAATCTTATCGCTTAGATCTTGTTGTCCACTGAATGCACACCAGCAGCAGAAATCTTTTGAAAGTTGTCTCCTCACTTATGAAAGTGGGAGAGGTGTGGCCTTGGGGGAAAGCACAGAGTCAGGTACTGTCACCTACTCCTAGCTCCTTTGTTTAGGCTAACTCCTAACGAAGCCAAGGGGGGTAGTCCCTAACAAAGAGTTTCTATGGCTCAATGTATTTTAAGTGTTTTTAGTGTATGGTGATGCAGATGGGTGTTGTTTAGGAGTTTATTATGGTGAAAAGATCACAGATTTAAAATTTAAATAGCACAAAGGTATACTTGCAATAATTTAAGGACAACACAACTGATTGATTTAAGAAAAGGCATCCATAATGAAATAAAATATGCACTTCAGACATAAATGAAATGAGCACAAGACCAGTGCCTTATCCGATGGGTAACGGAATCAAGATTGTAGTGCTTGGGATGCAAAGATACAAGCGTTCAGTGTGTTTGTGAGATCATTTTGCAAGTGTTCTTTGTAAATTTTATAAATTTTTAGTGATCTTGATTATTATGGCTAAGAACACAAGGTATCAATCAGAAGATATACCTTCAATGGCTCCTCTCAATGACATGTCGGACCGTCCAGTATTCTAGGCTAAATGTCCAAGGAACTTAACCAGCAAGCTAGAACTCTATGACAATGGTGATTTCCGACGTCACTAGCAAGAATTTGCCCACTACCTCAGTATTTATCGACAACGTCGGTTCGTTGGTTATGGGGGTGAAAGCTTTACTTATGGTTGTCACTTGTAAGATTAATCAAATTCCAATCACCGTTCTGAGTACGAATCCAACTTTTTAAGGTCGGCAGAGCATACTAAGTGATGGAAAGCAACGAAGTAAATTTATGGGGAATGTGTGTTGGAAATTTTTTATTAATGAGCACAAATAAAACCCTCCGACAGAGAGCGCTCTTGACTTCGTCTTATGACAAAGTTCAAGAGACTTACCATGCACGGAATTAAAATACTTGAAATGAAAAACAACTAATCTACCCAAGAATCTCTTTCAGGTTTTAAGGCCTTAAACGGGAGAGCAAGGAGGTAAGTAAAAAAACCGAAATAAAAAACAACTCTCCGATAGAGAGCACTCTTGATCCACAAAGTGAGATTCAAGAGATTTTGGTTTCTTTTTAAGAGACAAGCAAATTGTAAATGTGGAAACCAAGTGATAGCTCAAAAAGATTAATAAACAATGACTTGAAAGAAACTACCTTAGCAAAAATAAACTGAACTAGCAACTAGTGTTCTAAGCATAAAATGAAACTACTCTAAGCATGCTAATAACCAAACAAAAAGACAACCCAAAGCTCTTCCCCAAATGGGGGAAGGAAAACACAAAGTGTGGGAGGCCCTATCCCACTTAGCCTTTTTATTAATCAAGTACAATATTGACGATTTTTAACCTTTTGGGAACTGAAAGTAGGCAAAAACTTGGAACAAGAAGTCTTATGACTTCTTTTACAAAAAGGAGAGTGAGAAGCTTTAGATCTTCTTGTTTAGCACCATCTTCATTGGGTTTTGGATCATCCTTATGGTTTCTTGATGTGTTTCTCTTCTTCTTTGGGTAATCTCTAAGTGTTTTAGGTTCAAGTCTCTCTTTGCTTCACCTTTGCACTTTATTCTCCTCTCAATACCTACAACAAACAAAAATCCAAACAATTCATGCACCCATTAGTCATTAGCAAAATAAATCAAACTTGAAACTAATCTAAGATTAAGATCTACAAACTTTATGGATCTAAAACTATAGAAATGAGATCTAATGCAAAGCTACACTAACAATACTAACAAACTAAACTAACAAAGAAAAAATGCAAGCTCTAAACTAACCAAAAGAAGGGGGAGCAAACAAAAAGGAAGCAGACGAGACAAGATGGACGAGAGGAGGAGAGGACAATGAAGCAAAGAGAAAATGAAGGGAAGGCAAGGTAAGTAGGACAAGAGAGAAGGGAAGAAGACGAGAAGGCAAGGAAGAGAAAGATTAGAAAAACGAAAGCAAGAAGGAGTGACGAGAAGAAGAAGGAAGAAAGAAAGGTAAGACGAGAGGCAAGGAGGAAGACAAAAGACAAAAACAAGAAGAAAGAGGAGAGAAAGGGAATCTAGGACGAATGAGGAAGGGTGAGACAAGAAGACTAGCAGAAGGGGAAGAAGATGAGAGCAAGGAAGGAAGACAAAAGCAGGAGACCAAGACAAGCCAAAAAAGCAAGATGGCAAAAGTTGGTGGGAGATTCTAGGCTTGGAGAAAGGTATGACTTGGATCTTCCACAGCTTAGAGATGGGCAAGACTAGCAACAAGTAACCGAAAAGAGTTTTTTAAAAGTTTGTTGGAGAAGGCAAGAAAGATCCGGAACCACTTGCAACCCTGCAAACAAAATATATTAATAATGGAACATTTGTATGGTGAAGGTATTAGATGCAAGAGCTTCTACTAGATGCAATCCCTGAAGACACAAACACTCAATGCAAATTGATTAGAAGCCTAAGTACTAGATTGTTAGTCTTCAATAAACGTAATAATCAAATTGCAATACAAGGGTAGGGTGAAAGAGATATTCCTTCACATAGGATGAAGACACAATGCCAAAAACCCATCGAATGAACTCCAAAGTCTCAATATTTTAATAAAAAAAAGAAGCTTACAAATTCCACCAGAGTTTCTATGCCGCACTCTCCATCCGGAAAGAGGAAATTTTCTAGAGCCCAGAAGACTTTCCAAGTTACTTGCTTTTGGAGGCTGGCTATTATCTTATGTTAAAGTTAAATGTGCTTGAAAAGTTAATGGTCAAAAGATGAGCACTCATTCATTGTATGATGTTCAACTCATTTTCCCCCACATGGCAATAGGGTGGGGCTGACCTGTCAAGATTATGCCTTTGCCATTTTTTGGAATCCTAGAAGGCTTTCCAGTGCACCTACCTTTGGAGGTTGACTAGTGTTCCAAATTGCTAAAACTTTGTTTTAAATGGAAACTTGCTAGAGCCTGAAGGAAACGAGCCCAAGTACTTTATCCATTTGTGAGACACCACCATCCCCTATTGCTCTCTGTCATGCATATGTCATTATGATTGTGCATACTTGTCATCATTCGAAGAGATCATATGGTAAAAAAAAACTATAGGTCATCACCCTTTACTTTAGCCTTGTTTTCCATCCTCACCTAGCACTAGCAAATTGTTTAAACTTTGTAAGGATGGAATATATAAGAGACTTCCAGAAGATTCATTGATTACTCAAAGACACAGATATATCTTATTGATTGTTATTATTATTTATTATTGTCACCATGATTCTAAATGGCATAATTTAAGTTGGGTTTTAATATACATCTTGGAGCAGTTCTTACCTTGGATGCATGCAGGTCCAGCTCAATTCGGTATCTCACTTTTAGTTTTTGGGTATTTTGACCTAGTCAACCTAGTTGACCAAAGTCAAACACGGTTTCCAAGGTAGTAGGTCCAGCTCAATTCGGTATCTCACTTTTAGTTTTTGGGTATTTTGACCTGGTCAACCTAGTTGACCAAAGTCAAACACGGTTTCCAAGGCAGTAGCTAAAAATTTGACAATGCTTATATTTGTTCCAGACATGCCCAAGACCAATACTACGGTTTCAGTTTTCAGAGTTTGGCCCTAGATTTCATGATTAGTGATTATTATCACTTTATTGTTGGTCAAATCATATTTTTTATTACAGATTGCAGTTATTATGGTTCTCCTAGGGCACCATAGTGCTCCAAGGGGTATCAATAGTCATTTGTACCATTCTACTATGTCTCCAGACACTTCTGTGTAGTCAGTTTGCCCCAATTCTCAACCTGAATGAAGTTGTGATGATTATTATTATTTTGAGAGGATGTACCATTAAAAAATGAACTAGAAAATCACTTAAGAATTCGATTTGTCTTGTGTAGTCAAGGAAATGGCAAGGGAATTTCTCTGGATGATTTGTTATGGCTCTTCGGACATATTTGCATCAGTTTCAGTCAGTTTGATGTTCCGGATTATTTTTTTGGCTCTTAGGGAGGACATCCCCCATAGGGAGAAATTGGCCAAAATGGCCAAAATAAAAGTGTGTAAATCAAGTTGTATCTTTAGAAATATGTATGGGGGGACCCCCTAATGACCCCCCCATGTCTCCTAAGTGTCAAACTTGCAAAAATAGTAATTTATCATGTTGTAAAATGGGCTTTATGAGGTAATTTGCCCCCCTCAAATGTATTTGTCTAAGTTGATCCATGTAATGTAAATTTAAAAGATATCCACCGTTGACAATGTTTTAATCTCAACCGTTTGATTGATGTTGGTTAGAATGAGGACACACTCTCGATCTATTTAAGAGTTGTGATCCTCTCATTGTATCCCATCGGGAAATTTGGCTCTTGGCTATTGGAATAGAGAAATTATTTTGAGAGAAATCTTGTGTCTCTTTCATAGATTGTTCTTATGCTTGATTGCAAAATTATTTCTGAAGGTGTTCCAGTTAATTTATGCTTGTTCAAAATATATTTTTGTGAGGGTCGTGTTGTCTGTAAGAGGACGTCTTTCTCTTGGGGCGTTTTTGTGAGAGATCCAACTCTCTTCATCTGAAAACGCTGGCAATCAGGGGGTTTTTCTAATGTGTCTTTGATCATCGGTTATGCTTCTTGATTTATCTTGCATTCTTAGTTTCTTTTTCTGTAGATCAATTCTAATTTGATGTAGTTTGCTCTTGTAGGAAGAGGGGCGCACCAACTCAACCTGGACAAATCGTTTTGGCTTGGAACTTCATCAAATTCCCTTGGAATTGCGTCAAATTAGGGTAAAGTGTCATTTCACTTGGCATCTACAATATTTCAAGGTATTTTTGTTCGTATTTCTTTATTTTTAATTTCCAATCCACCTTCATAATCAAAGCATAATTAAAACCTTCAAAATATTCTCTGGTTCATTATGTTAGGATTTTTGGCGAAACTTTTCTGGGTTATTTCACTCTTCCCTACAGCTAGGTGGGTTTTCCAAGACGACATCATTGGGGACTCCATAAGCCCTGTGGTCAAGGCATTGATCTTTAAGCAAATCGCCCTCCTAGGGTTTTTAGCTAATTTTCCTGTTTTATGATCCATCTTTAGGCTTGTACTTTTAGACACTGTCAAATCCATCCCCAAGCCATTATAATCAAGTGCTAGCTTACCTTAATTGTTCATCAATCCATCACTCTGGGCATACTCTCATTTTCCACCTTCAATCCCCCAAGGTAGTGGCATTGATCATTTGCACTAGCACTTACTGCCTAGATATACATAAAAGCTATACGGTCACTGAGCATAAACTTTTTGGGCTACATTTTCACTATATAAACCATGACTGTCCAAAGCATCCTTATCAGTGGCTATCTTTCTCATATCTAGGGTTTCTCAACTATTCACCTTACGTACTCTATTTCTATAGTTTGATCTGGTGTGTTAGCTTTAGATCTTTCCTTTTAGGTTGGATCAGGGTCTCCCTCTTTGTCACTTGGCTTATTTGTGGCATAAAGAGAAGGGTGCCTAACCGACGTGACAACCAATCCATATCTGGGGGTTGGGGTACTTGTAGTTCACCTCTTTAGTTTCCCATCCCCTCTACCATCCTGAATAGGATAACATTTGCGGGGCAACTACAAGATCTGTGATAACAAACAACTAGGATCGACTCTACACATCATAGATCCTTGCTGCAAATCCAGTCAATTAAAGATCGATGAATCCAAGGCCTCTTAGAGTGACAGACTAGCAACTCTGCCTCCAAAACTCAAGGTACCCTTCCTAGAGCCAAGGACTAGCATGGTGGTCTAAAGTGGCGTAGGAAAGTGCATCCTGCACTTCCCTCCTTGGCCTTGCAACCCCTCTTGAGCAATATCTACTTTCTGCTATGACATTGGCCCATGACTGAGATATCCAAGCAAGAAAAGGAATCCTTACATCCTGTGGAACAACAACACCTACACCAAGAGACAAACACAGAGTTGGTTAACAAACAAGAGACACATATTCAACATCAATTTTAAGTGGAACAACAACCTACAAGTGATCAATTATGCATGGGAAGCAAAGCAATTCTTCAAACTGATTTCGTTCTACTAGTTTCCCAAATCCATGGTATTGGTAAATTGATGGAACAAATGCAAAAAGTTATTCTCACTCTCGCGAACAAAGTTTTTGAAGTTGAATAAGAAAACTTATCTCTTAAAAAATTGTTGAACAAAAATAAACTGTAACTTCTTCATCCCTTGAATGATGCCATACATGCAGAAATTCTTAACCTCAGAAATAAGCAAGAGGAGATCCAAACCAACAGGCTACCTTCAAACAAGAGACTGAAACCCACATCATTTCATGGGCACAAGTAGTTCATGGGCTCCTCCCCCTACGGCAATAGTTGAGGAACTAGTATAGACTAAGCTCATTGAGGAGCATACTAGGAAAACAAGTGAACTGAACTTGAAGATGAGAGGGCTCCCTCTGTCTCATCATATCCAAACCCCATGGAGGTTGGGATCATATTTCTCCAAGATAACCTTGACCTCCATGATATGACCATTGATAAAGCTTGGATTGGATCCAACTGTATCCTCTTTCTCATGTTCAAGTCTACCGTTGATCTCCCTTCCTAATAAGATCTTGGATGAGGATCTCATCAAATCATAAGTCGCGAAGCTTTAACACTTTAAGGAGCTAATTATGGCAACATGATTGGTAGGGAAATGGGAAATCGTAAGAAACCTTAAGGTTATCATTTGAGAATCATTCCATCTAGGTTGGAAACTTGACTGTTGTTTTCTAAATGATGAGCCCAGTGGGAGAGGCAATAGGGAGAGGGTATCTTAGTAGGTTGTTGGAACAACAATGGATCTTTTTAGTCATCATTGGGCACAATGTATGATGTTCTTGGGTCATCAGACATCCTCTTCATCATCGATACCCATGCAACCCTATCAAGCCACTCTCACATAGTTGAATACTATTGGTTTTCAGTTTGCAGACAAGAGACTAGATGTCTATGTGGTGCTATAGGCTCAGAGGGAGTAGCCCGTTTGGTCAAAGACTCCCTTCGGAACAAGGTCTCCATGGTAAGCATCAAACGAATCAGCCAGCTTCAAACGGATCCAAATCACATCCTTTGCTCACCTTTCCAGAGATATCTATGTAGCAATCTACTACTTCCCTTTAACCTCATCACCATTTGCTATTCATAATGACTCAATTAGGGATCCCTACCTGTATTTGAATGCAGATATCACTCAGTGTTTAGAGATTTGAGAGTTCATCCTTCTAAGTGATTTCCACACCCACACTTGAGCCCTTTAGACCCCTCTACATGACTACTCAGAGGATGTGTTTTGTACTCAAGAGGTGGACCCAAAGTCGGTGGCATTCCATATTAGACAATGATTTGGGGCCCATTACAATGTATGATAGACACCTCCTATAGGTTGGGGAGACTCACGAACTAGTGATCTAGAATTCGCCTCCCTTGCTTCCTAGACTCCTAGCATTCTCATGCTTCCCACATAGCGAGGAAGCTAGTGTAGTAGATTATGTCCTAGCCAGCTTGGATCTACTCTCTTATATGTGACACTTATCACTAACCCCCATCCCCTTGGAAAACCATGCCCTCCTCTCTTTTTCCCTCTAGGCCGACCCTCGTTATTCCTCGACTCGACCAACCTTGGGCCCACCCCAAATCACTATCCTTTTTAATCAAGGAGTCCTAGAGACTTTTTGTAAAGATTTGAAACCTGACCCGGTTTAATGTTTCACTAAGAAATTTTGTTTAATGCCCAAACCCACGTGCATGTACATAAAAAATATTATTTTTTCTAATAAACATAAAACACATGAAATCTGATTTCAAATACTGAAATGGAAAACAAATTTGCAAACCACAAATTTGACACAGTATTTTTTGGTTAAAGACCTTGAAGAAACCCTTGCGGGAAAACCATAGAGAGAGGGAAAGAAAGAGAACGTTTATTATTTCAAAAGCAAATGACAGTGCTACAGCAGATATTTTTCAGCATTAATTCACACTTATCTCAAGTTCTATGCCTCCCTTTTTTACCTCGAAATGCATGCCCAACAAACCCAAAAATTTTGTGCCTCCCTTTTCGACCTCTCTTGCGTGGCAGGGCTAGTAATGTAGGTGCAGATCAGCCTATTGTTTTGTCACATGTAAATTGTTCATCTTGTTCTAGAGTCCAGACAGATAAACTTGTTTCGATGGAATTAACCTTGCAAGCTGCAGAGATTGTCCTTCGTAACTTTTCTGTTTAAAACTTGTTTAAACAAAATGAGGTTTGTAAGCAGTGCAAATCCCATCTAAACCTTACTTGTAACCATGTTATCTTTTAGGAAAGGGTTCATAACAAGTGAGGCATGAACACATAATGAAAATCTGTTGTGGTTTCAACACTTTAATAATCTTTCTTGTGTTTTCCGTAAGTATCTATGTGATCTTTATATAGTGTAGATGATATAATTATGATGAGTTTTAATTGTAGGTCAAATCCAAGTGATTACTCTCATCTTTCCAGGAATCTTTTTTCATAGCTATGATCTATATCACTTCCTGTCAGAATCATTATGAGATCTGTTACCACCTAAGTTGTACTTAGTGATTTTTTATCAAGTGAGCCTGGTGAACTGGACAAAGATTTTTTGTTCGGACTTCAGAAGACCTTCAAAAGTGCTTCTGGGAAGTGTTTGTTGTACGATATCACATGTTCATACCCCATGGGGGAATTGTAATAAATGTTCTAGCATGATAGTGTTTGTAAACCAACGTAGATCCAAATCCTAGGCTCTATCAAGCGCCGAGATGGATCAAATCTCTCGAGGTGCAAACCTCTTCTTAAGTATCCATTGATTTGATTCAAACCAAAAGACACATCTTTTTATTGAAGTTCCACATATAATATTTTTATTATTAATATTTAATATTATTTATGGCCGACATATAATATTTTTTATTATTTTTTATTTTGTTAGGAACAAACATTGCATCATTTCCCCACACATGGTTTTAAAACCATATGCAAGGCCCTCCTACAACCATGGGTTGTTTAGGAGGCCTTTCACATGGTCTTAAAACCATTTTCAAGGCCCCCCTAAACCATGTACAATAAAACCATGGGTTGTTTAGGAGGCCTTGCACATGGTTTAAAAACCATGTGCAAAGCCTCCTAAACCATGTACAATAAAACCATGGGTTGTTTAGAATGTCTTGCACATGGTTTTAAAACCATATGCAAGGCGAACATTTTTTTGCAGATAATTCAATTTTGTGTTTTTTTCTTGACTCACATTTTTTTTACGGATAATTAAATTTTTACATTTTTATTGTTTTGTTAGGTAGGAAGATTACAATATCTCCCCCATATTAGATTGTTTTTGTGGCCGACATTTACTTTGGCCTATTAGAAAATTTATTTTTTAGGAATAAAAATAACGTTACGAAAGTGATATTATTTTTTATTTTGTGTTACAAAATCTCTCCCAGAATTTTCACTGTCACTATTATTTTTTGCCGACATGTTACAAACATAACATCAAGTTACGAGATCTCTCCCATAATATTCACTATCACTGTTATTTTTTGCCCGACATGTTACAAACATATAATATTCACTATCACTATTTTTTTTGCCGACATGTTACAAATGTTACTAACGTTACATCATGTTACAAGATCTCCCCCATACTGGGTTGTAGAGCACCTCTCGGTGCAAAGACTCGGTCTCTTAGACTTTATTTGTCAATCCGATCAGCCCAGCGTGTTTTTTCCCTTGGTTATTATTGGTTGTTGAATAAACGACTGATAATTTCCGAGTTTTTCACTCAATACCTCCAAAGTTGGAGTGGTCAGCTTGGCATTTAGGCCTATTGAGGTTATTAGAGTCTATGTGTCAATGTATAAACATGCTAGGCATCATGGTCGAGTCATATGAACATGTCTAAATCCCCTTAGGTTTTTTCATTTTTTTTTAATTTTTTAATTTTTTCAGTGTTTTTTATTAAAATTTGATTTTTCCAAAACTTATGCTATATTTTAATAGTTTAATTTAAAAAATTGGTTTTGTAATAAAAGTGGGCTCGAAAGTCCGTTTCAGTCATGTAGGTGCTCATTTTCAAGCTAAAAACACCCAGTAAACCTATAGCCCCACTATTTTCAGGTTTTGAGTGATTTTCCATCACTCAGGTCAGAAAGCCCCAAAAAATCAATTATTGATTATTTTAATTAATAAATTGATGAATAATGGAGCAAATCCAAAATCCTAGATCAATGGATTCTCAACCGATTTGAGTGAAATCAGTGAGATCTGCACCAGATTGACTGGATCTAACAAATCCTTGACTGAAGGAGGTGATATGGACAGATCCAGAGTTGAACTTCAGCCTCCTTTATGGGGAATTGCGCCCTCTCTCTCTCCTCCACACGTCTGGGCTCTCCTGGAAGCTCTGTGGATTAATGTGTCAGTCTGTGGGTTGATGTGTCAGCTCAATCAGCCCCCCGATTGACAAGTAGGCTCAGTGGAAGCTCAGTTCAACTTCAGATCAGCATTAATGGACTCTCCTTCAGCTGCAATGGTCTATCTCCTTGGGATCTGTGCCCCCCCTGGGCTGGATCTCCTATTTTTTGTATAAATAAAGCTCAGATCACCTTTTCCAAGCTAGTTAGAACTAGGATTGAGGTGTTGTTGCTATTGTACTGTTGTTATTGTTTATTATTCTGGAATAAAGAAGCTTTGGAGGCAAGATCTATGGTGTAATGCTCTTCATGTGTGGATGGTGATTGTCAAATGCTTATGAGGTATAATCTGTGGTATTTATCTTTGCTTTTGCTGGTTAAGTGTTGGCCTTGAAGGAGAGAGCTCCCTCCTGTTAGAGTAAGAGTTTATTCTAGTTTGATTTATGCTCTTACTGTTTGCTTGTTTCAAATCTATTGGAGTTGCATGTATTTTAAGATTAATTGCATGCTTTCCAATTATCTTTTCCAACAGCACCTATGTTTTAACCATCTGTTTGTGCAAGGATTTCTAAGTTGCAGGTGATCTCGCTTGTAGTAGAGGTTGATCTGGTTTGCATCTTCCTCAGCTTCAAGATCTTCTGGATGACATAGTCCCTCGGTGTTCCACCAAAGCAGACTGCAAAGCCCAACATTCCCAGGATTCCAGCACTCTTTCTCTCTCTTTCTCCTTCAAAAAATCAATTTTCTTACCTGGTTACTGTGTTCGAAACCTTTGTTATAATTTAGATCTGCCATATTAAAGTAAAAATTACATAGATCTACTTTTTCAAAGCTCATAGTCTAGATCTCATTTCTGAAAAGTATCATTAAGCATTCTAGATCTAGCTTAGGGAAATCGTCTGTTTTGCATGGCAAGTTAAAGAGAATCCGTAGGCTGCATGCTCTAAATTTCCTTTTCTGTTTTTAAAAAGATTAAATCCAGCAATCAGTGCATATTCCATTGGCTGCACAAACAACAAGCCGAGATCCCTTACCTGTTTAGCTAGTTTTAACTTAGTTTTTTTTTGAGTTAAGGTAGGCTGATCCAAAGGTACTCTTAAAGTGCTTTTGGGCATATTTTATTCTAACATGCTTGCTGGTTTTCAGCAAGTGTAACAGAAAAGAAGAGAAGTTGCTTTTCAAAAGTGGCCTCGGGAGCGTTCAAATCCCCCCAAGGGTCTCCCCTTTGACTGAAATGTTAAAACTTTGGAAAGTTGTAAGATCTTGATTTCATCCCGTACAAGGACCAAGAGGTTTCTGATATTTGAGTTTGCTGACATTGTAACCAATAATAATAAAGGGAAATCTCTTTTTGAGTAAGCTCTTTCGAGCCCGCTCCCCATCCCCCAGGGGGGATTCGCGTCTGTTTCAATATTTTTGCAATTTTCCCTTTTTCCTGTTCTAGTTTAGTATTGACATGTAGGATTTTATACTTTGATAATATTTTGCATTATTCCATACTTTCCATTCAAAATTAATCATACTACTTACCCCACGACTTCCCGATTGACCCGCAAGGAGAAAGAGATGCGTGGTAGGACTAATTAAAAAACCGGTGTTGTGTATCTTTGATTCCATTTTTCATTTATTGATTTGATAATCATAATAAAATCAACCCCTCCTTGATTCCCCGATTGAGGTCCACTTGGACCGAAAGAGGTTCCTGTAGGGTTTTCTTTCTAACAAGAACACCTCTTCTAAAATTTACTAAAAATAATGAAGACTCCAGTGTGTATGCTATGTACTTGGTTGCGGTTCATCCAATCAGTCAAGCTACATCAAAAGCACTTGAGTGACTAGATTAATTAGTCCTCACCTCCCAAATTGACAAACCATCATGCAAAAATCCAATGCCTCGAACAAACTGTAAGCGGTGGCAAAATACCCAAAGGAGTGGGAACAACTGGAAAGTGACCTCAAGGCGCCGATCTCTGTCACACCCTGACGGGTGCGTTATGAACAATAGTCTTCGAGACTCCGTTTCAACCCACAAACACCTTGCGGGTAGCCGTAAAAGTTCACTTTTTGACATACTCCAAGTACCCCTCGGGTATATCTGGAGTCTCATTTTCGCCTAATATAATTCATTCACATTCCACATTAACTTAAAATCTACCAATAGACATTTGCAAAACATTCATTCAAGCGCATGCAAGCACATTATTTTCTATGTTGACTCCATTAAGGCACTGGTGATTTATTTGATCTTTTCTTTCAATTATATATATATATATATTGAGTGTCATCACTGTGCTTATATGCTTTAAATCTTGCATCTTGTTATCTTTTGCTTTCAGTGGTTAACTTCAAAACTCCTAAACAACTTAATCATTATAACACCATCACACTAAGTAATTAGCCTTAGTAATTTAATAGGGTCTACCCCCCTTGGCTTCGTTAGGAGTTAACCTGAACGGAGCGGTCAAGAACAAGGTGACATCCTTGACTCGAGACTTGCCCTCAGGGACACACCGAGTGGCTTGAAGATTTCTGCCATGTAACCCAGGTGTGTGAAAGGCGGCAACACTTTTTGGCGCCGCTGCCGAGGATAAATCTTTTTATTCCTGGGTACGACTTAGCTTAACTTTTTTCTAAAACAACTAAAAAGATGTAAAAAAAAATTATTGATCTTGTCTTTAAAAAACATAAAAATTAAAACTCGATCCATCTGGCGACTCCACTGTCTAACATCCCTTCAAGAATTTCTACCCGAAGAAACCTTCGACAATTATTCAATCCTCTCCCTAATCCCGAAAGGTTTATTAGGGAAAGATTGAATAGGTAGACTTCTCGTAGAAACCTTGAAGATTTAGGAGACCAATCCCTCTCACATATCCATCACTTATTTGTAGAGAGTCATGTTCACCAATCTCAAGAAATGACGGGATTATTCAAACCCCTTGACTTTTCTCAGATAGAAGGTGCTCCCCATGCCATTCCAAAAGATGCTATCAAGAAGCTCCCTATATTCCAGGGCAATAATGCCATCACTGCCAATTCTCAGCTTCGAAAGTTTGAAAAGCACCTGGTCAGTTATTGCAATGATGTTGCCCATGACCATGACGATGTCCAAATGAAGCTCTTTGCTTTATCCCTAGAAGATGATGCTAAAGAGTGGTACCTCGACCTAGATGATGATTCATATAAAACTCTTAGCGAATTCCAAGATGATTTTAGGAAGAAGTGGGGAGAAAAGAAGGAACCAAGACATATGCTTGCTGCCCTTTATAGCATAAAGAAGATGGAGAATGAAACCATGGATGAATTTAACACTAAATTCAAGCGTGTGGTTGCAGACCTTCCTAGAGACATCAAGCCAAAAAATGCCTCTATCCTCATATCCTACATTGAAGCCTTCACCGATGACTTAAGGTACCAGTTGAGAGATAAAGAACCAGCCATCTGAAAACTGCCCAGGAATTAGCCGAGAAAATAGAAAAGAATATGCAATCTTCAGGCAAGTCCAACATTCCAGGTTACACTAGGGGAAACAATTCCTGCAACAAAGAGACCAAGGGTAAAGCTATTGAATTAGAAGAAAAGGGAGCCTCTAAAGATCCCATGGAAAAGGTAACAGACAAGATGAAAGACTTGGCTACTAGTCAAAACCAACTTATGGCAAATCAGTCCGCACAACTGAATCATATGCACAATAGAATAATAACAATGGAAAGAAATAATGGACCTAGGAACTTTCAGCCTAAACAGAATCAGATGTATCAAAAGAAATTTCCTCAGCAAGAGCCTAGGATTCCAAACCAATTAGACTCAGCTAACATGGTAGAAGAAGTAATTCCATGGTGTAGACCCTGTGAACAATTCCACCAAGAAAGCACTTGTTATGTTGCAAATCAAGTCATGGAACATGGACTTCCCGAGGTCAGTAGTCAGGAAACAACTTCAAGCGAGCCTGATCATATATACATGGTAGGCCAGGCCTACCCTATGTCACCAACTAAACAATACAAACCTAAGGATGAAACCATTGCAGAATCTTATAGTGAAACTTATGATGAAAACTATAATGTACATGATGAGACTCCTACGTGTTCTCCATATAATGATGATAGTCTGGAAGGTTTACTGCCTTGTGACCTTTTCTCTAAAGAAGATGAGTATGAACATGCGGATAAGTATAACTTGGAGCATGATACAAGTGACGAAGACTCCCTTATCTCCGACAAAGATGCTGATGAAGAGTCCTAGACATTTATGGAAAATCCAGTCTATGACATGAATAAAGAGGAAAATAATGAACCAAAAACTTTTGATGGTTTTGTTGATTTTTCTATCTATGGCATATCTAAAGGAGAGAGCATGGACCATGTGGCCTTGGGAAACTTTGATATCGAAAAGGAGCATGCAGTTTATCCATATGATCAGTCTGAGCCATATATCAGTATCAGTAATGAAGACAAAGAGAACTTGATATCAACAATGGGGAATCCATCACATTTGACATAGATGGTGGTGATGACTCTTGGGATTTTTGTGGATATCTTATTAAGAATCCTATATATGCTATATCCAGCTAGGGGAGTGTCTGTTTAGAAATTTGTGGAAGTCCAATTTACTATACTTCCACAGAAGGAAGCATGGATCTGGAGACCTGGGAAAATCCTAGTATGGAAGAGGAGCATTCAAAACTCTTATATGATCATTCAAAGTCATACCATTCAGAGCTGTACAAATGTATCAATAATGAAGACATTGAGAAGCAGTGTTGCAAAAAGACAGATGTCATGCAGTTAATGGAATATCAGTCTCAACTATCATCTTCACATATGGAGTTTCCTTATGATTTGGAGCCACTTGGGGCTTATACAATGAGTTATCATCCGATAAGCCTTGATGATCAATATGATGGTGTAGTCAATCTGCCTCATCACTCTAATTTGTAAATAAACCCTATCCAGTCATGGATAGAAGCAGCTTGTGCAAGCACATACCAGTTTGGGAAGCAATTTGATAAAGTATTATATTCTTATGATCTCCCATCCATCCCGCCCATTCCGGAGCATCACGCAAGTTTGCATTTTCTGAATAAAGTATCCTTACTTTGGCTGGTAACCAAAGACAAGGAAAAAAAAATTATGTTAATAAAATGCTTAGGTGGTTACATTGGATTTTTTATTACACTTAACTCTTTTTATATCATGCTTAGAGTAGGAAAATAAGCTCCTTGAAAAAGAGCATTTACTTTCCACATTTTTTGTTTTGTACTTAGCTATAATAAAACATTTTTTTTCATTAGTTAGTTACATTTATTTTGTTGAAATAAATCAGCTTAATGGTTCATTTGGTTTTTATGTAAAGCTTGTGCTACCGAGGTTTTCTTGTCAAGTTGAGATTTTTTTACAGGGTGTATAAACCAGAGATTCTGGTGTTTTCGTATCCTCTCCTTGCCCTATGACCAGATCGAGCACACGTCCCGCAGTTGGAACCAGAATGTTACCACCTAAGTTGTACTTAGTGGTTTTTTATCAAGTGAGCCTGGTGACCCAGACAATTTGTTCGGACTTCAGAAGACCTTCAAAAGTGCTTCTAGGAAGTGCTTGTTGTACTATATCACATGTTCATACCCCATGGGGGAATTGTAATAAATGTTCTAGCATGATAGTGTCTGTAAAAGACTCGGTCTCTTAGACTTTATTTGTCAATCTGATCAGCCCAGGGTGTTTTTTCCCTTGGTTATTATTGGTTGTTGAATAAACGACTGATAATTTCTGAGTTTTTCACTCAATACCTCCAAAGTTGGGGTGGCCGGCTTGGCATTTAGGCCTATTAAGGTTATTTGAGTCTATGTGTCAAAGTATAAACATGCTAGGCATCATGGTCGAGTCATATGAACATGTCTACGTCCCCCTAGGTTTTTTTATTTTTTTTAATTTTTTAATTTTTTCAGTGTTTTTTATTAAAATTTAATTTTTCCAAAACTTAAGCTATATTTTAATAGTTTAATTGGAAAAATTGGTTTTGTAATAAAAGTGGGCTCGGAAGTCCGTTTCAGTCATGTAGGTGCTCATTTTCAAGCTAAGAGCACCCAGTAAACCTATAGACCCACTATTTTCAGGTTTTGAGTGATTTTCCATCACTCAGGTCAGAAAGCCCCAAAAAATCAATTATTGATTATTTTAATTAATAAATTGATGAATAATGGAGCAAATCCAAAATCCTAGATCAATGGATTCTCAACCGATTTGATTGAAATCAGTCAGATCTGCACCAGATTGACTGGATCTGACAAATCCTTGACTGAAGGAGGTGATCTTAACAGATCCAGAGTTGAACTTCAGCCTCCTTTATGGGGAATTGCGCCCTCTCTCTCTCCTCCACAAATGTGGGCTCTCCTGGAAGCTCTGTGGATTGATGTGTCAGTCTATGGGTTGATGTGTCGACTCAATCAGCCCCCCGATTGACAAGTAGGCTCAGTGGAAGCTCAGTTCAACTTCAGATCAGCATTCATGGACTCTCCTTCGGCTGCAGTGGTCTGTCTCCTTGGGATTTGCGCCCCCCCTGGGCTTGATCTCCTATTTTTTGTATAAATAAAGCTCAGATCACCTTTTCCAAGCTAGTTAGAACTGGGATTGAGGTGTTGTTGCTATTGTTCTGTTGTTATTATTTATTATTCTGGAATAAAGAAGCTTTGGAGGCAATATCTATGGTGTAATGCTCTTCATGTATGGATGGTGATTGTCAAATGCTTATGAGGTATAATCTGTGTTATTTATCTTTGCTTTTGTTGGTTAATTGTTGGCCTTGAAGGAGAGAGCTCCCTCCTGTTAGGGTAAGAGTTTATTCTAGTTTGATTTATGCTCTTACTGTTTGCTTGTTTCAGATCTATTGGAGTTGCATGTATTTTAAGTTTAATTGCATGCTTTCCAATTATCTTTTCCAACAGCACCTATGTTTTAAACATTTGCTTATGCAAGGATTTCTAAGTTGCAGGTGATCTCGCTTGTAGTAGAGGTTGAGCTGGTTTGCATCTTCCTCATCTTCAAGATCTTCTGGATGACATAGTCCCTCGGTGTTCCACCAAAGCAGACTGCAAAGCCCAATATTCCCAGGATTTCAGCTCTCTTTCTCTCTCTTTCTCCTTCAAAAAATCAATTTTCTTACCTTGTTACTGTGTTCGAAACCTTTGTTATAATTTAGATCTGCTATATTAAAGTAAAAATTACATAGATCTACTTTTTCAAAGCTCATAGTCTAGATCTCATTTCTGAAAAGTATCATTAAGCATTCCAGATCTAGCTTAGAGAAATCGTCTGTTTTGCATAGCAAGTTAAAGAGAATCCGTAGGTTGCATGCTCTAAATTTCCTTTTCTGTTTTTAAAAAGATTAAATCCAGCAATCAGTGCATATTTCATTAGCTACACAAAGAACAAGCCAAGATCCCTAGGAAAGCTTGCTTTCCTTGGTTCCTTTTTACCTGTATAGCTAGTTTTAACTTAGTTTTTTTTTAGTTAAGGTAGGCTGATCCAAAGGTACTCTTAAAGTGCTTTTGGGCATATTTTATTCTAACATGCTTGTCGGTTTTTAGCAGGTGTAACAGAAAAGAAGAGAAGTTGTTGTTCAAAAGTGGCCTCGGGAGCGTTCAAATCCCCCCAAGGGTCTCCCCTTTGACTGAAATGTTAAAACTTTGGAAAGTTGTAAGATCTTGGTTTCATCCCGTACAAGGACCAAGAGGTTTCTGATATTTCAGTTTACTGACATTGTAACCAATAATAATAAAGGGAAATCTCTTTTTGAGTAGGCTCTTTCGATCCCACTCCCCATCCCCCATGGGGGATTTGCGTCCGTTTCAATATTTTTGCAATTTTCCCTTTTTTCTATTCTAGTTTAGTATTGACATGCAGGATTTTATACTTTGATAATATTTTGCATTATTCCATACTTTCCATTCAAAATTAATCATATTACTTACCCCACGACTTCCCGATTGACCCGCAAGGGGAAAGAGATGCGTGGTAGGACTAATTAAAAAACTGGTGCTGTGTATCTCTGATTCCATTTTTCATTTATTGATTGATAATCATAATAAAATCAACCCCTCCTTGATTCCCCAATTGAGGTCCACTTGGACCGAAAGAGGTTCCTGGAGGGTTTTCTTTCTAACAAGAACACCTCTTCTAAAATTTACTGAAAATAACGAAGACTCCAGTGTGTATGCTCTGTACTTGGCTCCGGGATTCGTCCGATCAGTCAAACTGCATCAAAAGCACTTGAGTGACTAGATTAATTAGTTCTCACCTCCCAAATTGACAAACCATCAGACGAAAATTCAACGCCTCGAACAAACTGTAAGCGGTGGCAAAATACCCAAAGGAGTGGGAACAACTGGAAAGTGACCTTGAGGCGCCGATCTCTGTCACACCCTGACGGGTGCGTTATGAACAATAGTCTTCAAGACTCCGTTTCAGCCCACAAACACCTTGCGGGTAGCCATGAATGTTCACTTTTGGACATACTCCAAGTACCTCTTAGGTATATCTGGAGTCCCCTTTCCGCCTAATATAATTCATTTAACTTAAAATCTACCAAGAGACATTTGCAAAACATTCATTCAAGCGCATGCAAGCACACTATTTTCTATGTTGACTCCATTAAGGCACTAGTGATTTATTTGATCTTTTCTTTCAATTATATATACATATACATATATATATATATATATATATATATATATTGAGTGTCGTTACTGTGCTTATATGCTTTAAATTTTGCATCTTGTTATCTTTTGCTTTCAGTAGTTAACTTCAAAACTCCTAAACAACTTAATCATTATAACACCATCACACTAAGTAACTAGCCTTAGTAATTTAATAGGGTCTACCCCCCTTGGCTTCGTTAGGAGTTAGCCTGAACGGAGGAGTCAAGAACAAGGTGACAGCCTTGACTCGAGACTTGCCCCCAGGGACACACCGAGTGGCTTGAAGATTTCTGCCACGTAACCCAGGTGTGTGAAAGGCAGCAACAAGATCTATGTTAATAAACTAGGGGTAACAACTTGTAACCCTACTGAATGTGTGACAAAAATCACATGCGAACACCCATGACAAAATGAGGGGTAACATACAGTCATCTAACAATAATTCTGATATAACTTTCCTGATTTTAAGTATATAAGATGCATACTTTTCCAAAAACCAAACTAAGAAAAGGACCCAAAAAACACAGTTCAAAGAAAACAAATAGACTCCACTTGCTTAGTCACAATAATTCCAAAAGGATGTTGAGCCTAGAGGAAGGTAATAGTTTGTCATTTACATCGTTTAAGGTTAATTTGTATAATAGCCACCATTAATTGATTGCTTTCTGGATACCCTTCAGTGCAATAACATCTTGACCACCTTTCTTGTGGAAGATAGGTTTCTTCAAATGAAAATTTTGATGATTGGACCTTTTAAGTGATAATTATTTAATTTTTCTTTCATTCACCTGTAATTAAGAGCAATTAAGAAATATTTTCCTTAAATTTTATAGTTCCTTGTATGTTCTGTTTAAAATCAAGAAACAAAGCATGTTACTGTATGTAATATTAAATGAATGAAAATTCAAATAATTTTTATGATGTTTCTCTGCTTAAATTTGATACCAAAATTGATCCTTCCCAGTATGAAATTAATATGCTCGGGGTTTATTCTTCACATCTGGTCAACCGTGACAACTTGTGTCCCACCTTCATAATTTAATGTTTAGTCTCAGAGAACAACACAGCAGTGAGTCTATTTTGGTTTCAAATGTTATACCAGTTCTGACCTAAAACATAAAGTATGTAGCAAAAGATTGCAATTTGAGATTAATACCTTTAACCAGATAGCAATTAGTTATATCACCAATGTTGGTCTCAGTGGACGTTAACAATCATTATCCTCAAAATAATCAACACTTAGATGACTGCTTGTACACTACTAACTCTTTCTTATGCACAAATGCTTGGTAAGATCAGACAAAAGCAAGCAACCAAACAGTTTATTTGCTCCCATTTTAATATTGGAGAAAAAAAATTAATATTGGAGAAAAAAAAAATCTTTCTTTTCTGAGCTCATGCTTCTGTTTCAAATAAGAAATCCTAAAAACCTTAACAGAGATATGACAAAGATTTTCTAAGAAATAGAATAAAAAGACACAGGAAAAGCATGCAATTATTTTGGTTAATCTATTACCTCCATCGCGTATTTGCAATCCAAGTCCCCTATGTGAATCAACAATAGTAATGTTGTCAAAGAGTAGACCCTCAAAATTGAATAAGCTTGCACTTCCAAGCTTTATTGCAGAAGATTTAGTTCTTATCCAGCAGTCAGTTGCTGTTAGGTTGTACAGAGGCCCTGTATATGTCTTTGGGCAGATTGCATCATCACCTGTGTTAATAGAGCACCTTGTAATAATGGTATTGTTGGAGTCCTCTATATCAATACCATCATTATTGGGTGTATTGAAGTCCCCATAGATAGAAATGTCATGAATTGAAATATTATTCGACCGAACAAGGTGCAAACTGCAGTAAAAATAGACAACTGATCATTAAAATGCTTTCATCAGTATGAAAATTATTATGACGCATTATTCACATTCTAGCAGATACTCTTCAAGAAGGAAGAAATGTGTTAAAATTGATATCAGAAGCCACCAACTAAGAGGAAAATTAAATCACACTCTTCTCAATAAGCTATCCAAAATTATATTTCCAAGAGTTACCCCACAAGAAAAAAAATGGTCTGTTGCCAAAGTCAACCAAGTCTGGAAATTTACAAATGAATGAAAAAGAACCTACACTAGAAAATTTACAAATGAAAGAAAATGAACCTATGCCTTGCCTCACATTAGGCATACCAAACAACTATAGTTCAATTGATAGCATTCCCTAAACTACACTCAGATGCCAACACTTCGTCTCTCGCATGAAACAAATGACAAAGGTAAATCAATGTACTTACCTGATTGTATGGGTTTCCTCCTATTATATGATATGAACTTATGAGCTTATTAGTTTTTCTTCCAAAGAAGACCTCACAAGATCCTCCCCTCTTCCCCGGGATATCTGGATGGAAGACAGCTCAACCACCAGCCACAATAGCAGCTGGTAATCCAACAATATGTTAGATTTTGGTAGCTTGGGGGTACATTTGCTTTGTTGGTGCCTAGCATGCAGAAGTGACCGAGCAAGTTCTCTCTCTAGTGACTTGACTTTATAAAGTAATTTTATAAAGTTAAGTAGGGTACTCTTATTATTTAATGAATAAAAGTGACTTTTATAAATCTGGGTCTGTTGCCACCTGAATACACACCTTGGGGTTAGCGTGACAAAAATCTTCAAGCCATTGGGTGCATCCTTGCGGGAAAGTCACAAGTCAAGTGTTGTCACCTGATACTTCACTCTGTTGAAAAATATACCAAGGCAAGTGTTGTTCATTCATGTGATGCCTAGGGGTGGACAACATTAAATGTGTAATGTCCCTTTTTAAATTTTTACCAAAATGCCCAATTTTTTCACAATTTTGGCTCTTGACTAATTTTAGTGTCTTGGTCTCCCAATCAGCCCAATTGCTCCCAAATCTTGAGAGAAGGTGTATGAATGATATAATAACTTAATTATTATGTTCAGGGATGTATTATGGCCCTCCAATCACTTCTGCAAGTCTGTACTAAATTCTGAACAAGATAGATGATTTTACTAGCAATTTTGGGCTCAAATCCCCCCCGGGGTAAGTGGTAGAAATGGCTTCCCAAATGTGCAGAAACCCACTCAAATTCTTAAATTGAAGCAGGGGATGTGTAGAAGACATTATCAGAGACTCATATGCATAACCAATCGACCTCCCATGGCTGTTATCACTTTTTTCAATCAGATATAGAACACTAGTTTTGGACCCTTGGGACAATAGGTGTAGTTTGCTTCAATTGCTATGAAATTCGACCCAATGGCCACAAATTCTCAGTTACTGAACATGAAACCCATAATATAATTTAATGACAATCCATTCATTCATAAATCATCAATAGTTTATACATCCATTCGAATCCATCAAGATTACAAGAGTTTACAACAAGGTAGTGAAGAAATGGCACTGTTTCTTCATTATTGAGCACTAATACATAAGATTTCTTGGCCTTTCGACCTGAGATCTTGTTGAACTTAAAGAGCAAAGCAAAGCATTTACACCAGAATACAAAATACTGGAGCAAGAGAAGCTCCCACAAAGAGATGAATAGCTCACCAAGTGCGCCTCACTCCATAGAGCTGAAATATGGTGAGAAAACTTGAGATGAAAGGAAGAACAAGCTGAACTTGATATGTCCACGAGTTGCTGTAGCTTGCACCTGTAACTTATGACTCCATTGAAGCTCCTTGAAAGACCTAAGTTGCCTCTCCAAACACCAACTAGGATGGGAATCTTTCACCCTCGAAATTGGCTAAGGCATGAACTAGTCATCCACTAGCTCTCTCTCTTCACAATAACAATTTTCACAAATGATCAAAAAGGGCCTTCTCATGGTTGATCTCTGCATTTTATAAACATTATTGGTCTTCTAAGGTTCCAAATCCATCCATAAACCAAAGCCAAGTCGAATTGGTGTGGTTGCTCATGCTATGCCATGTGGCCTCTCTCTTCACCTTCCCTCTTCTCCCAAATTCGAGTAGGAGCCTCTTGGCCTTCTCCAACTCCCATGAGCGCACTCTAAGATGCTCTATTCAAGCCTAACATGTCAGATATGTCAGATGTCAACATTCAGATCTGACTTGTGTCATAGACTCATAACTGTCATAGAATCTCCACCATTGGTGTCATAGATGTCATAAATGTAAGGGGAATCTAGCCAAATGTCCATGAAACTCCCATTTGGCTCTTACTCTCCCCATGTAAGTTACAATTCATCCCAAATTCACCTATGAAGTATATGGACAAGTATATTAACTTTATAACCCATCCAAAAACATTAGGCTTCCCATAGATTCGAGATTGCAAGAGGAGGATGCCATTTAACATAAGAATTATAGCTTGAGTGGGCCCCATAGTCTCCATGTGTCTCCATTCTCCATAGCCATTTCATTTTTCACTTGCATTCATTTAATTAATTCCATTAAATAAATATTTATTCCTTATAATGTCTAAACACCATTTATTAGCTCTCTTATTAACTTCCCAATGTTTCCACCCAACCTAGGGAACTAGTAAGAGGGATGGAATTTTCCTGCTATGCAATTATTTGAATGGGGACATTACAGTCCTCCCCACCCAATATTGCTTGTCCTCAAGCAATTTCAGATTTGGATGCTGCAAAATATTCTCCTCTTCCCATGTGGCATCTTCACTTGGTAGATCCTTCCATTGCACCAAGTATTCTTTGATTGTTCTGCTCCTCAATCTTCTCTCCCTTGTCTTCAAAACCTTTTCCGGAATAAGTGTGAGTTGTCCTTCATCATCCAAAGGAGGGAGTGTATCTGAAATGACAATTTGCTGACCAATAGCTTTCTTGAGACAAGAAACATGAAATACATTATGAATTTTACTCCCTTCCGAAAGTTCCAACTCATATGCTACTTCTCCAATCTTCTGGATTACCTTGTAGGGCCCATAGTATCTTGGCTTTAGCTTTTCTACTCCATTCCTTTTGAGATATGTTTGTTTGTATGGCTGTAACCTCAAATACGCTAAATCATCAACTTGAAAGGTCCTTTCCTCTCTAGGTTTATCTGCATATTGTTTTTGTTGATTTTGGGCGACCTGCAAATTGTCTTTTAAAAGGTTTAAAATTTCTGGCTTTCTTCCACCCAATCTTTAGCTTTTTGAGCTCTACTATCACCAAATATCATATCAGAAAATGTAAATCATCATAACCATATAATGTTATGAAAGGAGACATCCCTATTGACATGTGAAAGGTGGTGTTGTAGCAAAACTCACCCAAGTGTAGCCATTTTGTCCAAGCTTTTTGTTGTTCTCCCACATAGTTTCGTAGGTACCCTTCCAACCATTTATTCACCCTCTCTATTTGTCCATCAGTTTGGGGATGGTAGCTTGTACTTGGAATCAACTGAGTGCCCACCAATCTGAAAAGTTCTTGCCAAAAAGCACTCATGAATCTACCATCTCTATCACTCACAATGCTCTTGGGGAGCCCATGCAATCTAAAGATTTCTTTGAAAAAAAGGTCAGCCACTTGTGCAGCGCTAAAAGAGGATGTAACAGCAAAGAAATGAGCAAACTTAGTCAATCTATCCACTACCACATATATGCAATCCTGGCCCAAAGATTTGGGCAAACCGGTGATGAAATCCATCGATATACTGTCCCATTTTTTCTCTGGAATGGGCAATGGTTGTAATAAATCAGTTGGGTATCTGAGTTATGATTTGTTTTGCTGACATACCTTACATTCATTCACATACTTCTGAACATCTTCCTTTAGCCCCTTCCAATAGAACCTTTGCCTTAGTTGCCTATAGGCTTTGAAGATCCTCGGATGGCCTGCTAGTGGGGAATCATGTGCTTCTTGCAAAACTTTGTACCTAAGCTCTGAATCTCGAACCAAATAAATTTTGCCCTTATAGTATATTAGCCCATTCAAAATTCTGTAGTTATCATCTCCCATGAGTCCATCTAATACATCACAAGCAAACTTATCTTTGGCATATTCAACTAGTAGCATGTCTTTCCAATTTTTAGCAATGTCCATGAGAGAAAAAGAAGGTCTTCGAGATAATGCATCTACTACAATGTTATTCTTTCCTTTCACATATTCAATATCAAAATCATAAGCTTGGATCTTGCTTACCCACTTTTGTTGCCTTTCATTTAGATCCTTTTGGGTAAAGAAGTGTCTTAGACTATTGCGGTCAGTTTTCACCACAAACTTGTTGCCAACCAAGTATTGTCGGAATTTGGCCAAGGCATGCATGATGGCCAACATCTCTTTATCATATATGGAGTAAAACTTTTCATGAGGCTGCAACTTTCTGCTCTCAAAGGCTATAGGGTGTTGGCCTTGCTTTAGGAAAGCCCCTACTCCTCCACCTGAGGCATCACATTCAACAACAAAAGGATTAGAAAAATTAGGTAATGTAAGTATGGGACAACTACTCATTACCTCTTTCATTTTTTGGAAGGCTTTTTCAGCCTCTTCATTCCACTTGAAAGCATCCTTCTTAGTCAAATCAGTGAGTGGAGAAGTCAACTTGGAGAACCCTATTACAAACTTCTTGTAATATGTACATATTCCAATGAAACCTCTTAATTCTGTGATGTTTTTTAGTGATGGCCATTCTAAGATAGCCCTGATCTTTTCCATGTGCACTTTCACTCCATCTTGCCCAATAATGTGCCCAAGATATAATAGTTCTTTCATCCCAAATTCACATTTAGACATCTTAGCATACAAAGACTGTTCTTGCAAAGTTTTCAACATAATCTCTAGGTGTTGCAAGTGCTCTTCCCAAGTTTTACTATAAATGAGAATATCATCAAAGAAGAGTAAAACAAACATTCTAAGCTGCTTGCAAAAGATTCTATTCATACATGCTTGAAATGTAGCTGGAGCATTAGTCAACCCAAATGGCATAACAAGAAACTCAAAATGACTGTTACCAACATTTTTGTACCATAGTTGGGTTACCTGAGGAGCCGCCAGTTGACAGACTTGTTCAAAGTCTGATTCCAGTGTATCAATTGATCCGTCTGCTTGTCTAGCCAATATTGGCTAGTCACTTTTTTATTTGAATAATTTTGACCATGGCCCGCAGGGTTTGTAATAAAATGTGCTAGTAGGATATTTTTGAGTGGTTCGGTCTCCTAAGACGTAGAATCGCAAATAAGGTATTCCAGGGAGTTTTTTGCCCCTGACAATTATGCTTTGCCTTCAGCCGAGTATAATTGACGAGGTTTTCTCCCGTTTCCTCCAAAACTAGAATGCCCGATGTTGAATTCTGGGCCTTGGGGGGTTATTAGAGCCCAACTGAGTGTTATAAGCCTACTAGACATTATTTAGATAGATCATGGTCATGTCCTAAGTCATCTGGACACATAAAAAAAAATTGAACAAATCTTTTTCGAACAATGAAAATTATTTTTTTTAATTTTTTAATTTTTAATTACTTTTCCTAAGTTTTTTGGGTTAATTTTTCCATAAATTAAACAGAAAAAACCCGTTCGTGATCCAAACTCCGAATTCAGTGATTGATGGCTCTAACCTTAAGCCAAAAATCATTCTTGATCAACCAACCAGTCAAAACCATCTTTCAGATCAGCAATCGGACACATAATGCCCTTTTACTCAAAAAAGTCAGTTTTGAGTAAAAAAATGATTTTTAGTAAAAAAATGATTTTTATTAAAAAATATGATTATTTTGGAGAAAACTAAAACTCTCCAAATTAATCCAAATTCAGTAAAATAAAAGGTTAAATGACATCTCATGGAACACTTATGATGATTAGAGTTATCATAACTCAGCTTCAGTCATCATTAAGAGAGAAATTAATTTTTTATCAGTTATCAGACATGTCATCTCCAGCTAAAGATGAGATGGAGAGCTCTCATTGGTCCGGTGATTTGATCGAGGTGAAGACTGAAGCTTACACCATCAATGGGCTTCCCAAACCTAGCTTAGGCTCCTGCCAGACCTAAAGGATGAGCTTACCTACATCCAGACTCACACGTGTGGCCTCATCCTTGGCTTGTTTTCAGTGCACAAGTTTGGAGTGGGGGCGCCTTGCCTGGGTGGAGGCCTCCCCTCACTCCCAGTTCTCCGGTTTAGGTCTGGGCTCTTTGTTAGGTGGCTAAGCTGGTTAGGGTTGGTTTTTTGGTTTTAGGGTTTTAGCACTCTCTCATTTGTTAAAAAGAGGCTCTTTCAGCGCTATTAGCATGGACTTTTGGGCATAGAAACTCTGCAAAAATTGTAATCATTATATTATTGAATAAAGCTTTTCGACTTTGGAGGTCTACAGGATTGTCTCTTCATTGGTGGATGTGTTGTATGAGATCTCGCCATTTGGAGAAGGGTGCGAGCTCAGCTGCATCAAACTTACCTCCATCATCATAAGAACCTTCTAACATTGTTGACTTTCAGGACTTACAAAGAGTTTGGCTTTTTCCAAGAGGAAAAAACAAGGAGATCTTCCTCCAAAGTTCCATCTCAAATTCTTTACACTTTCTTGGTTACCGAACTTTCTTCCTCTAGTTCTCCCTTTGCTCTTTGACTTCTTTTGTTTCCTTGCTTGCTAACCCCTTTCCTCCTTGACTTGTTTGTATTTTTTCACTTTTTCTTCATCGCTGCCCCATTTGTTCTCTCTTTTACCATCATCTTTCTCTTTTTTGGACAGCCCTAGTGTTCCCTAGCTTTCTTCCCTTGTTTGCCTCTTTTTGCCCTAATTTTTGGGCTTCCTTTAACCTTGTTTTTGGCCATTTCTTTTACTTTTTGTTCGCTGTCCCGTTTTGCATTTTTTATGATAGCCACTTATTTCGTGGTTCGCTGTCCCGTTTTGCACTTTTTATGACAGCCACTTATTTCATTGTTCGCTGTCCCGTTTTCTTCAATTTTGTTCATCCCTTAGCTTCTTAGTTGGCTGCCCTATTCCCTCCCTTTCTTTGGTTTTGACCTTCTCTTTGTTTTCTTGCCTTCTCTCCCTCATCTTCTTTTGTTTCAGTCCTCTTTTTCTTTCCCCTTTTGACTCTTTTTCAAACTTCTTCTCTTTTCTCTTTTCACAGGTTTCAGAAAGATCTCCAAGTAAAAGTAAAAGCACTCTCCTTTTTTACACAAGTCTTAATATCAGTAGAGTTGTTTTACTTTCTTCTGAAAAGTCGTTTCAAGGATTAAAATCCTTAAGGCACATTGTATAAATTTTAATAAAGATCTTTTGTTTGAGTGGGGTTTTTAAGTCCCCACTCATTAGAGGAAATTTGGGGTCTAAAATGGGCCTTATAAGAAAACGTGCCAAAATAAGTTTTTGTGAGTTGGAATTCAAGAACCAATAGAATTTCA
>LPNX010440125.1:5655-23744 GCA_001517045.1 Pseudotsuga menziesii
AACATACATACAATTGGTTGAATATCAATATCAATCATTCACTGGGAATCACTCAATTGACAGAGGAGACCAAACATTTGGTTGAAAATTAGTGGTCAGCCTAGGTTNACCATACATACAATTGGTTGAATATCAATATCAATCATTCACTGGGAATCACTCAATTGACAGAGGAGACCAAACATTTGGTTGAAAATTAGTGGTCAGCCTAGGTTTTTTGTGATTGCTCCAGACCCTTTTGCAATTGGCCATTGTGGCTCTCTCAATGCTTCCCTCAATGTCATTGTTCACAAGTGAATGACAAGGTAACGTTGTTGAACTGTTTTCAAGGTAATTGTACTAAGTAATAAACAACAACCAAACAAACCAGAATATTGTTGACCAAATTCTTATTCAAATGGACTGGCTGTAGGTGATGATATGAAGGCTTATTTTGTCAATGTTTCTCATAAACCGTGATCACTAGACTATGGATTCATTTTGTTACCATGCAGGTGCCTGTGTGGAATTACTACAACGTACAATTTGGGGATGTTTTGCTTCATGCAAAGGGTTAACCATATGATAGCTGTTGGAGCATACTTGTGCACAGAGGAGTGTTCAAAATGCATGGGATAGTGTTGACAAATGGTTTCTCCAACAAAAAGTGCACTAGGAAATTCATTGAAGGTAAAACATTGTAGAATGCAAAACCAACGACATACTACACAATTATCAGGAAGATCAATTTAATTAACTTGGAAACGATATGCTTGGGAGTAATTTTTCAATGCTGTAGTGAATTTACAAATGCACTAGCAATGATTCCCATCAGCGACTTCAAGGATATGGTTAACATACATGTGAATTAACCCAAAAATAAATTTGATGGTGGAGAAATTAATTAACGCCTGAGAAGAAACAATAAAAAAGATCCNCATCAGGGACTTCAAGGATATGGTTAACATACATGTGAATTAACCCAAAAATAAATTTGATGGTGGAGAAATTAATTAACGCCTGAGAAGAAACAATAAAAAAGATCCATACAATCACATAGAAATTGAATACGCCATAGAAAATAGAGATTTTTGCCCTAGAAACCCAAATTGGAAATTCAACATTCGATGGGATTTTATTCTTGCTCAAAAAATTGGTATGAAGGGTGAGCTCAGTCTGTTAAAGAGGCTCAGTTCACATTGTAGTGTTTTATTGGCTATGTTTTTGCCATGTGAAGGACTCAAGGAGGCTGCATTGTTGCTGTGTGAGGGTGAGCTCAGTCTGTTAAAGATGCTCAGTTCACATTGTAGTGTTTTATTGGCTATGTTTTTGCCATGTGAAGGACTCAAGGAGGCTGCATTGTTGCTGTGTGAAGGAGGTATGTTCACAGTCCAAGTATATGCTTTGTGAAGGAGGTATGTTCACAATCTAGTTCTGGAGAAGTGGGTAGCACCCTTAGTCTAATTGGCATTCATCTATGTCAGTGGTTCCAAGGTTTCCTTGAGTCTCAATACCTTCTTTCTATGCAATACCTTATTCACTAACCTTGCTCTGTGCTTGCCAACTTAAGCATCTTGTTCATACTTTTTTATTGTAGACCATTTACAAATACTGCATTTTTCCTTTAGGCACTTCCCAAATTCCCATATTCCATGTTTTCACATTGGATCATATTCCCTTTAGGCTTGTTCCTTTAGGTACTGTTTTTAGGATGCAACAATGATGGATATAATAGAACTGTATGTTGAATGAAAGTATGGGAATCACTGCAAGCCTACAATTGATTGAATATCAATTGACAGAGGATAACATACATACAATTGATTGAATATCAATATCAATCACTCACTGGGAATCACTCAATTGACAGAGGAGACCAAACATTTGGTTGAAAATTAGTCCAATGATGGATAGCATACATACAATTGGTTGAATATCAATATCAATCACTCACTGGGAATCACTCAATTGATAGAGGAGACCAAACATTTGGTTGAAAATTAGTGGTCAGCCTGGGTTTTTTGTGATTTCTCTAGACCCTTTTGCAATTGGCCATTGTGGCTCTCTCAATGCTTCCCTCAATGTCATTGTTCATAAGTGAATGACAAGGTAACGTTGTTGAACTATTTTCAAGGTAATTGTACTAAGTAATAAACAACCACCAAACAAACCAGAATATTGTTGACCAAATTCTTATTCAAATGGACTGGCTGTAGGTGATGATATGAAGGCTTATTTTGTCAATGTTTCTCATAAACCGTGATCACTAGACTGTGGATTCATTTTTATTACCATCCGGGTGTCTGTGTGGAATTACTAAAATGTACAATTTGGGGATGTTTTGCTTCATGCAAAGGTTTAACCATATGATAGATGTTGGAGCATACTTGTGCACAGAGGAGTGTTCAAAATGCATGGGATAGTGTTGACAAATGGTTTCTCCAACAAAAAGTGCACTAGGAAATTCATTGAAGGTAAAACATTGTAGAATGCAAAACCAACGACATACTACACAATTATCAAGAAGATCAATTTAATTAACTTGGAAATGATATGCTTGGGAGTAATTTTTCAATGCTGTAGTGAATTTACAAATGCACTAGCAATGATTCCCATCAGCGACTTCAAGGAGATGGTTAACATACATATGAATTAACCCAAAAATAAATTTGATGGTGGAGGAATTAATTAACGCCTGAGCAGAAACAATAAAAAAGATCCATACAATCACATAGAAATTGAATACGCCATAGAAAATAGAGATTTTTGCCTTAGAAACCCAAATTGGAAATTCAACATTCGATGGGATTTTATTCTTGCTCAAAAAATTGGTATGAAGGGTGAGCTGAGCCTGTTAAAGAGGCTGAGTTCACATTGTAGTGTTTTATTGGCTGTGTTTTTTCCATGTGAAGGACTCAAGGAGGTTGCATTGTTGCTTTGTGAAGGAGGTATGTTCACAATCCAGTTCTAGAGAAGTGGTTAGCACCCTTAGTCTAATTGGCATTCATCTATGTTAGTGGTTCCAAGGTTTCCTTGAGTCTCAATACCTTATTTCTATGCACTACCTTATTCACTAACCTTGCTCTCTGCTTGTCAACTTAAGCATCTTGTTCATACTTTTTTGTTATAGACCATTTACAAATACTACATTTTTCCTTTAGGCACTTCCCAAATTCCCATATTCCACGTTTTCACATTGGATCATATTCCCTTTAGGCTTTTTCCTGTAGGTACCGTTTTTAGGATGCAACAGCGATGGATATAATAGAACTGTATGTTGAATGAAAGTCGATCAAAAGAATTGAACTAGACAACGTAGAATGCAAATCAACATCTAGTAGTAACAGAAGTCTGAATATTGGATTCAAGACGTAATAGATAAACATGGAACTGTATTTAATTGCAGGTTGAATTTGATGATAACTGAACATGGTTTCTGAACTGGGGCATGCAGAAATTTGTATGCATAGAACATAATGTGAAAAAAAATGAAAACCAATAAACATAGAAACATCTGCCAATAAGATTGATACATAGAAGGGTAAAGTCACTCTGAGCTTTGATTACCCACATTAACTTAAAGAACAAAATTGAATTGCAATTTAGACAAAGTCAAATGATAATCAAATCGAAACTGAATTGTAATCAACAGGGTATTTTTGTTGTTGATATTTTAGACAGTCGCTATTTCCTCTCTCGGCACCATGAAATCCTTACCCAGGTTGAAGTGATAAGTGTTATGCGATTGGACAAAGCAAAAACTTGCTGGCGCTGGTGTATTGCTGGCAGCTGCTTGAGACTCTACTTCAATGCATCCAAGCCCTATATTAAAGCAGACATCACTATATTGGATAGCCTTTGGGCTGTTTGAACAGGGGTTATTCAGATTTCTGCAACCACCTGTAGGCTGTCTCTAAAATAAAATAGACTAATGACTATATGTATCTAACTAAAACAACGAGCATTGATACACTATCTACATTCAAAGTTCAAATTCTGTATAGCCAACGTCTGAAGAAGCAGGGCTTAGGTATGGTTAACATGCTCTTCTTAAATGAACATATAAACCATGTCTTAGACTATGTATAAATATGTATACATATTAAATACATTATTTTTCTGAAAAATAGACTTGAGGCATAGAGGATGCTCCCTAAACTCCTTTTGTAACACTTCAGGAGCTTCCCATGTGTCATATATGCTCAAGGGAAATGTAAGAGATTGTGCACTCTTCATACAAACGCATGCTATTGAGAATGAGATTGATCTTCAGACATTTGTTATATGTTGATTGAAAGTTTAAACTTTAAACCAAGCCATGCAAGCTCACTTCCATTTATGCAAGAACATATGATATGCTGTATACAACAAGATTGGTTGTGTTTGGAGTTACTCACCTTCTAGTGGACTGGTATCAAGGTGCAGTATGCCCTTCTCACTGGGAAATGGAATTCCAATGTAAACCCTAATGATTCCTTCAACCAGATCCACCCCCACTGATACAGGAAATGGATTCCCTGGTTGGAAACTGATCTGATTCAAAAACCATAAACAAATGGAGATGTTGATCCGGTTTGAAGATTCTGCATTTCTTTGTATATTTGTGTGCGGGTGTGGAACTTACAGTAGGTGAACTTGCCCTTTCCCCTGCCTGTCCCTAATAAAACCAGAGTTCATGCGTTGTCTTTTATAGTTTCTGATTCAAGGTGAAATCATTTCTGGCGGATGGAAATGATGCCTAACCCTAGCGAGTTGTGCATTTTGATTTTTGAGATTTTTTTATGATTTTGTGTTTTTTTTTTATGATTTTGTTTTATTTTTTATTATTTTAATTTTAATGTTATTTTTAGTATTTGTGTTTTTATTATGCTTTTTACATGTGTGTTTTAGAAGGCCAAATATTTTTTATTTTTCATTACTAGAATTTAGGGAAACCACCCTTGATATCCACCCTTGAGGAAAACTAAATATATCAAGATGCCCTATTTGAAAAGATTAACAAACCCACACTTTTGGGATCGGCATTAAAGAGTTGAATTTATTGCAATGGATCTACCCATAAATCAACCAAGATATGAGTCCATATTTCTCAAGGAACAATTACATTTGTATTGATCTTTCTGAGTCTACAAACCTGTCGAAATATCAACAATAAGGGTTGAGTAATGAAGAACAAATTTTAAAAATTGTTGTTTTCCTACCATGAATCAACAATTTTCTCCATTCCAATGGGAACCCCCAATTGGTACCAGGCACCACATATTTCCTACTTAAACTAGTTCTTAGCCAATCACTATATTATTTCACAAGACAACCATGCTTTAGTACCTCCCATGTTATACCATCGAAGTTAAGTTCCAAAACCCAAACCACATTGGGCTCAACACCCAATCCAGCTCCTAATCATGTGTCGTGTGAGTTGACAACCAAGTATAATGTGCACAATGCATCTCAACCCTGTCTCTCTCTCTAAAATGTGGGTCCTTAGTTGTTTGATGGTATATGGTATACACTTATTTGACATAAATTTTTAAACCACCTGCTCGAGGCCAAGGGAATCAATTTAGAGCCACCATGTTGCTCAATGACCCCATTGAGTTAAGTTCTAGAAAAATTTGTTGTATGAGATCATGTTTGGTAATCATTTCCCAAGATTTTAAGGGGAGATTAAAATAGTCCTTTTAGCATAATATAAGCAAATTATATCACCTATCTTGTGATAGATCATTGTAGCATCCTTGTCCATATTCCTTGCTCAATTTCCTTTATTAAATGACCCAAATTAACATCTCCCTTTAGATACGCCAGAAAGACTGGAATTGTATTGTGGAGTAAATTTGTCATTTTCTTGTCATAAACTGTTTGAGCAGATATCTTTCTCTGCACTAAAAGCTAGTTGTCCCTATTATGCATTCAGAAGTAATGGACACACAAGTTGAGGATTCACAAGCTGCATAGGTGAAGTTTGACATGGCTTAAATTTAAGTACTCACTGGAGTGGTTGTAGTGGAAGGGTAAGCAATGTTAACTTCTAGTTGTGGTCTTTATAACCAATGTTCTCTGTTGGTCCAAACTTGGGCATGATTGTCTCCTTGGACTATTAAATGGCTCCTTTTGGTCTTTTAAGGACAAAGAGGCTTCTATGTGGTCTTTTGGACTGTTAAATGGCTCCTTTTGATTTGAATTCCATGCACTGCTACTTTGTTTATAAACTAATAGTGTTTGCACTAAATATGCTTATTTTGTTGTGGGTAGCCCAGCCTAACTAAAGCCAAAATAAAATTGAGCCACATCAACCATGGAGCCTTCGTAAACCACACATAGTGTTGCATTACCTCATTCCTTATTCTGCTTGTAGACAACTTGTAATCAAGTGAAACCCTGGCCATATATAATTGAGTATGAAGATGTATGGGTATCATACATAACATATACATTACATGAGCACATTTTTGGTGGGATGTTTCCAAAGGCCATGAAAAGGACTTGAATTAAAGATGTATTGAAGCCATATGAGTGGCACAACCATAGCGTCTAAAGCCTAATTGCATTGTATCGACATTGTTTCTAATGGACCTTGGATTTGTGGGGATACCCTTATCTTGTTCTCTTCATGATTTAAAGGTTTTTCTAATGACCATATAACTTAGTTATATTTCCCTATGTGTGTGGAGTTCTATGAGAATATGAAGGGAAGAATACCAAAAGTAAACGAGGAAGGCGAAATGTAGAAAGGAAATAGCAAGCCAAGCCTAATTTGGAAATGATTTGCATTGTTGGGTTACCCTAAAGGAAGAAGGGAAGGAAGGGAAGGTGTTTGCTAATATTATATTATGGAAGAAGGAAGGATTAGAAAAAGATTGAGGCTAAGAAGGAAGAGAAAAACAAGGGTACATAGCAATATAGGAAACCTTTTATAGGGACATTCATGGTAAGGAAGACTGGAAAAATCAAAAGAGGACACCGTAGGGGTTGGATAAATGAAGAAGGTTGGCTGTCCTTTTTCTTAGATTCAAAACATTATTTTCGTTTAAAGTGCACTACTGGGAAAGAAAATAGGGCAGAATTTTATGCTTTATGGGTTTTGTTAAAAGCTGCAGAGGAGAGAGGTTTGGAGCACTTCCAAGTCTTTGGTGACTCAAAAGTCATGAGTCATGAGAGATTGGGAAAATCAACAGTGCAACATTGGAAACCTAGGTCTAAATGCTATTATGAATCAAGCGAAGGAGGTAAAAGACCCTTTTGGGTCTATTTCATTTACTCATGTTTACCGTGATTTCAACACTCAAGCAATTTTTTAATCTAAAGAAGCCTTGATCATGTAGGAAGATTGCTCCTCTTATTGTGGAATATTGGATAAGGACCTGGATGAGATCTTATCATAACACATCAGTAATTTTGAATGTAGTGGTGTTGGCATTCAGTAATCAAATTTATAGGTTAAAAAAAAAACTATATACAGAGTAAACTATATACAGTAATCTGACACTATAAAAAAAACTATATACAGAGTACATCATGGGGAAAAATATTGTGCTCCCCATTAGTGGTATGTGGTGATAGTTCCACGATAATAAGAAATAAGAACTTAACATCCTTTTATTTGAAAGAATGTAATATCAATTGGCCTCGAGAAACTTGGAGGTCATTGGCATCAATTATTTCCACATTGAAATATCTATGCACATACACCAACTAGATCTCCCATAAAACATTAGGTGACAAATTAAGGAAATGGGGAATATTTCCCCCCCTCCTAGATAGCACTATAATGAAAAAAAATCCTCCCCCATTGGTTGGAACTACAAATCAGGACTATCCTTGAAGGTACCTACCATAAACCTAGTGATGGATCAAATGCAACCTTAACTCTATGTTCCACTTGAGAGAGTTAGCCACCTCATAAAACTTGAGGAGGTTAGCATCCCTCAAAAGGACACAATTTTGGTGTGTAATAGGATGCAAAGAAAATATATCTTCCTCTATTAGGCCTCCCATTTATGCATGAAGGTATATGGGTATACCCATTGTAGATGTAGTTGTCTTTCATCATATACAAATCTCATTAGGAGAATATCTATAAAATAAAAAATATACACTAAATTTCTATTTGTAATATTAATTAAATATTGAACTTCAATTGGTTTTAATAAAACACATGTAAAACTAATTGTTACACCCCTTTTAATTAAATCCACCATCATCACTATGCTAAAATTCCATATTAATGCCAACAACTCTAGTGTACCAAATTTATATTAGTGCACTATTAATGATGCTCTTACTAAATAATTCATGCATCAACTATTTAAATCATTTTTTAAAATATTATCATTTATTCATGCAATTTTAATACTAGTGTACTCAATTTATGTAAACACAATGTAATTGGTGTGACATTATTTTTTCTAGTGCACCAAAAATTAAGGTGGTTAAAAACAATGACAGGAATCCCCCGTAAGGGTGAAATGAGGGTTTAAGGGTCGACAATAATAGTAGTGTAGTTATGGTGGCTATTCAATGTAAAGTGGATCATGTCCACTATGTTTGTTATTATTAAACAAGATCCATTAGGATGTTGACATGGAATAAACTTAATGTGGTCCACTAGGTAGTTAGAATTAATGTTTTTTATTTAGCTATAATAGATGATGGAATCCTCCTTAAGAAGTTTGTATTTAATATTATTATATTGAATCTTATCTCATTAAGAGTTTCCCCCATGGACAGGCAAGTGAATGGGAATAGATTCCTTTCATAAAAGGATCATTCTATGGTGTTTCCCTACTTTTTAGGTACATTGATAAATAAAGTGTTAAGGGTTTTTGAATATCATCTTTATGATTGAATTGTAAGGATTAAAGATCATAACAAAATAATAGAGACCATTTCTTCAATGCATGGATTTTCTCATATTCCACTACATTTATACTATTCCTCTTCTTAATAGAAGAATCACCCTTGATGCATATTTACATCCACTATCACATTAGAGAGCATAGAAAATACATGCTCATAAAATTTAAATATATCTTACGTGCTTAGAAAGCATGGGGAACTGTGCACTAGTGTTCCCTATATAGGACCTCATAGTCATTGTGTGCTATTTGGTCCACTTTTTACTAATATGTACACCACGAACAATATTCAACATGTAGTAGAGTAATAAATGCTACGGTGACAACACTGTGGGTTGCTGGATCTTAACTTGTTTGAGATCCAACGACCCATAGTGCTGTCACCACAACATTTATTACTCTGGTGCATGTAAAATATTTTTCACCTAATAGGTTTCGACATATCAGTAATCAAATTTACAGGTTTTAGTGTCTTGATTCAGCATGTCTTTAAGAGAAGCTAATTAGTATGTGTGAGAATTTTGAGACCTGAATCAGTGTGAACTACTAAAGCTGACTCCCCTGAACAAGGTTGATAGATGGCTTTCTAATGTGGAGAAGTTAATGGCAATCCCCCGTGCTAGCACATTCTTTGTAGATGAGGCCAGTTGCAAGGCTTGATGACTTGATAGAATAGATAGACCTTAGTCATGGCTGCATAGCCAAAGGTCTTCTCAATGTAATGTTGGTATTGTAAGGAGTTTTGTGACCTCTCAAATCAAAATGGGTTTACCCAACCAAACCTATGTGTGTGCATTAGGAGTCCCAGTTCTTCTTCTACTAGAGGGTAGTTGATAGTGGGCACCTGCTTCCAATGTGGTTTGGGTTTTGGAACTTAACTTGGATGGTAAAATAATAATTAATTAGTTTTATAATTTTTTTTCAAAACAACACAACAATTTTCTATAAAAATGGTAAATTAAATCATTCATAACCCATTCTAAGGACACCTATAAATTAAAAAAAATCCTTAAACTTAATTTTCCCAATTTGACAAATATATTTTGAAAACTTGAAATTTTAGTGGCTATACGGCCAATGACATTGAAATCATCGTTTTTGCTCATTTGCCGGGAAGAGAAATTGCTCGATCAGGTCGGGAATTTCAGTCATGGGTTGGAAAACTTCACCTCATAGCAGCGCGTGGGTATTGACCTGCATCTCCTCAGGCTCGATTTTACTGATTTTTCATATAAGGACTTTCACAGATTAGGTTGTGTTGCATCCTGGTCAGGACGAACATTTTAGGTATTTTCTCAATCTTCTGGAACAATATTTTGTTCGGCTTATTTTCCCTGTATACTCCATCCATGTAAACTTCACACAGGGTCGATTTCACTGATTTTTCATAAAGGGACTTTCACAGATTAGGTTGTGTTGCATTCTGGTCAGGACAAACGTTTTAGGTATTTTAAGTATTAAAATCAATCAAAGCATATGTCTTGTTCTTAAGAAATAAAACCCGTAATGTTTTTGAAAAATCGTGAACAAGACTGATACATAGAAGGGTAAAGTAATCCTTCATATCATCACCTACAGCCAGTCCATTTGAATAAGAATTTGGTCAACAATATTCTAGTTTGTTTGGTTGTTGTTTATTACTTAGTACAATTACCTTGAAAACAATTCAACAACGCTACCTTGTCATTCACTTGTGAACAATGACATTGAGGGAAGCATTGATATGCATGTTATGGCTTAAATGACCTTGTAGGCTTGCAGTGATTCCCATATAAGAGTGCTGGGTACTATACACCACCACTTTGGTTTTGTACTATACACCACCATTAGGCATCTTGCTTTTATTTTTCACTTTCAGTACCTGTGTATGTTATCCATCATTGGACATAAGAATACATTGAAAAAAATGCATCATAGTTTAATTAGCATTTCAATTTCAATCTCTATCATAGGTAGTGCCCTGTTATTTTCCTACTGTTTTGTTTCCTTGTTATGTTAGTAGTGTATAGACATTTACTTCATTACAATTTAGTTGTGATTCCAATACAAAAGTGCTGGGTACTATACACCACCACTTTGTTTTTGTACTATACACCACCATTAGGCATCTTGCTTTTATTTTTCACTTTTATTTTTCACTTTCAACCAGTGATTCCCAGTGAGTGGGAGAGACATACTGAATAAAAATCACTCTTTTTAAAACCAGACATACAAAATAGCTTGTATAGCGACTGACATACAAAGTTGATTTAAATCCTTTCAAGAGCTTCCTTCAAAACATTTAAACCTTTCAAGACCTCTTTTCCATACATACTAAGCCTATGAAACCTTTATTAGGTTATACATATACATCCAATCCACCATCAATGGAACTATAATCTTGACACGTAGTTCATAGTGATCATAATCCAAGGTGCACACACTGATCGTACTCCTCACAGACCACAGAATGAGGTAGACCTGAGAATCCCTTTGCCAAAAGTTCCTTTCCCACCTACCTCACATGAATGGGCCTATATGACCAATAATTAATTCAGATAGGGAACTATTGGTCTAGCATTTCACAGGAGTTTTAGGTACACTTTCCATGCTATTAGACATAGCGTAAGGTCACATCTTGCAAGGGGTGGGGTTGTAGACACAGCAACTTTTATACCATCATAACTAGTGGAACACACAACTGTTTGTTGGGTCAATATTGGACGCCAACTTTAGAAAGCCATCTCAGGCCAAAACTACCCAAAACATACTATTAACTTATTCACAAGGCCATGAAACCTTAGAATATAGTTTTGAATCCCTCCCCACCTCCTAATGGATCAGACAATCCATCACACCAATCCCATCCTTTGATAATGTATTAAGCTCAGGGTAAATATGCTGGAATGAAATTTTTGTGGAGGAAGAAATCAACAATCTGACCTTTGTCATCTAGTCTTCCAATATGAGGGCTTGAAATTTTGAGTCTCCATTGGCCCAACCAATAATCATCTTAGACTTACTAACAATAGCAATCTGCCTCAACCCCATTTTCACTGCAACAAAAAGCAAAGCCCATAATGCAAGTGATTCAGCTCTTAAATTTGTGGTTATGCCAGCTTTCATCCAACCCTTATAACCTCTTGTTCATTTACTCTAAGGACAAATCCAACTCCACAATATCCTTCCCGTCAAACTAAAAAATGGGCCACCCCATTGGGAAAGCAGGCTATTGTAAAACTCTACTCTTCTTCATCTTAGTAGGCTTGAACCAAGCATTAAACTCCCAAGTCACCAGCATAAGGCAACTCCAATAATTTTCAAGCAAAACCTTATGACTATATTTCCAACATTCAACTTTAATTTAAGTCCAAGCTCCAATCTTATGTAAACTTGTGACAACTTCTTCATTAGCATACATTATTCAGTATTAAAAACCTACATTAGCATCTTATATAGTATTAAAAACTAACTTCTTGTGACAACTTCTTCATTAGCATAAATGGTATTAGGAGTTAGTTTTCATTTTTTTTCACATTATGTTCTATGCATACAAATTTCTGTGTGCCCCAGCTCAGAAACCATGTTCAGTTATCATCAAATTCAACCTGCAATTAAATACAGTTCCATGTTTATCTATTACGTCTTGAATCCAATCTTCAAACCAGACATCACTCTTTTTAAAACCAGACATCGTCCACCCCAGTGGGAGAGAGCCACAATGGCCAATTGCAAAAGGGTCTGGAGCAATAAAAAAAAACCCAAGTTGACCACTAATTTTCAACCAAATGTTTGGTATCCTCTGTCAATTGAGTGATTCCCAGTGAGTGATTGATATTGATATACTGAATAAAAATCACTCTTTTTAAAACCACATACTGAATAAAAAAACACTCTTTTTAAAACCAGACATCGTCCACCCCAGTGGGAGAGAGACACAATGGCCAATTGCAAAAGGGTCTGGAGTAATCACAAAAAAACCAGGCTGACCACTAATTTTCAACCAAATGTTTGGTCTCCTCTGTCAATTGAGTGATTCCCAGTGAGTGATTGATATTGATATTCAACCAATTGTATGTATGTTATCCATCATTGGACTAATTTTCAACCAAATGTTTGGTCTCCTCTGTGAGTGGGAGAGACATACTGAATAAAAATCACTCTTTTTAAAACCAGACATTGTCCACCCCAGTGGGAGAGAGCCACAATGGCCAATTGCAAAAGGGTCTGGAGCAATCACAAAAAACCCAGGCTGACCACTAATTTTCAACCAAATGTTTGGTCTCCTCTGTCAATTGAGTGATTCCCAGTGAGTGATTGATATTGATATCCAACCAATTGTATGTATGTTATCCATCATTGGACTAATTTTCAACCAAATGTTTGGTCTCTTCTGTCAATTGAGTGATTCCCAGTGAGTGATTGATATTGATATTCAACCAATTGTATGTATGTTTTCCTCTGTCAATTGATATTAAACCAATTGTAGGCTTGCAGTGATTCCCATACAAGAGTGCTGGGTACTATACACCACCACTTTGTTTTTGTACTATACACCACCATTAGGCATCTTGCTTTGATTTTTCACTTTCAGTACCTGTGTATGTTATCCATCATTGGACATAAGAATACATTGAAAAAAACGCATCATAGTTTAATTAGCATTTCAATTTCAATCTCTATCATAGGTAGTGCCCTGTTATTTTCCTACTGTTTTGTTTTCTTGTTATATTAGCAGTGTATAGACATTTACTTCATTACAATTCAGTTGTGATTCCCATACAAGAGTGCTGGGTACTAAACAACACCACTTTGGTTTTGTACTATACACCACCATTAGGCATCTTGCTTTTATTTTTCACTTTCAACCAGTGATTCCCAGTGAGTGGGAGAGACATACTGAATAAAAATCACTCTTTTTAAAACTAGACATACAAAATAGCTTATATAGCGACTGACATACAAAGTTGATTTAAATCCTTTCAAGAGCTTCCTTCAAAACATTTAAACCTTTCAAGACCTCTTTTCCATACATACTAAGCCTATGAAACCTTTATTAGGTTATACATATACATCCAATCCACCATCAATGGAACTATAATCTTGACATGTAGTTCATAGTGATTATAATCCAAGGTGCACACACTGATCATACTCCTCACAGACCACAGAATGAGGTAGACCTGAGAAGCCCTTTGCCAAAAGTTCCTTGCCCACCTACCTCACATGAATGGGCCTATATGACCAATAATTAATTCAGACAGGGAACTATAGGTCTAGCATTTCACAGGAGTTGTAGGTACACTTTCCATGCTATTAGACATAGTGTAAGGTCACATCTTGCAAGGGGTGGGGTTGTAGACACAACAACTGTTTGTTGGGTCAATATTGGACGCCAACTTTAGAATGCAGAAAACAACAATTACATCTTCTGATTAAGAGAACCAGTCCACTAAAATAGAAGTTAGACTGTCCACTTAAGAGAACCAGAGAACTAAAAAAATGCTAACGCACTATCAAATCATTTCTGTACAGATTAAACACGTGTTTTCCATAACCTTATTACTCTCTGTTCACCCAATCAACACAGCGTGATCTCTAAAAACTCATATTTTCAATAATTGTATCAGTCACTAATCACTGCATTCCACTAAGGGTTGGAGCCAAAAGTTGCTATTTTTTTTGAGATCCAAGGGTTGAGTGTTGGAGCCAAAAGGCGCTATTTTTTTGGTTATTTCAAAAAATTTAACTTATATATTAATAAAGTTGAAACCAGTTTTTACATATAACTTTTATATAAAACTACTATAAATTATTTTTCAAGAAAACATTCCAACATCACAAAATTATAAAAAAATAAAAGAAACATTATCCCATCTCAACTTCCATAGTCCAAATGCTGGTAAGCAAAAATTCAAAAAATTACCAACAGAATCCAAGCCATCTCAGGCCAAAACTGCCCAAAACATACTATTAACTTATTCACGAGGCCATGAAACCTTAGAATATAGTTTTGAATCCCTCCCCACCTCCTAATGGATCAGACAATCCATCACACCAATCGCAGCCTTTGATAATGTATTAAGCTCAGGGTAAATATGCTGGAATGAAATTTTTGTGGAGGAAGAAATCAACAATCTGACCTTTGTCATCTAGTCTTCCAATATGAGGGCTTGAAATTTTGAGTCTCCATTGGCCCAACCAATAATCATCTTAGAATTACTAACAATAGCAATCTGCCTCAACCCCATTTTCACTGCAACAAAAAGCAAAGCCCATAATGCAAGTGATTCAGCTCTTAAATTTGTGGTTTAGCCAGCTTTCATCCAACCCTTATAACCTCTTGTTCATTTACTCTAAGGACAAATCCAACTCCACAATATCCTTCCTGTCAAACTAAAAAATGGGCCACCCCATTGGGAAAGCAGGCTATTGTAAAACTCTACTCTTTTTCATCTTAGTAGGCTTGAACCAAGCATTAAACTCCCAAGTCACCGGCATAAGGCAACTCCAATAATTTTCAAGCAAAACATTATGACTATATTTCCAACATTCAACTTTAATTTAAGTCCAAGCTCCAATCTTATGTAACCTTGTGACAACTTCTTCATTAGCATACATTATTCAGTATTAAAAACCTACATTAGCATCTTATATAGTATTAAAAACTAACTTCTTGTGACAACTTCTTCATTAGCATAAATGATATTAGGAGTTAGTTTTCATTTTTTTTCACATTATGTTCTATGCATACAAATTTCTGCATGCCCCAGCTCAGAAACCATGTTCAGTTATCATCAAATTCAACCTGCAATTAAATACAGTTCCATGTTTATCTATTACATCTTGAATCCAATCTTCAAACCAGACATCACTCTTTTTAAAACCAGACATCGTCCACCCCAGTGGGAGAGAGCCACAATGGCCAATTGCAAAAGGGTCTGGAGCAATCACAAAAAACCCAGGCTGACCACTAATTTTCAACCAAATGTTTGGTCTCCTCTGTCAATTGAGTGATTCCCAGTGAGTGATTGATATTGATATACTGAATAAAAATCACTCTTTTTAAAACCACATACTGAATAAAAAGTCACTCTTTTTAAAACCAGACATCGTCCACCTCAGTGGGAGAGAGCCACAATGGCCAATTGCAAAAGGGTCTGGAGCAATCACAAAAAAACCAGGCTGACCACTAATTTTCAACCAAATGTTTGGTCTCCTCTATCAATTGAGTGATTCCCAGTGAGTGATTGATATTGATATTCAACCAATTGTATGTATGTTATCCATCATTGGACTAATTTTCAACCAAATGTTTGGTCTCCTCTGTGAGTAGGAGAGACATACTGAATAAAAATCACTCTTTTTAAAACCAGACATCGTCCACCCCAGTGGGAGAGAGCCACAATGGCCAATTGCAAAAGGGTCTGGAGCAATCACAAAAAACCCAGGCTGAGTAATCAGAGTAAGCTTTTCCCGTTGCTTATTTATCTTGCATATGATTTCAACTTAAAGTAGATCTTGGATATCATGCTTGCATGCTTTTTTGTGTGTGTATAAATAGATATATTTGTTTTTCTGAAAAATACTGTTTATATTACTCAGAAATCAATATGTACAAACAAAGGATAATATGAACAAAAAAGGGATATCATAGTATGTATGAGTGGGGAAGAATATGCAATCACCCACAGCTCTAGTTTATCATCAATGAAAAACTCAGCTGATGGTGTGTGATACGGTCCATGCAAATCAATGGTAGAACTAGAAAGGTGTCTTCCATGTTGCAGTGAAGTCTCAACATATTCAAGGGCTGTTTGCTTTTGTCTCATTTCAGGCTCAATAGGAGAAACGATTCCTTGTTATGTTGTATTATCCCATTTGACAAAGCATTTTGGAACCAAATCCTACTTGGGAAAACTGCTTACGAGTAGCCAACAGTGCATGGGAGGAAGTGGTATCAAGTTAATATTGAATATTCTTTTGCACGGTGTCAAGTATCTCTTCCTTCTTCCTTAATTATATCATAAATCCTTGACAGAGAAAATCTGTTTTTATATCAGTCTCCTTAATATGTATAGTCCAATGAGCCTCAATGAGTCTCCTCTGTCAATTGAACACAAAAAGGAAGCTGTGGTATAAAATTATGGCATCAGTTGTAAGCTGTGAACACTTCTGGGTTTTCCTGGGCCAAAAAACATCAGTTGTAGTCACTAAACATGTTCACCTGTGTTTTGGGTAAAGGAAGATGGGACAAGGAATCTTGTCTCTGCACCTGCAAACTTTCAAGTTTGCGAGTTCCATGCTTGGTGTATGTTCAACATTCTGGGTACATGAGTCTCACCACTTCAAGCCAGAACAAGGGTACCTAATAAGTGCAGAGAACCCTGATTCTCACCAGCTTCTAAAAAAATACTTTGGCCTGGTGCAACTTACCTGGTCCAATGGGTGTCGGATAAATCTTTGTAAACAACTCACAAAACTCTAAGATCATAATAACAAATAATATCAACTATAAATCAAAGGTCTTTGGTTGGGTCATACTGATCCCCCAAAAAGGCATGGGAATTCAAAATTTTAAAGAAGGGCAGTGTGGTGAGTTCCATTCCAGAACTCCACAAAAAATTGAGTTCTATTGACACATAATGAGTTGCCAATCTCATACACCAAATTCCGTAAAACAATTTTTCTTTTGAAAAAGCAGGCCAAATACCACTCACTTAAAAGTTAATACCATGTACTTGAGAACCAAAGACCAAATACTGAATAAAAATCACTCTTTTTAAAACTAGACATTGTCCACCCCAGTGGGAGAGAGCCACAATGGCCAATTGCAAAAGGGTCTGGAGCAATCACAAAAAACCCAGGCTGAGCAATCAGAGTAAGCTTTTCCCGTTGCTTATTTATCTTGCATATGATTTCAACTTAAAGTAGATCTTGGATATCATGCTTGCATGCTTTTGTGTGTGTGTATAAATAGATATATTTGTTTTTCTGAAAAATACTGTTTATATTACTCAGAAATCAATATGTACAAACAAAGGATAATATGAACAAAAAAGGGATATCATAGTATGTATGAGTGGGGAATAATATGCAATCACCCACAGCTCTAGTTTATCATCAATGAAAAACTCAGTTGATGGTGTGTGATATGTTGATGTATATGTAAATTCGGAATGTATTCTTCTATGTATTTCATATATTGTAACCCGATGTTTATTCCGGGATGTTTCTATTATGCATTTGAGTCATGTGGTCATGCCCCGATGT
>LPNX010440140.1:16397-52363 GCA_001517045.1 Pseudotsuga menziesii
TTTCCTCGGGCTCATCTTTCCTTGTCACATACTTCCACAAAGGGTATTTTTTTTCTTGGGCTTGTTGTCTTGCTAAAACAGGGTTAAATGAAGCATGAGATCCACTAGTAGCCGATGGAGCACTTGGCGGAGGAGGAGAACCGGTTGTGCTTGGTGGAATAGGAGGGGAGGCCCTAGATGGTGCATTTCTCCCTTTCCTTTGACCCCTACCTCCTGCCCTAGCTGATTGAGACATTCCTTTTCTTGTGTGATGGTTGAGCTTGCAATCCTCTCCACATATCCATCGGAATGCACTTGGAATCGCTTGGAAACAATGGATAGCCTTCAAATCTCCTTCAAAGCTCCTTCACCTGCACATAAAACTCACTCTCAACCAATTGCTTCCTTTCAAATGACAAAAAGAAAGGCAAAAAATTGACTTAAAACAAACCCAGCTGTATTTTTCCGCCGGTTACGTGTCCTGTTTTCGGGATTCGTGTCCTGTTTTCGGGACACGCTGCATTTTCGTGTCCGACACGTTTTTTTTTCCGTGTCTTGTTTTCGGATTTGTCTGAAAGACGAATCGGGCACGTGTCTGATTCAAATCGTGTCCGATTCGATCCCCACGGGACACGGGGGGCCTCTAGGACGAATTTGGTTTCACAGCTTGCAACACATTTTCCAAGCAATACAACAACACTCTTCTATCTATGGACTCCATTTTTGGCATTGGTTTTTACATTATACGATCATCTGTTTCTGTGTGCTTTATCTACCATGTTTGATCTATAGTCTGTGTTATTCACTAATTTTGCACTTAGTTGGATAGTTGAGGAGCCGCCATTTGACAAACATGACAAATGTTTGATTCCAGTGTATGAGTTGATTCGTCTTCATGTCTAGCAAATATTGGCTAGCTAGTTTTTCATTTGAATAATTTTGACCATGGCCCCGTGGGGTTTGTAATAAAATGTGCTAGTAGGGTGTTTTGAGTGGTTTGGTCTCCTAAGACGTAGAATCTCAACCAAGGTATTCCAGGGAGTTTTTTGCCCTTGACAATTATGCTTTGCCTATAGCCGAGTATAATTGACGAGGTTTTCTCTCGCTTCCTTCAAAGCTGGAATGCCCGATTTTGAATTCTGGGCCTTGGGGAGTTATTAGAGCCCAACTAAGTGTTTATAAACCTACTAGGCATTGTTAGAATAGAGCATGGTCTTGTCCTAAGTCAATAGGACCTTTAAAAAATTTTCGAAATTTTTTTACTTGGGTTAAAAATTATTTTTTAATTATTTCCCTAAGTTTTTTGATTAATTTTTCCATAATTTAAATGGAAAAATCCCGTTTGTAATAAGTTAGTCATCCGGACCCCGTTTTCAGTGATTGAAGGCTCTAGCCTTAAGCCAAAAATCATTCTTGATCGGCTAGCCAGTCAGATCCAACTTTCAGATCATCAATCGGACACATAACGCTCATTTTCTCAAAAAAGTCATTTTTGGGGAAAAAATGATTATTTTGGAGAAAATTAAAACTCTCCAAATTAATCCAAATTCAGCGAAATGAAAGGCTAAATGACATGGCACGGAGCATTTATGATGATTCCAATCAATATCGGTCAGTTTCAGATCAGGTATCAGAGTGTAGCAGTTGAACTATCAGTCAGAAATTTGCCCTCTTTGGTCAAATCCGTTTTTGGTTGAAGTGTGGGTTATCTATTGGTTGGGTGATCATTACGAGGGAGGATGAGCCACCTCATCCCCCCTCATTACTCCAGCAATCAGTTACAACTCAGTTGCAGCTCAGTTCAACTCCAAATGATCGTGCCGAGCTCATTCAATTACTCCGGTGTTACTCTTAGTTTGGTTTTAGGGTTTTAGCTTGATCTCATTGTATAAATAGAGGCTCCTTCAACTCTATTCGGATGGAGAGTTTGGCATAGAAACTCTGTTGGATTTTGTAGGCTTCTTTTGTTAATAAAATATTGAGACTTTGGAGGTCATTTGATGGGCTTTTGGCATTGTGTCTTCATCTTATGTGAAGTAATATCTCTTTCACCCTACCCTTGTATTGCAATTTGATTATTATGTTTATTGAAGACTAACAATCTAGTACTTAGGTTTCTAATCAAATCTGCATTGAGTGTTTGGGTCTTTAGGGATTGCATCTAGTAGAAGCTTTCGACACCTAATACCTTCACCATACAAGTTTTCCATTATTAATATATTTTGTTTGCAGGGTTGCAAGCGGTTCCGGATATTTCTTGCCTTGTCCAACAAACTTCAAAAAATTTTCTTGGTTACATTGGTTGCTACAAGTGGATCTCTATTTTCAAGGTTCCATCCTACCTCTTTTCCACTTTTATAGAAGTTATCAAGTCATTTAAATCTTTATTTCAAGCTTGCTTGGCTTCTACTAAGTTAGATCTAGGCTTTTTGGCCTTAGATCTACTTTTTCAAAGCTAGATCCATCTTTCTAAAGGCCCACTTTTAAAGATCTAGTTTCATTTCCATTTTTTTAAATCCATCTTTCTAAAGGCTCACTTTTAAAGATCTAGTTTCATTTCCATTTTTGTAAATTCATCTTTCTTTTTGCCTTGGAAAACGTGCACTTTTTCTCGAAAAACGTGCAAATTTTCCACTTTTTAGCTTGCTGGTTTTTTTGTGTTCTTTTTTTTTAAATTCTGGAAATTCATAAAATCAGAAAAATTTTCGAAATTTTTTTTTCAAAATTTTTTATTTTTTTATTTTTTCACTTTTTTCTCGAAAAACGTGCCATTTCGTGCTTGCTGTTTTTTGGCTGGTTTTTGACATTTTTCTGCTATTTTTCAATTCTGGAAATTAGCATAAAAATCAGAAAATTTTTCGAATTTTTTTTCAAAATTTTTATATTTTTATATTTTGATTTTTTTTCGAAAAACGTGTAATTTTGTACTTGCTGTTTTTTGCAATTTTCTGCTATTTTCCAGATTCTGGAAATTAGCCTAAAATGTTAAAAAATATTTAATTTTAAATTCGCAAAAAGTCTCAAGTCGTTTCGTCAAAAAATCGTGCATTTTACATAAAAATTGGTGAGCTTGCCTGGTCCTTTCCAAGTTTTGATTTTGGGTCTCATTCATTTGTTGTGATCTTTTGTTTCGTCTCATAAGGCACTTGTTTTTTCATCCAATTAATCTTTTCGAATCACAAGTTAAATTTGGTTTCCTAACACTCTTACTAGTCCTTGTTTAGAGCTCTTATCCATAGGTGAACTAAAAGCAAAACCAAGCAAGAAAGAGCAAGCAGAACTAGATCCAAAGACAAGGATCCGAAACCAAAAAGAAGTCATTCTCCTTTGTACAAACTCATAAGAGTGTTTCATTTTTACTTAAATAGTTCTCAAAAGTCTTTACAAGGGTTAAATTCCCTAAGCATTTGTACTTCATTAATAAAACAAGGCTAAGTGGGATAAGGCCTCCCATATTTGGTTTTTCTTCCCAATTTGGGGAAGAGTGTCTTGGTTCTTAGCTTAGATTTATTTCAAGTACTTAGAGTAGTTTCATTTTTTGCAAAGTAGATACTAATTGTTAGATTAGCCCATTTTGTTTCATTAACTAAATTGATTACTTCATCTTTTAAGTTCTTGTATCTTTCATAAGTAATTCAACTGTTTAAAGTAGAAATCTCTTGAATCTCACTTTGTAGATCAAGAGTGCTCTCTATTGGAGAATCGTCTTTTCATTGTTTAATAAGTTAATCAATAAGTAAGACTCTTGAACTTGCAGTAACACAAGTCAAGAGCACTCTCTATCGGAGAGCATCATTAGTTTGCACATCCTTGCATTACGCATTTAGATTAGATAAGACTCTTGAACTTTTGTCATAAGACAAGGTCAAGAGCGCTCTCTATCGGAGACTTTAATTAATTGACTTAATAAAATCTTTCAACTCACATTCCTTCTAATTAATTTACTTCGTTGATATCCTTCACCTAGTATGCTCTGCCGACTTTCGAGTTAGGCTCGTACTCAGAATGGTGAATGGACTTGCTAAGACCGCAATAACAACATAATTAAAACTTTTACCCCACAACCAACGCACCGGTGTTGTCTCGATAAATACTCAGGTAGTGGGAAAATTCCAAGTGTGGGCGTCGGGCAACCCAATTTGGACACTCGCTGGTTAAGTTATTGAACACCTACCTTGTCATTCTAGACAGGTCCGTCATGTTTTCGAACGGAGTCGCTGAAAGTATTTCCGGTTAGGTTTCCTAGACACCTTAAGCAAGATCACCATTAAAATCCTTAAAACTTACCAAGAGCACTCGCACAATTTAACATTCACTAGTTTAATTTCTAGACGTGTGTTTAATTCTCTGGCGCATTTAAGCTTCATTGACTCCATAAGGCACTGGTCCTTGTTTTGTTTTGCATAATTATATTTTTCGATCAATTGTCTATGGCTTAATATAATTGTTATCGTTGAATGCTTAATTGATGTCTAGAATTTAAATTTATCTTTTAATCTCTTGTTGCAACGTGGATTGCTTTTTTTGATTTTGTGTCACAATCATAATAAGTAAAACACATTCAAACTCCTAAACAACACCCATCCGCATCCGCAATCTTTAAAAACACTTTAACAACTTAAGAGCCATAGAAACTCTTTTGTAGGGACTACCCCCCTTGGCTTTGTTAGGAGTTAGCCTAAACGGAGGAGCTAAGAGTAGGTGACAGTACTCAGCTCTGTGCTTGCCCCCAAGGTCACACCTCTCCCACTTTCCTAAGTGAGGAGACAACTTTCAATTGATTTCTGCTGCTGGTGTGCAATCGGCGGACAACAGGCTGTTGTGTTTTAAACATTTTTTGTTGCAATATCTTGTTCAAGTGTTTATTTTCATCAAAACTCCTAAGTAACTCAATCATCATCATACTAAGCCTGAACAACCTTAGAAACTAATAGGGTCTACCCCCCTTGGCTGTCTACCCCCCTTGGCTTCGATTAGGAGTTGGCCTAAACAGCGGAGTCAAGAACAAGGTGACAACCTTGGCTTGAAGATTTCTGCCACGTCCTCACCCCAGGTGTGTGAAAGGCAAAAACAATTTCTAGTGCCGTTGCTGGGGATAAATCTTTTCATTCTCGGACTATGACTTTTTTTTTTCCTTTTTGTTTTTTCTTTGTTTGATGAATGCTTAGGGTAGATCTTTAATTTTCATCTGGCGACTCCACTGACTTTTTTCAGTTTTTACAAAGAAAAACAAAAAATATTTTTGTGAGATTTCTTAAATGTATATTTTTATTTTCACATGGCGACTCCATTGAAGGGATAAAACCCTTGTATCTCATAAATTTGTTGAGACTTGTTTTGTGTAGACGAGCTCATACAACAATAAAGTTTTTGATAGCTCTTCCAGTTTAGTACTAGATTCATTCCATGGTTATTCTAGATATATCAAGCTAAATATGGATGATAAAATGTTAAATGCTCAAATTGCCATGCATTTTTATCCCATTGACTTCTCAAACATCCCAGGTTTCCCCACTTTTATCGTGACCATAATGATATTTATAATTATTTTCGGATGTTTTATGGCCACAGTGATTTAGCCATCCATCACGTCATAGATTTCATCCAGTTGTTGACTGAATTTAATATTGTTCATGAGGACAATATGATGTATATGTTTGCAAGTACCTTGGCAGAAAAAGTGTATTGTTGGTTTTTTGAGGATCTTCCAAATAAACACATTACCTCCCTTTCAAGCTTCCTTAGGATGTTTCTGAAGCAGTGGTGTGGAAAAGGGAGTTGCATGGTGGTAGTGGAAAGGCACCTTAAAAATTCCTTTTCAAATATGTTATACTCAAAATAGAATATCATGAGCAAATCCAGGAGCCACACCATCTCATCATGGTGGATCACATTGAGTGTTTTGAGTTTCCTTTCGAAAATCTCAATCAAGAGGATTTCAAACATCTTTTAGAGCAAGGTGGCACTATCCCTAGAACACAACTTGATGCTAAGAAAGAGATTCACAAGAATACCTTGATTGAGGATATTATTGAGAAGATGCCATTGAATATTTGAAGTGTCCTGGAGATTATTTTAGTGAAGAAGATGATCACATTAGTACCATAGATCTACCTCAAGAAGAAACCATTTCAGAAGCATATACATTAGAGGAAATTTCAACTCAAAATGGGCCTCCTAAAATGAACTAATAAAATAATAGTTAAAATAATAAAATAATATTTATTAATTTTGGAGGAAGAAAAGAAAAAAACTATTTTTTTGTTTGTATTTTTGACATATCTCCCTGTGTTTTTACTCAAATTTCGATCGGGAGAGCTCGTTGGATGCGGAATTAAATTCCGCATCCAACGAGTACCCACTCGGCATACTTTTGACGGACCCCGCTGCCCCAAAAACAAGAAATACCTGAAAAAACGGAATGATGGCATCATCATTCCGTTTTTTCAGGTATCATCATTCCGTTTTTTCAGGTATTTCTTGTTTTTGGGGCAGCGGGGTCCGTCAAAAGTATGCCGAGTGGGTACTCGTTGGATACATCATCATTCCGTTTTTTCAGGTATTTCTTGTTTTTGGGGCAGCGAGGTCCGTCAAAAGTATGCCGAGTGGGTACTCGTTGGATGCGGAATTTAATTCCGCATCCAATGAGCTCTCCCGATCGAAATTTGAGTAAAAACACAGGGAGATATGTAAAAAATACGAACAAAAAAAGTAGTTTTTTTTTATGATACCTATCCCCAAATTTATATTAAAAAAGTGTTTAAGACCTATACGGTATTTCAAATTTAAAGCAATTTCATTGGCTAACACATGATGACATGGAATTTGAATAAAAGTTAAAAGGCCCATTTTGAGTTGAAATTTCCTCTAATGGTGAAACTTATGATGAAATCTGTAATGAACATAATGATGATAGTTTGGAAGGTTTACTACCTTGTGAGTCGTGACCATTTTTGTGAAGAAGATGACTATGATCATGAGGAGGGATATAGCCAGGGATGTGATACCAACGAGGAAGACTCTCTCATATCTGACATAGATGGCAGTGATGACTATTGGAATTTTATAGATAATCCAACTTTTGAAAATCTTATTGAGAATCCCATCTATACTATGTCTAGCGAGGGGAGTGTCTATTCAGAAATTTGTGGAAATCCAATCTATGATACGTCCATAGAGGGGAGCGTGGATTTGGAGGCCTGGGAAAATACTCGTATGGAAGAGGAGCATTCAAAACTTTTATATGATCAATCAGAGTCATATCATACAGAGTCGCACAAAAGTATCAGTAATGAAGATCTAAAGAAGCAGTATAGTGAAGAGTCAGAGATGTGATGCAATTCGTGGAATATTAGTCTCAACCGCCATCTTCATATGTAGAGGTTCCTTGTGATTTGGAGCAACTTAGGGTTTATACAATGAGTTGTCATTCTGTAAGCCTTGATGATCAGTATGATTGTGTAGTCAATCTGCCTCATCATGCCGATTTGTATATCAGTCCTATCCAATCATGGATAGAAGAAGCTTCGCAAGCATCTACCAGTTTGGGAAGAAGATTGACGAAATTATCCATGTCTATGATTTCCCATCTAGCCCATCCATTCTGGATCATCACGCAGGTTTGCACTTTCTAAATAAATGTCCTTGCTTTGGCTGGTAACCAAAGACAAGACAATTTTTTTATGTTAATAAGATGCTTAGGTGGTTACATGGGATTTTTTATTACACCTAACCTTTTTTATATCATGTTTAGAATAGGAAAATAAGCTCCTTAAAGCGAGCATTTACTTTCTGCATTTCCGTTATGTACTTAGGTATAATAAATTTTTTCTTTCATTAGTTAGCTACATTTGTATTTGTTTTCAATAAAGCAACTTAATGGTTCGTTTGAATTTCATATAAAACTACTGCTAATAAGGTTTTCTTGTCAAGTTGAGATGTTTTTACAGGTTATATAAACTAGAGATTTTGGTGGCCTTGTATCCTCTCCTTGCCTTAAGACCAGATCAAGCACACATCTCACAATTGGAGCCAGATGTTACCACCTAAGTTGTACTTGGTGGTTTTTTCAAGCGAGTCGGCAAAGCAGAACAAGTATACTTGTTCATTCTTCAAGGTTCAGAACCCTGCCAGGCTTTTTCTGGGAGTCTGTTCGAAATTTTTTGAAAGACATGTTCATACCCCCTTGGGCAAATTGTAAAAAATGTGCTAGCATGATAATTTTTATATAAGGATCGACTTCCCAGACTTGAGTATCAAGATGACTAGCCCAGAGTGTTTTTTCCCTTGGTTATTATTGGTTGTTGAACAAATGATTAATAATTCTGAGTTTTTCACTCACACCTCCAAAGTTGGGGTAGTTGTCTTAGTGTTATAAACATGTTAGGCAATCGAGTTGAGTCGTATGGACATGTATTAGGCCCCCCTAGAGTTTCGTCTGATTCCGAGAAAGTTATTTTTTTCCCCTAAATTAGGGCATTTTTAATGGTTTAATTAAAAAAATTCAAGTGTAATAAAAGTCGGGTTCGGAGTCTGTTTTTGGCGTGGGGATGCTCGTTCTCACACTCGGAGCGTCCTCTTTATCCCATGGACCACTTTTCATTTAATTCGGGCAGCCGAAACACCTCATGGAGCATTATTCAACTAAAGGTGCATTAAGATGGCATTTTAATGGTAAATTACAACAAATTGGCACTACAAGTAAAAAATGAAAAGTCAAAGTTTGAGTGGGGTGACATGGCAAATGGGTCCCCATGGTCAGCGACTTCATCCAAGTATGAAAGGCATCAAAACTTTGGTTATTTTTTTAAGGTAGTGTTGTCCGCCGATTGCACACCAACAGCAGAAATCTTTCGAAAGCTGTCTCCTCACTTGAGAAAGTGGGAGAGGTGTGACCTTGAGGGCAAGCACAGAGCCAGGTACTGTCACCTACTCCTAGCTCCTCTGTTTAGGCTAACTCCTAACGAAGCCAAGGGGGGTGGTCCCTAACAAAGAGTTTCTAAGGCTCAATGTGTTTAAGTAAATTTTACGAAAGTGATGCGGAGGGGTGTTTATTAGGAGTTTGTTATGATGAACGAAGATTGCAATTCTTATAACTGAAAAATAAACACAAGACAAAAAACAATCCATGTTGCTATCACCAGATTAAAAGATAAACAATATAATGAGAGTTCGTGAAATAAGATAGCATTCACAGATAAATATCTTACTTAAAAAAACCAAAGGACAAATGGCCTAGATCAATAATAATGCATAAGATTTCAAAACAGACCAGTGCCTTATGGAGTCAAATGTCTGAGATGCTTGGGAATACTGAAAATACAAGTCTCAAAATAGTGCTAGTGAAAGTGTTTTGCGATTGTCTTGGTTTATTTTAAAGTGTTTTAGTGGTCTTGTTTATTATGGCTCATCAAAAGGTATCAAAAGACCAACCGAGAAAGCGTTCCAAGTTATTCCGTTCGAGACATGTTGGCTCGTCCAATATCCCAGGCTGGTATCTTGCGGATTGACCAGCTAGCCGAGACTTTAAGACAACGGGGAGTTCCGACGCCTTTACTAAGAATGACTTTGAATACTTTCAGCAACGCCGGTGCGTTGGTTATGGGGGTAAAATTTTATTACATTGTTACTTGAGAGATTATCAAATCCGCTCACCATTCTGAGTACGAGCCCAACTATGAAAGTCAGCAGAGCATACTAGGTGAGGGATATCAACGAAGTAAATTAATTAAGGGGAAAATGTGAGTTGCAAATTTTATTAGAACACAATTAAACTCTCCGACAAAGAGCGCTCTTGACTTTGTTTTATGACAAAAGTTCAAGAGTCTTAGTTACTCTATATGCCTAAATGCAAGGATGATGCAAGACTATTATGCTCTTCGACAGAGAGTGCTCTTGACTTGGATTTCGGCAAGTTCAAGAGACTTAGATTTAAATTAACAAGTTAAAGAGCAAAATGCATGAATAAAAGAATCACCACAAACCCTCCGACAGAGAACACTCTTGATCCACCTGACGGTGAGATTCAAGAGATTTTAGTTCTTTTTTACTTTTGCAATTTATATTAAATGAAAGAAATCTCTAAAATAAAGTTAAACAAAAACAAGAAGCTTTTTTCTTTTGACTTTTATGAAAGCAAAAAACAAACTTTTCCAGAATTTGAAACTAACCTTTCCTATTCTATTCTAACCAATTATTCTACAAGCATAAAACAAAGCAAATTGCAAACATGAAAAACAGACGATACAGGCTTCCCCCAAATGGGGGAAGTGGGGTGTGGGAGCCTTTATCCCACTTTCTCTTTATTAATTTTTACAATGCTATGATGTTGGGATTCTTTTCTGATCTTGAAAGGCCTTCAATGCAATCCGGAGAAAGGGGGATGAAGATGGGGGGATTAGGAGTGTTTTTTGGAGGTTGAAACTTCAAATTTTTGCCAGCACTTCCGCTTAACCTGTCATGAAAAGTGAAAAACCAGCGAGGTACTTTCCTGTAAAACAGTGGACCAGACAATAAAATACACTAAAATTTACAGTTAGTACTTGTGCAAAGATAGAGTTTTTTATGCTACTTCAAGTACTAAAACTAAGCAAAGCTAGATCTAAACTTTCGTGAGATAAACTTTTTAGCAAAGGAAGCTCTTAGATCTATATAACAAGAGATAGAAAAGATAAGATTTAACACTTAAATATACTTGTTATGAAACAAAACCAAAGTAACCGGAAAGCAAGAATTTTCTTTTCAAGTTTGAGGATGGATAAGAAAAACTTCAAGCCCAAGCTTGAGTAAATTTGAGCGTGGAGGGAACCCGTGGGACAAGAAACATTAGAAAAATTATATTTGAAGAGAGATAAGATGCAACTGAGCTCTGATCTCTACTTCACGCCGGGTGATCTGCAAAACTAAAATACCCTTCAAGCTAGTGATTAGATCTAGTATGTATAAACCAAACAAGAACCGAAAAGCATGAGTACAACTGAATACAATATGCATTTCTTAGATCGTGTATAGCTACACATAAGCAAGCAAGTTGAAACTTCAAATGCCTACTCTATGGATTAGATTATAACCTTCTAAGCTAGATAACACAGCATGCATGAATAATAAAATAACTACACAGATATCACCTTGGTTATAAGCCAAATATTCACCATGAAAGTTCTTGCACCATCAAATTGTCCTCCAAAGACTCAACTTTATTCATAACATAGATAAGAAATTACAATTATACGGGTAGAGATCCTCTGCAAATCCATCCACCCTGTAGAGCTAAAAAGAGCCTCTACTTATACAAAATACCAAGCCCCAGGGGCTTTTAATGAATCAGAGATCAATCCGGAGTTAAGCTGGGCTGAAGCGGAGTTGAACTAGGCTGAACAAGAGCTGAAGCTGAAGATGAACTAGAGAGGAACTCATAAGAAACCGCCAACACATCCAATCAAACCCCCACCAAAAATAAATCGGCTTCCTTCATCATGCGTGAGCTCCAAGGTAGGTAAGGAGGTGGGTGAGGTCACCATAATCCTCACGCGATTGTATGGAACCTCTCATATGGTTGACGTCACCAAAACAAATCGAAACTGCCTGCATGTATTTGTTATAAGCCATGGTTTATTTTTTAAAACATACATATGGGGGGTCCACCCCCATATGCTAGCGCAACCATGTTCACACTTTCAAACAACATGATGTCATCCCCAAGCCTTTGAAACCATGCAAATATTTGTTTTGGATACACTTTATTATATCATGGTTTTGGATTAATAAAAATAATTCTTAAAGTGAAGGGGTCCACACTTAATAGAATCGCTCCCTCCACCTCATGTTGACGTCAATCTCCATCTCCACCATATCGTGACCATCTCTTATAAAACAATTCACATGCCTTGGTATGCTATGGATATAATGTTCCATGGTTTAATTTTATAATAATTTTTTTTTGTGTGGAGAGGGGTCCACCCCAATCCCATTTATCTCCTTCACGCTTTTGTGAGTCCAAAACTTCACGTCACTTTACTTTAAAGTCTTTCACCACTTCAAAAGTTTGAATTATAACTTTAAAGAGGGTAGTAAATCCATGGGGGACCCATGCCATGTCACCTTTTCATCATTTTTTAATTAATTTTTGACTTTTCAAAACTTTGACTTTTGTGCATTTCTTCATAATTTAGCAATTAAATGACAATCTGATGCATTTTTAGCCAAATACTGCCTCACGGGTGCTCTGGCCGCCCGACTGATGGTGAAAGTGGTCGATAGGGTAAAGATGCTGCTTCGGGCTTGAAAATGAGCCCAACCATGCCAAAAACGGACATCGGATCATTCATTTATTACATTTTGTTTTTTCTCATTTAAACCATTAAAAAATGGCTTAAAAACGGAGAAAATATATTTTTCTCGGAATCCAACGAAACCTTAGGGGGACCTAGTACATGTTCATATGACTCAATCGGAATGCCTAACATGATGAAAAACACTGACATGAAGGCTCTAATAACCTCCCAAGGCCGAAACATCAAGACAACTACCCCAGCTTTGGAGGAGCGAGTGAAAAACTCAAAAATTATTGGTCGTTTGTTCAACAGCCAACAATAACCAAGGGAAAAAACACTCTGGGCTAGTCGGCTTGATGCCCAAGTCCGGGAAGCCGAGCCTTTTATAAAAAATTAAATGCTAAGACGTTTTTACAATTTCCCCAAGGGGGTATGAACATGTATTTTACAAAAAATAATCAGTTTAGCCAAAAACTGGCTAACTCTGGAGCAAACTGAACTTTTGAACTCTGATTTTGAACAAGTGTACTTGTTCAATACTCTGGCGGCTCACCGAAAAATCCACTAAGTGCAAAATTAGTGGATAACAGGTAGCAAATCATGTAATTTGTGAGGTGATGCCAACCTCACGGATTTGGCACACGCTTGATTGGTTTGGTGTTTGGTGTAGTGTGAGTTGGCAAAATGAGTCAATCATTTAATTTGGAGTTCACGCCAAGCAAAAGGTGTGCCCACCATATCCCAACGTATCAGTGATGTGGAAAATTCAAAGTGTGTTGGCAATGGCCCAATGGCTAAGGCAATTTGTTTGGGAGCCAATACATGCGAATTGAGGTAATCGTTTGAGTTGGTGGCGAGTATGTCATGGAAGAGGATGCGCCCTCTCCTCATGAGGGATGCATCATACAAGTGGCATTTGTTGCTTGTGTGATGTGGTAAGGTATGTGAGGGGCGCACCTCTCTTGGAGAGGTGGCGCCTTCTCCTCTCAATCAACTCCAATCAAATCCACAATCATCCCCATGAACTCTGACTTCAACTTAAGTGGTGTATTTCCCCCCTTATTTCATTTGGCTATTTAAGCAGGCTCCTGTTTCATTGTTTCTCATGGTTAGTGGACCGGAGGCTCTGCCCAAGCTTTGAAGCTTTGTACTCTAATTATTTTCTTGATTAATAGAAAGACTTTGGAGGTCCATGATGTGTTGCATTAGTGTGTGGATGAATATTGTCATTGGCATATGAGGTAACTGTATTGCTTTTTTTTTCTTTGCTTAATGTGGCGATCTATCTGGCCTTAAGATTGTTGGTAACATATAGGGTAAATGATTATAGTTTGTTTCCATTTGCCATTCTCTGCTTATAAATATCTAGGGGTAGTAGACTGTACTAGGTTGTACTTATATATGCTCCCTCAATCTTCATTTGTTGAAATACCAGATTTGATCCCCTTTGTGCAAGTATTGTTAGTGATGCAGGTTTCCTAGCTTGATTGGAGTGGTGATCTTGGTTGAATCTACCATTCTTCAAGCACTTTTAAGAAAGACATAGTCCCTCCGCTGGATTCCTTAGATCTGGGCACTCTGCTTGAGCACTTCCTTCTTCCTTCTTTCCTTCATCTTCAAAATTAAACTTTATCTTTGGTTCTGATTACTTTGTAAAATCCTTAAGTAAATTAGTTTCTTTTAAAAGATTATTCAAAGGCTGATTTATTTAAATACATTGCTAGATCCTAATCTTAAAGCTTTATTCTGAGTATATCTAGATTAATTAAGTACTTAGGCTTATTGTTTAGCATTTAAGTACTTAGATTTTTATGCTCTTAATACTTTATTTGGCACATTTGGTGCTTTACAGGCGGCTGGTTTTTTCATTTTTATCGCCATGACAAGGAGAAGTGCTGCCGGAAAACCAAGGATCTAAGTTGTTCAAAGACCTCTTGGAGCAACATTCTTGATCTTGTCTTTTTTCTAAAAACCTGTAAGCCTTTGGATCTAGATTTGTAAGGACCATTGGCATCCATCTCAAGCATTGTAAATACGATAATAAACTATTTGGAGTAGGCTCCTTCAGAGTCCACTCCCCATCCCCCCTGGGGGGATTTGCGTCAGTGCACTTTTTTCATGGTTTTTCTTTTGTTTAGTGTAGTTTTGCTTTACAGTTCTATATACTTTGTCATTTCCAATTTCAATTTTGTTGCAAAGTAATACAAATACTAACCCCACAACTTCTCGAGTTACCCGAAAGGGGAAAGAGATGCGTGGTAAGATTAATTAGAAAAGCCTTGTGTTTGTACTGCTTTTATTTATTTATTTTAGTAATTTACACCCCTTTCTCTCTCGACTAGGGATTCAGCCTGAAAGAGATTCTTGGGTATTTTAATAAACAACCAAACACACTACAAAGTTAAAATCCTTAAAAATTACTAAGGCTCCGTTGTGTATGCTTTGCACCGCTGTGGTTTGACCGAACAGTTGGTTGCATCAAAAGCAACGTGGGCGGCTAGCTTAATTAGTTTTCACACCTCAATTAACCTCCCCAGGCGAAAATTCAACACCTCGATTTGATTCATTGTGGTGGAAAAATCCACAAAGGAAGTGTGAACAACTGGGTAGTGACCTTGAAACACCATTAGGATACACCCTTGTTGGTGAAGTGTTGAACATGAATCAGAGACTCCAACCAGCCCACATATTCCTTGCGGGGAGCCGCATTGGATAAAGGTTTTGGACATACTCCTCATACCTTCGGGTATATTTGGAGTTCCCTTCCCCCTTAAGTTAATCAACTCATCTGCAATATTAATCTAAAACTAACGAAGAGCACTTGCAACACATTTTCCAAGCAATACAACAACACTCTTTTATTTTTGGACTCCATTTTTGGCACTAGTTTTTACATTAAACAATCATTTGTTTCTGTGTGCTTTATCTATCATGTGTTGATCTATAGGCTGTTGTGTTTTAAACATTTTTTGTTGCAATATCTTGTTCAAGTGTTTATTTTCATCAAAACTCCTAAGTAACTCAAATATCATCACACTAAGCCTTAACAACCTCAGAAACTAATAGGGTCTACCCCCTTTGGCTTCGATTAGGAGTTGGCCTAAACGAAGGAGTCAAGAACAAGGTGACAACCTTGACTCGAGATTTTCCCCCAAGGACACACCGAGTGGCTTGAATATTTCTGCCACGTCCTCCCCCCAGGTGTGTGAAAGGCGACAACAGGCACCTTAGGTGGATGTTACTGTCTGGGATCCGCCATGATCTCATGGCTGAGTAAGAAACAGTCCAGTGTTGCTTTCAGTACGACTGAAGCAGAGTACATAGCAACTTGCTCCGATATTTGAGAAGCCATATGGCGTCGAAAATTAATAACAGGTCTATTTGATCTGGAGTTGGATACCACAATGATTCTATGTGACAACCAGAGTTGTATAAAGATGACAGAGAATCCTGTGTTCCATGATAAAATCAAAGCACATAGAAATCCGATATTTTTACATAAGGGATATGGTACTGAAGGGAGCTATAAAGCTCCAGTATGTGTGTACTGATGAGCAAGTTGCTGATATGTTGACCAAGCTTCTGTGACAAGCTTGGTGTAGTTCGAAAAGACTTTCCTCGCAAGGAAGAACAGTGATGTTGATACTGAAGACTTTCCTCGCAAGGAGGAACAATGATGTTGATGTTGAAGACTTTCCTCACAAGGAGGAATAATGATGTTGATATTGAAGACTTTCCTCGTAAAGAGGAACAATGATGTTGATGATATAGATCCTTCCTCGCAAGGAGGAATAGTGATGATGATACATACTTTCTTCGCAAGGAGGAACGATGATGATATGGACCCTTCTTGGAAAGGAGAAACAGGTCGAAGATATGGACCCTTCTCGGAAAGGAGAAACATATCGAAGATATGGACTCTCTTCGGAATGGAGGAACAAGTCGAAGATATGGACTCTCCTCAGAAAGGAAGAACATGTCGAAGCTATGAACCCTCCTCAGACAAAGGGGGAGCAAGTTGATGATATGGATCCTCCCTGGAAGGGGGGAGTGATGATGATGCCGTCATTGATGATGGGATGGCAGTGATGTTCCAGTATGAAAGAGGCCAAGTGCGCCTGAAGATGTTGACGAGGTCGGATATTCACTTGTGGACTATAGTATCCTCTTTTGAGGATGGTCTTGCAGACAATAACACTCTGGTCTTGAGAGTGGTCCTTACTAGCTGAGAATGGTCCTGACTAGCTGAGAATGGTCCTGTAGACGATACTCTCGCATGGAGAGTGTATCTACATTCATTTGTAGATGCCATAGAATAACACTCGCTTGGGAGTGGTCATAGCTTTAAGGCTGAGGATGCTCTACGACGAGTCCTTATGGACGACAGGTCCTGCATTCACGTGTAGACGAGATCTGCAGTTGCAGACGATACTCTCACATGGACAGTGTGCCTACATTCAGATCTGTAGATGCCGTAGAATAACACTCGCTTGGGAGTGGTTCTAGCTTTAAAGCTGAGGATGCTCTATGATGAGTCCTTATAGATGACAGGTTCTGCATTTAGGTGTGGACGAGATATGCAGTTGTAGACGATACTATCGCATGGAGTGTACCTACATTCATTTGTAGATGCCGTAGAATAACACTCGCTTGGGAGTGGTCCTAGCTTTAAAGCTAAGGATGCTCTATGATGAGTCCTTACGGACGGCATGTCCTGCATTCATTTGCGGACGAGATCTGCAGTTGTAGACGACACTCTCGCATGGAGATTGTTCCTACATTCATATGTAGATGCCGTAGTATAACACTTGCTTGGAGTGGTCCTAGCCTTAAGTTTTAACAAGCCGAGGATGGTCTACGTTGACTCTTGCATTCAGTTGTAGACAATAGGTCATGCATTCATCTGTAGACAAGATCTACATTCAATTATAGATGATATGGTCCTGCATTCATTTGCGGATGATCCAACTGGTCAATGCTATGGACCCTCCTCGTTAAGGGGGAGTAGGCTGATGAGGATTTCATCATCCTTGGACTTATGTCCTAAAGCGATAAGGATTGATCATCCCGCAAAGATATCATATTTGATGCAAGTTATGATGCTTCTAACGATGATATTGATCGACAGATCAAGCACAGATGTAGACAATGAAAGGATTCAGCAAAGGATCGAGTGATCGAGTGCTGCATAGGATTGAGAAGATCAAAGTGCTACTGCAAATGATCGAGAAGATCGAAGTGCTGCTGCAAAGGATCGAGAAGATCGAAGTACTACTGCAAAGGATCTAGTGATCGAGTGCTTCCGAAGATGAAGACTCACTGCTGTAGAAAATGACGTTTCAGTACTGAAGATATTGAAGATATTCTAGTAACTGTTCCAGTTGTTGATCATTGTTGAAAACTCTATGACGTATAGATGTATCACCTTGATGATGTTGCAGATGCTCTCTCTCTCTCTTCATGCTCCTATAGTTGATGATGATGTTGTCAGTAGAATACCTTTCTCGTTAAGGGGGAGTGTTGAAATATTGTAACTTCAAAGGATATTCTAAATGTATTTTACTGATGTACCCCAAGGGAGATGTCTTATTCCTCCGTCGAGATGTTACTATTGTAGTTGGTCATCATAGAGTCATGAGGTAAAGCCTCCATTGAAAATTGGGTCAATAGTACCCTAATGAATATAATATAATATTGTTTTGAGTCTTCCTGGGTGAAGTTGTCCCAGTCAGTTAAGTGGGGCCGATTTGTTAGGTTAAAAGTCAAGTGACAGAAAGAGTATAAATAGAGGAGCTGTGTTCTTCATTTTAACACACACTCACTTGTGTATAGCGCATAGGAAAGAGAGAGAGAGACATATCTGCTGGGAGAAGGCGCACCTGTCTGGGGTCTTGTCTTGTACTTTTGATACATCTATATAGAGGAAGTTTTGCTGGGTTTTCTTCCCCATGAGGGTTTCCCAGGATAAATCTTTGTGTTCTTTTTGTCTGGCTGTGCTTGTCTATCTTTCAGTGATCCTTTTGCATATGGTTATGATGTTATGATGCTAAAAGTTATTAGATATTGTATAACCATTAAAAACTTAACATTGAGGGTCTTTGCATTACTGCTGATATGCTATGGTTTTCCCTCCAAATGAGTGTTGTCTTGGATGGGCTTCATAGGTGCTTCATGCTCAGGTCATGGAGAGGTTGAAACTTGAAACTATTCGCCATGTCTTCTTGAGTTGCAAGTGTGCTCGGGAATGTTAAGGCCTTGTACGAGACACTTGGCATTATCTCCTCTACAGTATCATCTTCTAGAAGACTGCAGTTTTAGGTGATGTTGACTCTCTTGGCCCTTTACACATCAAAGTTGCTTGGCATTGTATCAGAGTTGTTACATTGCATGTTTTGTGGAAACATTGTTGTGAGGCTGTTTTTATCAGTCCCTTGTTCTTTATTGCATCCTTTAGAGAGTGTCTTTATATGTACAGTTTAAATAAAAGCACTCTAATACAGATAAATGAGAGAGGTTGCTTGTTTGAGGTGCAGTCTGACCTGCTTGTATATTATTTTTTGTACCATATAGTCTGTTAATATATGCAGCATTTAACAAAAATAAAGGCTTGTTTGTATGCTTGACTAGGATGATGTTAGCCTTTCCTTGAACTCCAAAATGATACCAACGACCCAGACCTGCGCTTGGTAATGTATGTTAGTGGCCAGACATACTTGAACTCCTTGGGATGGTTCCAGATTTGCATGGCAGAGGTGCAACACAGACACATCTTTTCTTTGACGTTATAACTACTGGCATTGTCTGCCTGACATAATTTTTCATCTATTTGCAATTGACATTACTGACGTAAATTACCTTTTTTAATCACGAGTTTCTGTGATCTTTATTGGATTTTATCTTGATTCTGAGATTTTATAAATTATGCAGGTTCTTTTCATACCCCTGCATGGGATTCACCCATTCCTTCAAAAAAGCGTACTTGCATGTATCGGAAGAGACCATCTTCAGTTGGAAAGCTAACAAAAGGCTTGCGGTATATTTTGCATGAACAAGATTCATCTTACCTATCAGGGTCCTCAGATGATCTGCTCTTTGCCTGCAAAGCTCCGATGGTTTCCACTGAGATAGGACTTGGCAGTGTATTTATTAGGCAACCGCAATCAGGAACATGTGAAGAGGAGTCAGAGGCAAGTTCACTGTTGGTCGAAAATAAAGGATACAATACATTTGATGTTGTAACTCAGGCTGATTCTGGAGCAGTAACCTACTCTGCACAGCTTCAAAAAGAGGATAAATATTTGACTGAGAGAGAGAAGGAAAAGGTGAAACAATTGCAGGAATATTCAGATAAACACTATGGGCCTAAAAAAGTACTTGCGTAAGTGTCTGCATGATTGCATGCTTGGGATTTTGACTTCCTTGTTTTTAAATGTGTTCTTATATGCGTGAGATAGTTTGTTATTTTTCATTCGTGTTGTTTCTGCTCATTTCGTTTAACATTTCTATATTTGATAATGTAGGGAGAATTTCCCTTATAACAAGCATGATGTTCTGCAAAGTTGTCATTCGCCCCTGATTTTTGTGGAACTGAAAGTAAGTTGTGCTGTTTTTAGATCCCTGAAACCTGAAAGAATGAAGATTAGTCTTTCAGAAGCAATACAAAATTTCAATCTATCAGGATCACTGGCAATTATAATGTGATGCACATTATAAATGATTGTTTATATTAGTGTCTGTATTTACCACATTGGCTGAGATAATAAGAATTGTTTACTCATCAGTTTGCAATGGTGTTGATTTCTTTGTTTGCTGTGTAATTTTGGATGCTATGAAATTCACTCATTTGCAGTTTTTCATTGATATAATAGGATATAGTAAACTTTGACTCATTTATGGGGATCTTGACGGTACAAGAACAAACACAGTTGATGGATTATGTCTCATCTGTGGATATTGCCAGAGTTCCTGAAAGGTTAGTTCCTCTAAACTCTTCACTTACTCACCCCTTGCATAATGATCATTGTAATCTTATTAGCCTTTATAATTTTTAGAGCATCCAATAACCATCTGGTGTTTTATATTTGCAGCCTACACTGCATGTTTAAGAGTGTACAATTTGAAGAGGCGTTAATCAACTTTCAGCAGCTACTTTCTGAAGGCATATTTGACATTTACATGTTGGGATTAGACCCTCAACTAAAGCAGAATCTACAAAAACTGATAATCACAGATCTGACAAACACTAAATGGATAGAGAGATATCCTCAAACTGAAAATCAGAGTAAGCGTAGAAGGGAGCTTGATTCTGCAAAAGTAAGTATTCAATGCTACCCAATTAACATTGTTTACAAGAGATAGATGAAAGTTTATGGTTTTGATATATTGGCATAAAAGACCACAAAATTGTTGAGTTGAGCAAGTGTTCCAAATAAAAAGTTGAAGAGCCTCGTGGTTTGCCAGGTTGTACAAAATAAAATATCGACAAAGTCAAAGGGATCGTGTTTATCTTCCAAATCTGGCACATATTTAGCAGGCAAGAAATCTTTGGACTGGCAACCCTATCAAATTGTTACAGGTATATTACAGATCATACTGCATTGAATATTCACTTGATAAGTTCTTTCACATAAATCTTTACTTCTTTAGATGCTTGTTAAATTTTTGCAGAGGGGAGGGTACATGATTTTTCAATCTTTCTATGTTTGTGGAACATTCTTCTGGCTGTAGCTAGTTATTGTAAATTGATTGGATTAATTTCTGCAGTGAGGGGTATGAAATTTTAGGGAACATTTCCATTGGCTATAGTTTTCAAGCAATGGTCATGGACCACCAGCCTGCAGCATAAGGTGGGTATTGTGTTGTCATCAATGTTTTAAAACTCGGACTTGGACTTGGAATTGGTCGAGGGTCAACTCAGACTTGGACTCGGAATCGGTAATCACTCGGCCGCTCTGAAATTAATGACTTGGTTTACTAAAAAATAAACAAAATATTTAAATTTTAAAGAAAAACAATATTTTAAAGATTCTGATCCATGATTCCAAATTTACAAAGCATTAGAGACAAAATATCATGTATCATATATATTATTCCAAAGTATATATACAATACATATTATATATGACTAAAATTAAAATATTTAATATATTTTAACCTATATACATTATAAGTTATTTTAAATTATTTAGTAATTATCTTTTAGAATCTCGCTATCCTAACCTAACTATCCTTTATCTAAACAAAAAATGGTAAAGCTAAAATAAAATTGTTAAAACTTAAATAATAAAACTAAAATAGCATTGTTCAAACGTATCATATGTTATCTAGAAATTGAACAATACAGTTGGGACTGGGAGGTAAAACTCAAATGAATACAATGTCCACGGGAGGTGAATGTATACAGTGTCGAGAGGGAAGCGCAGGCACCATCACGAGAAGACATGAAGTGTGGCCACCATCACGATAACAAGCCGCTAAACTCTACAAACCGACCACCTGAATGCATGCGTTGATGTTAGCAAGTAGTTAAGTAGAATGAAATACACAGTTAGAGTTAGCAGGTCGTACGAAAGGAAAGCGCTTGCATGCGATTGAATAAAGCCACGAATCAGCTAGAATCAGCCGAATCATGTGACTTTGTAGACCAACATACGATAGATAGACCAACTTGGCCGATTTAGGACATATCTTAGGCAAGTTGACTGGTTTGGTATCGAATTGGCCGGGTAGAACACCGACTTGGTCGGTTCGGTACCAAACTGGTCACCCAAGCCGATTTATAGACCGAGTCGATTCGACTCGAGGTCAACTCGATCAACTCGGCCGAGTCCAAGTCCGAGTCGGCCGAGTTTTAAAACTCTACTTGTAATGCAAATTGTCTAGGTTTCATGAGGGGACATATGTTCATGTTAATCATAAGGGTAAATCACTGTTTTGTTGTTAGACATGGAAATATCTTGCTTCAAGAAGGCATAGGATGCCTTGATTTTCTCGTGTAGAGATAGGATAGTCATTTCAAGGTAATTCTCACTAACCAACCATAATAGCAAGGCAATGCATCTCTTGCAGTTGGGTATACATGTTGGGTACTTAAAGATGTCTTGGGAGACATGAGAAGGGTCCCCCCAAGGACTCTAGGTGTCTCCCACTATCTCCCACAAAAATCTAGTGTCTCCTTTGTTAGCTTTTGGGGTTACTCCAAAAGTGTTTACACCATGCTTGGGATTGCTTCATGTGATGTGGGGTGCATGGTGTATGGATGACCCTTGATTTTTCTTGTTATAGCCCAAAGTGTCAAATGAAGTTCTTAAGCGCTAGTGCAGTTTCAGGGGAACCAAGAGGGGCTACCCACTACCACCATAGTGGCTCTACTTTAGCCGACTCCACTTTGGCACAATGGGTATATCCCTAGAATAGGATCACTAATGCTATGCAATGGAGGTTCAAGGTGATATGAAGAGTTAGCTTTATAGAAATGGAAATTATAATTTAGATTTTATAAATAGAGTGGATGGAGGACTGAGACTAGTGCCTATTTAACTTGAGCAAAAGGAGTCAATAACGGAAAATCCGAGGATTGAAAAGTAGATGGATGGGGATGGTGAGGAATTGTTGTTTTGACATGCAAAATCTCACCCACGAATGAACCATAATATTGCTGGAAAACAGTAGAATAAAGGCCCTTACAAAGTGACCCCTGTATGAACATGCAAAGACAACAAAGGGTGATCTTACTCCAAGTTAACCATACATGCTCTACCTTTCACTGAAATGATGCCACATAATGAATTAACTTAAGAGTAAAAATGACAAGAAAGTTGAATAGGAAACACCTCATCCAATGTCCTTCTCCACTGACTTAGTGTAATATCCCAAATCGCGATATTTTCTATTTCTAAACAATTATGCGGATACAACTGGGCATGCAAACTGCCATGCAAAAATCCCTATTTTATAGGAAAAATTAGGGTTAGGGTTTGTGAGATAGAATGCACACTTACCGCTGATAACTGGCTGGACTGCTTCAGATAAAGTCTGCAAGTACTGAGAACTGGATCGGAGAGGAACTGATCTCTCCTGCCTCCAGTGAATGCCCCAGCAGCAAGACGCCCAATCAGAGAAAAAGGTGACGCCCTCAAGGAAGGAGGTGTCCGATGGATCCGCCGTTTTGCAGGGCTGATAGCCTTGTTGTGCCGGAGAGATTGGCTGGAATATGCAGAAGTTCTGACACCTCTAAGCAGGATAGCGTCTAGGTTCAGTGAGGCAGCTGCTCACGCCCCTGGGAGTCCGGAAATGCTGATAACGGCTTCGGATGAGCTCAGATGGAGCTGATAATCACGGAGTACCGGAGTATGTAGCTGATGATAAGACTGGTGCTTGAGTTTTGGAAGGAAACTGAGATCTGGAGGCCCCACAGTTGATTAGGGCTTGCTGGCTGAAAACCCCCCCCTTACGGCTGCACCGTGCCCCTGTAACAATCTATACCTTGTGCTATATAACTGATGAATGAATGAAGAACAAGTGGTGAACCAGTATGGCTTACCCGGAATAAGACTAAGACAGATGTTTCACTGCCGAAATCCTGTTAGCTGAAGACTCCGTCTCCAACCCCAACTGCTGTGCTGCACGTTGTGCTGCTCGTTGTGCTGCTATCCAAGAGCTTTCCAAAATATGCCCAGTTGTATCCGCATAATTGTTTAGAAATAGAAAATATCGGGATTTGGGATATTACAGTGGTATCAGAGCTATTTTCTTGGCCAGTTGTGGGCTTAAGAGATGAAAAGTAGATGAATACAGATGGAGATCCTTTTGTAACCTATAGGAGGAGGAAGAGTAGATACACAGAAGAATTTGAAGATATCCAGCTAGAGGATACCAATTCAGACATGGAACAGACAGGTATTCATTCGGATAGGGGAAAAGGAACGGGAGAAGAGGAGGATCGGATGGAGTTTCGCAGCTTGGTCTCTGCATTGCAAGACTTAGCCAAAGGACAAAAAGAAGTCCTCAATGCAATCAACAGACTGTCAGCGAAACCGGAACCAGGTATCAGCAGTACACCCCCCTCACCGGTAGAGCGGGGATCTTCCAGTGGCAGTGGAAAGATGACGTACACCAACATCCAGAACACTCCCCACATATACAACAGACCTACTATCAGGCCTACCATGCCTCACTTCTTGGCAGATACAGTAGGGGGCCCGGTCATGTAGGTAGAGCCTAGCGAGCCTTTTGGGGCTTATTTGCAGGAGTACAGGGACTTAGGGGATGAGTTTCATGCTGCTATGTCTTTCTCAGACTTCTGTAACATGAAGAGTAGGAATAGGCCCAGGAATTTCAACAAGGGTTTCAATCACAACTATGAGCTGCAGAAGACCTTGGGCAGGTTAACCATCCCAAACTTTGATGGGACTTGCAGAGGATCAGCAAGAACATGGGTCCAAAAGTTGGATACCTATTTCCAACTCAACCCCATGACAGAGACAGACGCCATTAAGTTGGCTACACTTCACTTGGACGGAGAAGCTCACGAATGGTGGTACCACGGACTGGTGACATTGGGTCACAACACCATACATTCTTACGGTGAGTTCACTCAGAAACTCATGGAGAGGTTTGATAGGAAAGATCCAGAGATCCATTTCAGGGAGTTGGCTCAACTCAAGCAGACTGGTAGCGCAGAATCATTCATTTCAGAGTTTCAGAGGCTAGCCGTTATGGTAACAGATGTGTCAGAGAGCAGATTGACTATGTTATTCATTGAGGCCCTCATAGAGCCACTACGGGGATGGGTGAAAGCCTACAAACCCCTCACTCTACAGGATGCTATTAGCCGGGCAAGGGATCTTCAGGATTCAGTCCCTAAAAACAAATTCCCTCTGAAAACCAATTTTCCTGTTAGGGACAAGGACAGGAAACCTTTCCAGCAGGATGTGCCCAAGAAAACCTGGTTAGATGAGGACACCAGGAAAGATTTGAGAAGAAAGAAGTTGTGCTTCACCTGCCAGGAACCATGGGTACCAGGACACAGGTTCGCAGGGAAGGCGAAGGCACACTACATTGAGGTGTATTCAGATAGTGATGAAGACGACGATGAGCAGGAGGCCACAGAAGAGGAATCACACCAGGGGGATACACCGGAGGGAGTCATTGCTACATTGTTTGGGGTACTGAGATTCCATACTCTCAGGGTCAGGGGAGTAGTGCAGGGTCACAGAGTAGGAGTACTGATTGATGGGGGAGCCACCCACAATTTCATTGACTCCGCTTGGGTAGCCAAATGAGGTATTCAGACCGAGAAGTTCGAGGGATTCACTGTAGCAGTAGCCGGGAACTCCAGCATGGAGTGCAACTATTGGATCCCAAAACTAAATGTTGCCTTGGGTAACTATCAGATGACAGACTCTTTCTATGTAGTGGATGTAGCGGATACTCATGTGGTATTGGGTGTTCAGTGGCTTTACTCTATAGGGAAATACACTACAGACTACAGGGAAATGGAAATGGAGTTTCAGGGGCCAGATGGCAAACGGGTAGTTTTGAGGGGCATGAACACTTATCCCCCAAAACCGGTCTCGTCACAGAGAATGGAGGCAGTGCTTCGACAGGATGATATAGAATGGGCTGCAGAATGTTTTGTCACCTTCAGGAAACCCCCAGAGATCAGCTCACAACACCCCAGTGACATTCAAGCCTTGCTACAGAAACACGAAAAGGTTTTTCGGGACCTTCCATCAGGCAGACCACCCGACCGGGGCTTTGAACACATCATCGAGCTAGAGGAGGGAACACAAGCAGTCATCACCACTCCTTACAGGCATCCTAAGAGGTACAAAGATGAGATTGAGAAAACCATCAAAGAATTACTGGAGCTTGGTTATATACGACCCAGTTCTAGCCCCTTTGCATCTTCAGTAGTTCTGGTTAAGAAGAAGGATGGTACTCTGCGTATGTGCATCGATTATCGAGCACTTAACAAAAAGACCATCAAGAACAGGTATCCCATTCTTAGGATTGACGAACTCATGGATGAACTTCGGGGAGCTCAATACTTCTCCAAGATCGATCTTCGCTCGGGATACCATCAAATCAGGGTAAGGGACCAGGACATCCCCAAAACAACTTTTCGCTGTCACTATGGTCACTATGAGTTTTTGGTCATGCCCTTTGGGCTTACCAATGCTCCAGCTACTTTCCAGTCATCCATGAACCACACCTTCAGGGCACAGCTACGTAAGTTTTTGCTTGTATTCTTTGATGACATCTTGGTTTACAGCAAAACATGGGAAGAGCACTTGAAACACCTGGACGAGACGTTGAATATTTTAGAAGAACAGTCGCTTTACGCGAAAATGTCCAAGTGTGAGTTTGGCATGAAGGAAATGCTGTACTTAGGACATGTGATCAATGCAGAAGGAGTATAGGTTGACATGGAGAAAATCTGAGCTATCAAAGATTGGCCTGCGCCAAAAACAGTTACAGAATTGAGAGGGTTCCTAGGTCTGTGCACTTATTACCGACGGTACGTTAAGGGATTCTCCCAGTTTGCAGCACCCCTCACAGATCTCACCAAGAAAGGGGCATTCACTTGGACAGACGTAGCGCAGAAAACTTTCGAGGAGATGAAGGTTATTATGAGTTCTTGCCCAGTTCTAGCATTACCAGACTTCTCACAACCCTTTGTAGTGGAATGTGATGCCTCAAGAGAAGGGTTAGGAGCAGTATTGATGCAGAATCATCACCCTATTGCATTTGAGAGCCGTAAACTGAAGAACTACGAGCGCCATTACTCCATATATGACAAAGAGATGCTAGCCATCTTGCATGCTCTCACAAAATTTAGACAATACCTGGTGGGCAGTAAGTTCAAAATCAAAACTGATCATAACAGCCTCAAGTATTTCTTGGAACAGAAGGAACTGAATGAGCGACAACAAAAATGGGTCAGCAAGGTACAAGCCTATGATTTCGAGATCGAGTATGTGAAGGGTAAGAATAATATAGTAGCTGATGCATTATCTAGGCGTCCATCCCCATTATCTCTCAGTAGTATATCCACGGATTGGAGGGCACTTCTCTTAGTGGAGTACTCCAAAAATAAATTCGCCTGCGAATTATTGGATGGGCAAATTCAGGATGACAGGTACAGGATTGTGGATGACATCATCTACTATAAGGACAGAATATACCTCGTTCCAGAATCCACATTGAGGAAGAAGATCATTCAGGCAGCCCACGATTCTCCTTTATCTGGGCATCAAGGTTTCTTAAAGACCTACAGGCAGATCAGAGAGAGGTTCTCTTGGAAGGGCCTCAAGGGGGAGATTATGCAGCATGTCAGGGAATGTAGCATCTGTCAACAGAACAAGATTGATAACACCCATCTAGCAGGGTTACTCCAGCCACTACCGATTCCAGAACAGAAGTGGGAGAGCATCTCCATGGACTTCATTACAGGCTTGCCCAAGGTCCAAGGGCGAGTTTGTTAATATGTAGTAGTTGAGAGACTGACCAAGTTTGCACATTTCTTCTCGATACCATCAGACTACTCGGCAGCTCAAGTAGCGGAGTTATTTTTCAGGGAGGTTTTCAGGTTACACGGGTTGCCTAAGACCATTGTCAGTGATCAGGATAGTAGGTTCATGGGTGCCTTTTGGCAGGAACTGTTCAGATTGGTGGGGACCGAACTGGCTACTAGTACGAGTTATCACCCCTAGAGTGACGGGCAAACAGAAATAGTCAACAAGTGGATCGAAGAATATCTCAGGAACTACGTAGCAGGGCAGCAGCGAACCTGGATCAAATGGCTACACCTAGGAGAGTATTGCTACAACACTACTTATCACATGTCTATTAGGATGACTCTTTTTAAGGCATTAGATGGTTATGAGGCCTTGGACTATGCAGATTTGGCATTTGGAGACAGTAGGGCTCCTAAGGCCAAGGATTGGATACAAGACAATCAGGACATCCTGAAAGTATTGAAAGAGAATTTACGGACAGCCCAGAATCAACAGAAGATGTATGCTGACAAACACAGGATTGAGCGGAGCTTTGAGGTAGGGGATTTAGTCTACTTAAGGCTCCAGCCTTACAGACAGTCTTCACTTAAAAAGAAAGGAGCAGAGAAATTAAAACCCTGCTTCTATGGACCATATAAAATAATTCGGAAGGTGGGAGAGGTGGCATATGAACTAGAGCTTCCCTTAGAAAGCAAAATCCACAATGTGTTCCATGTGTCTAGCCTGAAGAAGACCCTTGGGCAACACATTGCTCCATCTACCGAATTGCCCCCTTTAGATGATGAAGGACTACTGATATTGATTCCTGAACGGATCATACAGACCAGAGAGAGGAAGCTCAGGAACAGAGTGATCAAGGAATATTTGGTTCAATGGAAAGAACTATCGCCAGAGGATGCCACTTAGGAAGGTGAACAGGTATTGCAGCATCCCAATTTGAAGTTACTTGAGGACAAGCAATCTCGAGCGGGGAGGACTGTAATGTCCTCTTCCTTTTAGGCCTTGAGGCCCAAAACCGCTAACCTATGTGATTCCTGTGGGTTCGAGCGGTTACTGATAGCTAGGGAATCAGATCAGGACTGATGCCATCCATAGAAGATCTAGGGCATCCTCACTTGGTCAAGAAGGGCCACCTGGGCCAAAGGCCACCTTCATGCATGCCATCCGAAGCATTATTTAATGATGCATGCACTTTTTAGGTCTCCATCTGCATGCATGCAAGTCAACGGCAAATTAGAAGATAAAGTGACCTAATTATGTCAAAGATTAGGTTTTGCGTAGTTGAACTTTATAAATAGAGGATAAAGCAAGAGGAGACCTCACTTATGATGATTATTATTTTGGAAAGCTCTTGGATAGCAGCACAGCGTGCAGCACAATAGTTGGGGTTGGAGACGGAGTCTTCAGCTAACAGGATTTCGGCAGTGAAACATCTGTCCTAGTCTTATTCCGGGTAAGCCATACTGGTTCACCACTTGTTCTTCATTCATTCATCAGTTATATAGCACAGTGTATAGATTGTTACAGGGGCACAGTGCAGCTGTAAGGGGGGGTTTTTCAGCCAGCAAGCCCTAATCAGCTGTGGGGCCTCCAGATCTCAGTTTCCTTCCGAAACTCAGGCACCATTCTTATCATCAGCTACATACTCCGGTACTCCGTGATTATCAACTCCATTTGAGCTCATCCGAAGCCGTTATCAGCATTTTCGGACTCCCAGGGGCGTGAGCAGCTGCCTCACTGAACCTAGACGCTATCCTGCTTAGAGGTGTCAGAACTTCTGCATATTCCAACCAATCTCTCCGGCACAGCAAGGCTATCAGCCCTGCAAAACGGCGGATCCATCGGACACTTCCTTCCTTGAGGGCGTCACCTTTTTCTCTGATTGGGCGTCTTGCTGCTGGGGCATTCACCGGAGGCAGGAGAGATTAGTTCCTCTCCGATCCAGTTCTCAATACCTGCAGACTTTATCTGAAGCAGTCCAGCCAGTTATCAGCGGTAAGTGTGTATTCTATCTCACAAACCCTAACCTTAATTTTTCCTATAAAATAGGGATTTTTGCATGGCAGTTTGCATGCCTAGTTGTATTCGCATAATTGTTTAGAAATAGAAAATATCGGGATTTGGGATATTACACTTAGCTTCCCTAAATGGAGCCCTTATTGCAACAGAATTAAAATAAATTTCTTGCAATGATAAATCAACAAAATAAATGAAACATGTTGTCGCCCGAAACTGGCACGCGAGTGCTGAAAGCCCAAACTGCGGGTGTGTTGACCCGGTGACAGCTCTCTCTCGAGAGGCCAATGTCACCACACCCCTCTCTCCTTGCTTCAGGCTGGTTCTTCTCCAGCTCTAGGGGGGTTTCCCTGTTATATTTTTAACATTAAGCTAGCACTATATTAGGATCTTTTAACTGAGAGAATAACAAGCACAACAATCAAACACAAGAGACAATGAACACAGTGTTTTTCATCGGGGAAACCATAAATGGGGAAAACCCTGCAACTTCCTCAGAGATAGAATCAACACCAAAAGTAAAACCCAAAACAGTAAGATGATCTCCCGACAGCAGTAGCCTCTTTCTTTCTAGCCCCAACAACTTCTTCTCCCTCAGCTATGCGCTACAACTGAGTGTGAGTGAGTCATGTGTGATAAATAGAGAGGCTCTCTCTCTATTTATACTAATTCCCGACTTGACAATAACTCACTAGGTCTGACTTCACTAGGTGAGTCTAACAACCCTAGGGCCCCATAACTACGAGGACTTTAACCCTTGAACAATAGGTGGGTTACCCACATTGATTTGACATGACTTGTTTATATTATAGAAACTCCCAATCGAAACATCGGGGCATGACATGACTCAATTACATTACAAACACTTCCCGGAATAAACATCGGGGTACAATACATAAGAAATACAAGTGAATACATTCCGAAGTTACAATTACATTAACACTCCCTCTTAACTAGGAAGGTATTCTCTCGACACAATTTATCAACACAAGTCTTCTTCTCTGTATCATCTGGATCATCATCGAGTCCTCGCCATCTTCAAGTCATCTTCATCCGGATCTGGATCATCACTCGATCTGGATCATCTCTGGTTTTGGAACATCTCAGCTGGATCATCATCACAGGTGCTATCATCATCACAGGTGCTATCTCTTGATTCTTCTCGTCATAGGAAGTTCTACAGAGCCAACCCTTTTTCATGTTGGTTGTAGGACTAGCCTCCATGTAAATCTTTTCCAACACTTATATCTGACTCTAAGTCAGAATGGCCCGCCCAGCACTTATATCTGATCATGTAGGAACCAATCCTATAATCATATCAGAAAGGCACGCCCAACACTCACATCTGACCATGTGGGAACACATCCCACAACCCTGTCAGAAAGGCCCAGCACTCACATCTGACAACCAATGTCAGAAAGGCTCAGCACTTACATTTGACCATGCGAGGAACCAATCCTCCATGTCGAAAGGGCTCTGCACTTACATCTGACAACCATTGTCAGAAAGGCTCAGCACTTACATTCGACCATGTGACGAATCAATCCTCCATGTGGAAAGGGCTCTACACTTACATCTGATCATTGTAAGAACCAATCCTACAATCGCCTCAGAATGGCTCTGTACTGACATCTGATCATGTAGGAACCAATCCTACAATCACATCAGAATGGCTCTCAATCCCAGACTGAGCTTTCCTGGTAACTGACCAGGTGCCTCCATTCCAAGAATGGCATTCAGCGCTTATATCTGATCATGTAGGAACCAATCCTACAGTCACATCAGAATGGCTCAGCACTCATATCTAACAAGCGAGGAACCAATCCTCATCATGACAGAATGGCTCAGCCCTTACATCTGACCATGGAAGGAACCAATCCTTTCACCATGTCAGAATGGCTCACGGACTCATCACTTCCCTTTGGAGGGTGTTAGACACTGAGAGGGGGGGGTGAATCAGTGTAAAGCAATCTTACAACTTTTCTAAGCCTGTTACACTTAACTACCAATTCATCATTTCATTATTCTCATGATCATTTCATAAACTTCATCATTCACATATCATAGCATTTAAATCATCAAGAACCATAACACAAAAGAACACAACACCATATAATTTTGTAATCTTTTTGTATTAGTTTTGGTTCGGCTACAACCGTTAGGTAAAATCAACACCTACTGATATGAAGAGCACCTACTCTGCATTGAGGACCCTGCCTGGTTTTCTTAGACCCTGCTAAGAATTTGAGGTATCCTAACTTCAAAAGCAAGTCAAGCTTGCATTTACAATTAAAGTTCATTGTCATATCAACATCATTTGTTTCTTCAATCTATTCTGCTGCTGGTCAATACTGCTGATCATCTGCTCAACTCTGATCATGCTCATCTGCTCATCATCAACGTTGCTCACTGTCAAGTCATCATGGTCTGCTCAACAATCTCTGCTTTGCTCATCCACCACTGCTCAAGAAGCCTCATCAATCCACATGTCAAGTTTGCTGTTGTACAAGTATGTGCTCATAAGGATCTGCTCTAACCACTGCCAAAACATCACTGTCTACTGATATATCATTTCTCTGCTATACACTGCTCATGTATCTCTGCTGGTCATTCTCTGAAAACTACTTGGTCAATTTCTGCTGCTCATCAACATCTCTGCTCATCATTCTTTATTGCTGCAGTACTAATCAGCAAAGCATAGAGCATCAAGGCATATATATGTAATCAAGGTTCCACTGTTACCAAGAAGGTCTGGAACATCATGGGGTATGCATTATAGTGTTCAAGGCACTATCATATGATCAACACAACTCATGTCATCACTCTATAGTTAACCACTTAGTACAGACTTCTGTCCATCATTATTGCACATCACAAATATTTATTGCATATAAAGCATACTGTTTATACACTACAGGATTCTTCACTATACATATATACACCGTATACCTGTTACTGCATTCTTCATCACAGTACAACAATTTCTGTCTTGACTGTGTATTCTAGTCATCATCCTAGGGCAATCAACAACATAGCATCTCTCATATTCACCAAGTCTGTAATGTCTGTCTGCTGTAGGTGTATTGTTTATGCACCACAAGAAATCAGTTGTGCATACATCACTCTCAACCATTCCCAATTAATCATATCACTTGGTCATCTCTCATCAACTTGTTCATAGTCAAGTCGTTGTTTTGTCATGTCACTGCATGTTAATTGGTTCACTATGTAAACCAAGGACTATCATCCTAGGGCTGTCATACAACTTGGGGCTGTCAACTTCCTGTCAAGCAACACATCTGTCTCATTAACACTTTGTCTGTGTATATGCTGAGGTGGAACCCTAAATCAATACCAACACCCAGAATGTTTGTGAAAGATCCAAACTCAGACTGGGATATATGCTGAGGAAGATTCCCGAAACAAGTCAAAACTTGGACTGTGTATGCTTGCAAGAACTCCAAAAATGTCAAATGCAGACTGTGTATATGCTTAGGAAAACCCCACACACAAGGTCCAAAATCGGATTGTGAGTATGCTGGTAAAAACCCCTAAAAGATGTCAAAGCTTTGGACTGTGTATTAGCTGTGGAAGATCTCAAAGAAGGTCAATTCGAGACTGTGTATATGTTGTCAAAGAATCCCAAACAAATCCCAAAACTGGATTGTGTAGTCTTGCAAACTTGAACTCCAAACAAAGTCCAATTTGAACTGTGTATTACATGACAGTCACCCTCGCAGTCAAACTCAGGATTGTCATCTACCTCGAACTATGGAAGAAGGCTTCAAAAACCTAGTCAATATTCAGACTGTTTGTATTTTGGTTAGTCCCCAAGAACATGTCAAAACTTGGTTTGTAAAATAACCTTAAACAACATCAAAACTTGGACTGTGGAAGACTATTTGTTTGCAAGAACTCAACTACAAACTAGGGCTGTGTAAGAAGTGGAAGAAAACCCCAAGCAAGTCCAAAAACGGCCTGCTTGTGAACATCAAACTCCACATCAATAGGTGGACTGTGTATATGTGTTGAAGAGCCCTAGAACATGTCAAACTCGGACTGCTTGTAGACTGTGTAAGAGCCCAAACCGGGCTTGTATATACTGTTGAAGATACCCCGAACAAGTGTAAAAACAACGGACTGAGTGTGCTTGGACTATCATAAATCTTCACCAAAAATTAAACCCAAAAGAAGTCCAGAACTGGGTTGTCACTTAACAGCAAAGAGAAACCAAAAATAATTTTCTCCTTTAAAATTCGGGACTGAGTTCCTTCCACGAATTTCCACAGTCAAACGAGCTCCTCCCACGAAATTTTCACTGCTCCTGCGGCTGCCTCAGACCCTAGACCCCGAAAAATCTCAAAGCCTTTTACCCCACCGAAATTTCCATGCCAAAAAGGAAGACTTGAGAGGGGTATTTATATTAATTTTTCACATCGTTTTGGGGCTGACCTGCTAAAAGAAAAATATTTTAATTTTAAAATTTAATTCTGAGCCGACTTCTATTATTGGGCCGACATACCATAAAAAACATTTGATGTTTTTAAATTTAAATGGAGCCGAACTTTGAAGAGCTTCCACGCCATTTTACACGGTGACTTTATCTAGTGTCTAGGAAACCCTTGTTAGGGCTTAAACAAATTTATGTTGTCAAGGAAGCCCTATTTAGGGCTATGGCAGACCAAGAGAAACAGAGATGAATACTTCGAAGCCTAAATGCAACCCACTGTAAAATTTGAACCCGCTGTAGGTGATGTCAGCCCTTCAGTAAGCAACCAACAGCCTTAATTCTTGTTAACGTTGCATCTCCAGTTTTGTCTGAGTCATGGCAGCCCTCTTAGGGCTTTAATAAATTCTTGATAGCCTTAGTGGTAGCCTTCTAAGCTTCAGAACCCTCTTCTAGGGCTGGAACTGTCCATGCCAACCTTAGTAATCCCCACATAAGTCCTATTAGGGCTTGAACAGAACACGACAACCTTCTATGAGATTGGATTTGAACTTGATGCCCACTAATCAGACCTTGATAGCCTTTGTGAGGTTGAAACAAACTTTGTTAGCCTCAAGAACAGAGCTTGACAGCCTTCATGAAGCATGAGCAGACCTCGGCATCCTCTTCCACTGCTGCCACCGAAATCGCAGTCCATTGGCCTTAGCTACGAGCTCATTCTTCACTTGATCATTGGATATCTTATGGGGCCACTGCAAGACACATGTTGGCATCAATGACAATGTCATCAACAGAGGGAACCTCGATCTGGAGAACACCAAGCTTCTCCCTGAAGTACTCAAAATTCACTCTAGCCAATGGCTTTGTCAACACATCAGCTATCTGTTCGTTCGGCTTCACTGCTCTCCTTTGCACCATATCCCTGATATAGTGATACTTGATCTCGATATGTTTCGACTTGTCATGGAACATTGGGTTCTTTGACAACTTCACACAACTCTGGTTGTCACAATATATACAAGTAGCATCCAACTGGAGATCAAATAAATCAGACAGTAGCTTCCTCAGCCATATTACCTCACAACTAGCTGAACAAGCTGTGACATACTCTGCTTCAGCTGTACTCAGTGCCACACAGGATTGCTTCTTGCTAAACCAAGAAATCACACCTGATCCCATACTGAAGCAACACCCTGAAGTGCTCTTCCTATCGATGGCACTGCCTGCCCAATCTGAATCAACATAACCCTCTAGGTTAATCTTTTGATTCGCCTCATACTTGAGCCCATAATCAACTGTACCCCTCAGGTATCTCAGAATATGCTTTGCAGCAATCAAGTGAAGATGTCTCGGATCTGTCAGGAACTGACTCAAGGTGTTCACAGCAAAGCAAATATCTGGTCTCGTGTTTGTTAGTTTTTCAACATTTAAGCTAGCATTATAATAAGATCTTTTCACTGAGAGAATAACAAGCACAACAATCACATAAGCACATCACAAGAGACAAGAGACACAAAGATTTTAGGAGGGGAAACCATAAATGGATAAAACCCCTCAACTTCCTCTAAGATAGTATCACCAAAAGATGTGATCCCAAAACAGTAAGATGACCTCCCTTCACAACAGCAGCGTTCTGTCTTCTGTCAAGCCCAAGAATTTCCTTCTCCAAAAGTGCGCCACACTTGAGAGAGCAAGAGAGCTAAGTCACAAGTGATAAATAGAGAGACTCTC
>LPNX010440147.1:1093-103092 GCA_001517045.1 Pseudotsuga menziesii
ACCCAAAGTACTTTTAATCAAAGTGAGATCCTCACCACTACTACAATGTAGAGGTAGGTTGGGAAGGCACATCCAAACATGAACAACTAAAGGCACATCGAATTTAAGGTCGAAGTCTAAGGTACATTTGTTGATATAAATGCCCCTGTGACCCATGAATTACATGCCACTTCTAAAATCAAGTCCCTATCTTCTTTCTTTTTAAAGAGTAATGAAAAGTAGCCTTTCCCATAGAAACAATGTTAAATGTTTCCTTGGATAATTGGCTGAAGTATAAGGTCCATATGTTCATATACATGCCCCAGTGACCCATGAAATGGGGGCCACTTTTGAAATCAGTCCCTATCTTCTTTCTTTTTAAAGAGAAAGGCAAAGCAGCATTCCCCATAAGAACAATGAAAATGTTTTGTTGAATAATTGACCTCCAATTATGTTGATCCATTGATCCATTTCCCTAGGAAAGGGCCAAAGGCCTATAAACTACCCAATAAAGCTACATTCAACTAGAGTAAGAGCTTTATACCTGAATTTTGCAGAAGAATCTTGACCTCAAGGATATCAAAAAAGCTCTTAATAAAATGAGAAAGATATGAAGCACTTAACCAATCTTATGAATTGAGGCCACTAAGCTTAAAACATAACCTCTTCAAAAGGATGAGAAGAAGGGGAAGTGCCCCCTCCTCGATCTAAGAGGGTTAAAGAAGCAAATGAGAACAAGGCAACAAACTATAGTTTTAAGAGTGCAACGAGAGGAAGCTAGTTCAACTCTATTTTAAAACTCAATAGGAGTGCAGCAAGAGAAAGCTAATTCAACTCTAGTTTGAAACACAATGATGTTATACATTTTTACAATTTTTAGTCTTAAAGGATCGAATAAAATAAAAAGAGATTTTAAACTTGAATGATGGAAAATAAGTAAACTAGTTGAAGAAACTTCTAACCTTTATGCCAAAGTATACTTTAAAATTCATTAATAAAAAATGGAATACAATAAAGAAAAAGAAAAGGTACCTCTTTAAATTATTTGACCCTTTAATCAAGGAAATTATACCCCGCGTTTGAAAAAGTGCCCAAGGCAATTCTACCCCGCGGTTGAAAATGTGCCCAAGTCGAACCTAAATGTCGCCTCACTTTAAGGCTTTTAGGTACCAACATTTCAATCGTAATATAAATATGGTTCATTTGCTTATCTAATGGGTTGAATTTTGAAGTAGCATTGTATTTTTTGTTTTGTTTATTTAAAAAGGATTTATGAAGTGAGAAATATCTAGTCGAAATAGAGGGTACATACAAACTCGATTTATTGCAAACTTCTGATATTCAATTGGACATATCTCTTAAGCTAGAAAGCCAAATGAAATTCTGCAAAAAAATCCATTTTATATCATATAATACATTTCAAACAAACTATTTTAGGCCCTATAAGACGGTTGGTTAAGGTAGTGGAACCTATTTAAAGTTGGCTACTATTTTCAATTTTTGTTGTTGAAATTGTACTTACAAAACAAAAAATTTGAAGATCTATATGGAGATTAATTGATTCTAAATAACCTGGCAGCTTTGACACCATATAAGAAACTGAACAATGGATCTAAGAATCTAATGTAACCTCACAATAATTGCAACAGAGATGAATATAATAATGGAGAGAAAATAATGAAGCAGAAACATAAGAGAGAAAACTCAATTGGTATAAACTCCATCGGATTATTATGCATCAATAAGGTTACATTTGTAATACATCTCCAAGGGAGAAATTCGTGAGCCTAAAGAGACAGTTGAACTCCACACATGTGGCAGGCTTAGATAGCATAGCAACCATCACTAGACATAATTTCCAGTCATAACTCCTGAAGTAGATCAACTAACTCAGTGCAACTAGCAGTAGGTGGACCAAGAAGGCACATTAGCTAATTAGCTAATGATTGGACATACCTAAAGGAATAATGCCAGAAGAAATGGATAAGTCCTCCAAGAAAAAATCACTATGGTCGAGAAAGTGATCCAAGCAAGCGACAATATGACCAGGCCCAACTTCGTGATTTTCCCATGCATATTTCCCCTTTTTAGGGACAATGTGAATGAGATCCAATTTCCAAATGAAGTCTTCTGTTTTCTCCCTAAATTTGTTTCTTAAGTTATATCCCCCTCTTTCCTCCTTTTGTGAGATTACTACACCAAAATATATTGATACATTACTGTTATAATCCATTCCCTATTCTTTCATAGCTATTACAGTTTTTGAGAAATGCATTTTTTCCTTGTATTGCATGGGGGCATCCAAGTTGAAAATATTAATATGTCCCCTTATTTGTTCATTAACCAAAATGGCATAAAGTGACCATTGAGCAGAAAAATGAGTTAAAGCCTAAAAAATATTTGAATCCCATAATGTGCACAAACCTTTGATGTTTCTTGAGCGTTAACAACAAAACCATGTACTGTGTCGAACATTTTGAACATGTTTCTTTTACTTCCTTTTCTTCCATTTTACTCTCTTGGAGAAGCGAGGATTGAGGGATTTTCTATTTTGACAATATCCTTCCATACTTGTATTTTACTATGACCTCGTAATTCTTTGCAATTCCAGTAGATGACAATCATTATTTACCTTCTTTGGGTTGAGAATCATTGTTAGGAAGAATCTTTGGGTTTTGTAATCTAAAGATGTTGGCTACATGTGTTTTAGCTCCATATTTGAATGAAGTTTCAATAGAAGATTGTAACCCCAAGTTCTTTTCTTGAATTTATATTTCCTCTCTTTTGTCCTTTAGCAACTTTATTCTAGGTTTCTTTAAAGGGAGTCTTTCATATTCTAATTCCTCTGTTTCTTCTCCATGCCGATGTTTGGCCTTTTTCTTGGTGACCAGTCCACTTGGAGTGGAGATTGATTTGACACCTTTTTTTTCAATTATGGGTTCTAAAGGAAATATCTACATATTTAAAGTCCTAGGGATGGGGTTGATTTCTTTAATAACAAGTTGCATTAAATGGGTGTTATTGAAGGGAAGATGCATACTTCCTTTAGTAGAAGCTTGAGTTGTTGCTTTAGGCTTAGAGAACACAACAAACCTATCTGAGGAGGGATTAGAGCCAAAGGGTTTGGAGGTCGAAGAGTTAGACAAGTCACTTGTTTGGATCTCTTTTTGGCATGCTGGCATTTTGTCTCATTTTCTATTGTTGGCTGTAAAGGAATTGTCTACTTTCAATCTTTTGCAAAGTGTCCATATTCATGGCAGGCCTTAGACTTAAAACACAAATGCTCATAATATATTTTATGGAAAACAATATAGAGATACGTTAATGGATTTTGGGAATCAAGTTTATCCAAACCCACTTCCATGCAAATCTCAGCATACACAAACAACCCTGATTTGGGCTTAGATCTATATATCTAGTGACCCAATGTATTTTTAATCAAAGCAAGATCCTCACCACTACTACAATGTAGATGTAAGTTGGGAAGGCACATCCAAACATGAACAACTGAAGGCACATCGACTTCAAGGTCTAATTCTAAGGTCCACTTGTTCATAAAAATGCCCCTGTGACCCATGAATTAGGGGCCACTTCTAAAATCAAGTCCCTATCTTCTTTCTTTTTAAAGAGAAATGAAAAGTAGCCTTTCCCATAGAAACAATGGAAAATGTTTCCTTGGATAATTAGTTGAAGTGTAAGGTACATATGTTCATATACATGCCCCCGTGACCTATGAAATAGGAGCTACTTTTGAAATCAAGTCCCTATCTTCTTTCTTTTTAAAGAGAAATGCAAAGTAGCCTTTCCCATAGAAACAATGAAAACGTTTCGTTAAATAATTGGCCTCCAATTATGTTGATCCATTTATCCATTGCCCTAGGAAATGGCCAAAGTCTTATAAACCACACAATAAAGCTACACTCAACTAGAGCAACAACTTTATACCTGAATTTTGTAGAAAAATCTTGACCTCAAGGATATCAAGAGAGCTCTTAATAAAATGGAAAGGATATAAAGCGCTTCGACAAACTTATGAATTGAGGCCACTAAACTTAAAACATAACCTCTTCAAAAGGATGAGAGAAAGGGGGAGTTCCCCCTCCTAGATCTAAGAGGTTTAAAGAAGCAAATGAGAACCAGACAACAAACTATGGTTTTAAGAGTGCAACGAGAGGAAGCTAATTCAATTCTATTTTAAAACACAATAGGAGTGCAGCAAAAGAAACCTAGTTCAACTCTAGGTTGAAACACAATGATGTTATCCATTTTTACAATGGTTAATTTAAAGGATCGAATAAAATAAAAAGAGATTTTAAACTAGAATGATGGAAAATAAGTAAACTCGTTGAAGAAACTTCTAACCTTTATGCCAAAGTATACTTTAAAATTCATTAATAAAAAATGGAATACAATAAAGAAAAAGAAAAGGTACCTCTTTAAATTGTTTGACCCTTTAATCAAGGAAATTCTACCCCGCGTTTGAAAAAGTGCCCAAGTCAATTCTACTCCGCGTTTGAAAATGTGCCCAAGTCAAACCTAAATGTCGCCTCACTTTAAGGCTTTTAGGTACCAACATTTCAATCGTAATATAAATATAATATAATAAATATTAATTTTTTTTTGTCAGATGGAAAGATCTACAGGAAACCCAGCAATACTTCCCCACATTAGTGGATGGTAGAGGTGGTAAATCGCCGGCCATCCTCGCACAAGGCCTAACCCCAAAGGACTCAAGGCTCGAACCCATGACCTCTCCCAGTACCGAAAGAGTGTGCGCACATCTTACCAATTGAGCTAACCCTTGGGGCTATAATAAATATTAATTTATGATTCAGAGTCGTTCATAAAAGATTTTAACGGAACTGATGGTTCATTCCATGTTAATTCTTTATATATTGTTTATTTGTTTATGTATTAAGGTTTATTAATCCCTTAAAAGCAACCTTGAAAGTCATACCATAACTACATAGGATGAGATTGCCTATTTTCTTTATGGAGGCAACTGATATTGTATTATAATAATAGTTTCAACTTTCAACTAATCTTATTCATTCTTTATTTGGGGGTGGTATATTATAACAATAAGTTCAACTTTCATCTAATCTTATTCATTCTTTATATGGGGTGGTATATTATAACAATAAGTTCATTCTTTATATATGTGGTGGTAGTTGTTTTTATTTTTTAAATGATAAGATCATTCTTTGTAAGGGTGAATTTAGATAGGACTCTTATGATTATTCTTTGTATGGGGCACGGAGACTTCACTTAGTGAACCTCTCACATAGCACATGCGATCGTGGGATATTAAAGAATACCCTTAATTTCCAGAGATATTGACCCAAACTCTTTTTGTTGAAACCCCCTCCCAATACTTAAAACCTCCTCCCCACCCCTTTTTATACCTCAATCCTTATAAACCACCCTACCCACCCCCACCTTAAACCCCTCATCCCCCAATACCTGCAATATATTGGTTCAATTTTTGATAATTTTAAAACCCACAATATGAACTAACGTGATAGGATATTGGTCAACAAGTGAAGCTCCCGTAGTATGGGGATCATTATTGATAAGGGCTGAATTTAGATAAGAGTTTTATGATTTTTTTAGATAGGACTTTTATGATCATTCTTTGTATGGGGATCATTACTTGTAAGGGATGAATTTAGATAGGAGTTTTATGATTTTTTTTTAATGATTTGAATTTTGAAGTAGCATTGTATTTCTTTTTGTTTATTTAAAAAGATTAATATAAAAGATGAATTTATATAGGAATTTTATATTTGTTTTAAATAAATTAATAAATTTTGAAATTATTGCCCTAATCATGCAACTGCAAACATAGTATTATTCATGGTTTGATTTATTGTTTCCTTTTCCTCAACCTATAATATGGCATCCTCAAATGCTTTCTATTGTATTTTTTTATTTATTTAAAAATGATTATTATAAAAGATGAATTTATATAGGAATTTTATATTTGTTTTAAATAAATTGAATTTTGAAGTAATATTGTATTTTCTATTTTATTTATTTAAAAAGTTTATGCAATAATGTTGTAGAAGTTTTAATAATTTGGTGGATTTTATTTTTATTTTGTGGAATCTTATGTAATTCAGAGGTTTAAATCTGATTTGTTTTTCTTTTAATACAAGGTTTTGTTTTTTATTTTTATTTAAAAAAAAATAAGTTATATAGTATATTATGTTTAAGTTATACATATGTATAGATATATATAGATAGTTTTCTGTTTAAGTTATACATATGTATAGATATAGATAGACAGTTTTTTTTCTAAGGAAAATTTTACAAGGAAATTTTGGTTACTTCCCACACATTTGTTGATTGTACCCAATACAAACTCGTTGCCCTCTAACCTCGTGGGTTAGCTTGAACATTTGAGTACTTTGAGCTTCATGTAAGATGTCTTGAGGTTGATTCCCTAGGCTTGTTGCCTCTATCACATGCCTCATTCAATGCCCATGGATGTGTTTTCCTTGGGTACCATTCCCAAATGTGGAGACATGCTTGGGAGTTTCCTCGTGAGTTTCTCCTTAGAATATATATACATATATACTTGATGTCCATATATGGGATTGCACTAGGCATCATCTATGAAAGTGGATAAGTGCTTGGGAGTTTCTTTATGAGGTGTTCATGGGTAAACTTGCACGTACTTCTCCACAGTCGTGCATAGTACCTAGTACAAACTTTTCTGTGGACATCAAGTATATATACAATTTTCCCCATGAGGTGTTTGCAAACAAACTCCCAAGAACTTCTGTACATTCATGAATGGTACCCAATGCAAACTCATATATGACCAACAAGTATATATACACCTCGTGAGTAAATTCCCAATCACTTCTCTATATTTGCAGATGGTACTCACTGCAAATCCTGGCATCTATGGACATTGAGTGCACACACACACACACACACACACACACAAACATTCCAAGGAGCACCTCATGGGGAAAACCCCAACCCCTTCTCAACATTTTTGGATGGTAACTAGTGCAAACCCATTTATGGACATAGAGTGATGCATGTTTTGTGTGTGGTTGAACCATCTTCCCAGGGGGCATTGATGACATGGAGCTCATAGGACAGATGTTCAAATCTAGTTGAACCCCTTGGGGTTACTAGCTGATGTTGTGGCTAGTGGTTGAGCCACCTTGATTTGGATATTTTGGTGAAAGGGTGGAACCTTGTGGGGTTTTCTTTGAAATCACACGCAACACATAAAAAAATATCATTCACTAGAATTATAACTAATTATTTTAATTCAATTGTCTCTACTGGTTAGCTTTACTGGTTGTCTCCAATGTTTTTGAACATTTGGCTAGTTCAATTGTCAATTTTAATTCCTTGAATAAAGTACACTTGTCTATACTTTTTAAATTGACTAAGGATATCATTCATAAATGTAGAGAAACATCCTTAAGTTTCTTTACAATTTTTTAATTAAAATTTTATATCATATAAATAAACATAAAAAATACCTTTAAAGTTCACCAAAAGATATATGTATATGTCCTTCCAATATCAATCCTAACAATATCAACATTTCTAGTGTATATATATATATATATATATATATATATATATATATATATCCATCCAAAATCCTAAAAAAAAACTTAAAAATATCATCTTATATAATCTTTAACTTAAAACTATTACATACCATATTTCCATAAAAAATAAAAAATAAAAAAACTACACATCAATATTTTTGAAATATTAAATTTTTTTTTTATTAAAATACTCTAAAACCATATTTCCATAAAAAAAACTAAAAAACTACATATCAATATTTTTGAAATATTTAAAAAAAATTTAATTTGTTAAAATCAAAATTCTTAAAAAAACACTTAAAAATATCCTCTTATATAATCTTTAACAGAACTATTAAATACCATATTTCCATGAAAATCATGATGTTCGATCATAATATCAACCGCCTCCTTGCAATATATGAAAGCCCTTCTTTATAAGCCTCTACCAAAATGTTTAAGATATTCCCATATGAAACGGAAGTAAAACTACTTGAAGTCTCTAGAACTCATCAAATATGGGTTAGAAAGTGAATTATCTTAAAGCATACTCTTTCCTCGTCCATTTTATTTTATTATTAATAGAGAATGTTTAAAGGCTATGTTTAAAAAATTCATGATACAAGCCCCAAGGGTTAGCTCAATTGGTAAGACGTGCGCACACTCTTTCGGTACGGGGAGAGGTCACGGGTTCGAGCCTTGAGTCCTTCGGGGTTAGGTCATCTGTGAGGATGGCCGGCGGTTTACCACCTCTACCATCCACTAATGTGGGGAAGTATTGCTGGGTTTTCCGTGGAGATTTCCTCTGAAAAAAAAAAAAAGAATTCATGATACTTATACAAAGATTGACGATGAAAATAAAGTTCGAAAAAATGGTGTAAAGTTTGTTTGAGTATTTTATATTTTTAATCTTTATTTAGATATAAGGATTAGCTCATGATCACATATAAATTTCAATTATAATCCTTATATTAATGGAGGAGTTGATATTAGAGGTAATGAGAGATAATGGGTTTCTTACTGATATAATGATTGATTGATTGCATGATGATTATGCTTTCTTGTTTAACCTTCCATTCCATCCTCTATGTGATTTGTAAGTACGAGTTTATGAAACTTAGACACATATATCTTGTGGTGTCTTTCCATTGTTGGTACAACTATAAAATGTCATTTCTTTCCTTCGCTTATGAACGCATGAATTACCTCTTAATATTTTTATAGCAAATCTCTTGCAACCTTTCAAAATACTCATTGCATCGAGCGTAGTGAGGTGCATTTATAGCCTAGTATGATAAAGAGGATGTCACATTTGTCACATGGGTGATGCTTACTTCATCATTTGCCAACTTCAAGAAAATATAGTACTTACAACAAATATTAATAGTAATACTACATCTTAGTCAAATATAGAAAGATTTGACATGTGCACCTTAAAAAAAAAACTGTTATATATAAAGATAAGAAGATAGATTCCAAATTTACACATAAATATAAATACTATGGATTATATTTAAATACAAATATTGTTACAATGTAAATATGCATATATTAACATTAATCAAAATTGTATTTTATAAATAAGTTAAATGTTCTTAGTTTTATGGAGTTAAGTCATATATCCATCTCAAATATTAAAAAATATTTACACCTTAAATTTTTTTTTTTACATATTTTTTTTGTTCAATTTCCCATCACTTGGGGTCATTAGAAATGAACCAATGGTTAAGAACCACAACCCAGGGGCATCTAAGTCGTCAAAGTCACCCGAGGATTGGACTTGGCCTAGGCCATACAACCCTTAAAATGGATGGACTTGTTTGGTGTCTCCTCCCAACTAGCTCACCCCTAAGGGGAATTGAACTTGGGTCGCCCTACTAATAAGACCCACACCTTAATTGAATGAGCTATTGAGAATTGACACATATCCATATATACTTAAGTTGTAAATTTGAGTTGTATAGAGTGCGTGAGATTATGACCAACATAGGTCCATTTTAAATTATCAATAAATTTACATCTAAAGATATTTCATCCTTCCTAGTGTTTGATAAATCTGGAGTTAAAATGAATCTATGTTGGTAGTAAGTTTGTTTCCATGGTTTCAGAGATAATAGATTTGTCTACATCTACCATTGTTCAAATCTGCATTGAAGCTTATTAGAACACATGTCTTCCTAAAATGTTTATATATTAGGCCATAAATATTTCCATATGAACCTAATCTCTGGATTTACCACATCCTTGTTTGTTGCATGGTTTGTTTTGAACGCAATCATATGGTTTCTTTCTATTCAAACATTGAATCCCATGCTACTTCTTAGGTGATAGTAAATAAGTGTAGAAATTGAAATCCCATTTGATGGAAGGACTCTAAAGCTTATCACCATTAAGTGGATCCAATCTTAAGTCAAGCTAATCTTGGCCCCCCTATCTCTAAGTGATCAAAGTGCAACTACAAGAACTTGACACACAACCTCACTTGCATTAAGAAGCACACATACCTTGCATCAACATCCTCTAAATGGGAAACCCTTGGCACCTAATTAATCTTCTATGGTCAAGGCAAAAAAACACTTTAAAGGTCCAAAAGAATATGGATATATTGATATCCTATCACCGTTGGTGGATAGGGTCAAGGGGAAATGCCTTGAAACTTTTATGTAATTTGGAACATACAACATCAATGTGTGCCATGTTCTAGAGTCTATATCTACACAATCAAGGTGTGTGTGCAACTCAACATGTTATGTGCCCACTACACTTTGTACTTGATCAGACATGTGTGGCCCTAATAGGTGTGTTGAACTAACAAGATAAATAATCTATTGCATTAAAGAAGGACGATTACTACAACTACAATTAAAAAATTATAATGCCTTCAACAACAAAAAAATGTTGAAATATTGTAACTACGAAGAATATTCTAAATGCATTTTACTGGTGTAACCTATGGGAGATATTTTATTCCTTCGTCGGGATGTTACTATTGTATTTGGTCATCATAGATTCATGAGGTATATCCTCCATTATTGTTAGATTTTTATCATTCAAGCTAGCATTATGATCTTAGGATCTTTAATTGAGAGAATAACATGCACAACAATAAAAAACAAGAGACAAGAGACACAAAGAATTTTCCTCGGGGAAACCATAAAGGAGAAAACCCCGCAACTTCCTCAAAGATAGAATCAACACCAAAAGTAAAACCCAAAAACATAAAGATGATCTCCCGACAACAACAGTCTCTCTCTTGTCCCAACAACTTCTCCTCTCACTCATGCGCCCCAATGAGTGAGTGTGCATGTGATAAATAGAGAGGCTCACTCTCTATTTATATTCTTCCATTCACTTGAAACCCACTCCAACATGTTGGCCTCATTTAACAATTACTTACTAGACTCGACATCTCTAGGAGTGTTTAATAACCCTAGTGCCCCACAACTTGTGGGGACTTTGCCTCCTCTGACCAATAGGAGGGTAACACAATGGTGGGGACTATTGCCTCGACTTATAATGACTCACCTAGGGTTAACTTCTCTAGGATAGTCTAATAACCCTAGGGCACCATAACTATGGGGACTTTAACCCTTAACCAATAGGAGGGTTACCCACAATGACTTGACATGACTTGTTTACATTATAGAAACTTCCTGGAATAAACATCGGGGTATGACATGACTCAAATACATCCAGAAATAAACATCGGGTTACAATACATAAGAAATATGGATGAATACATTTCGAAGTTACAAATACATCAACACTCCCTCTTAACTAGGAAGGTATTCTCTCGACACAACAACATAAGTATTCTTCTCTGTATCATCTGGATCATCATCAAGCTCTTGTCATCTTCATCTTCAAGTCCTTTTCATCTTCAAGTCATCTTTCATCATCGGATCTGGATCATCACTCAATCTGGATCATCGTCACTGGATCTGGATCATCATCACTGAATCTGGATCATCACTCGATATCATCACTGGATCTAGATCATCACTCGATCTGGATCATCACTGCTGGATCTGGATCATCACTGCTGGATCTAGATCATCACTCGATCTGGATCATCTCGGAGACATCATAACTGGATCTGAATCATGGCTCGATTTGGATCATCATTGGGTCATCATCATATGTGCTATCTCATGATTCTTCTTATCACAGGAAGTTCTATAGAGCCAACCCTTTTTCGTGCTGGTTGTAGGACTAGCCACCATGTAGGTCTTCTTTAGCACTTATATCTGACCTACTCGTCAAAATGGCCCGCCCAGCACTTACATTTGACCTACTCGTCAGAAAGGCATGCTCAGCACTCACATCTGATCATGTAGGAACCAATCCCACAATAACATCAGAAAGGCCCAGCACTCACATTCACCAGCATGATAGGACACAACTACTATCATCTGTGAAAAGGCTCAGCACTTACATCTGACTTACTCATCAGAAAGGCATGCACTCACATCTGATCTTATAGGAACCAATCCTACAATCATATCGGAATGGCCCCCAGTCCCAGACTGGGCTACCTGGTAACTAACCAGGTGCCTTCATTCTCCCAGAGAATGGCAGTTGCCCTTATATCTGACCTACTCATCAGAATGGCCCAGCACTTACATCTGACCTACTCGTCAGAAGGGCATGCAATCACATCTGATCTTGTAGGAACCAATCCTACAACCATATTAGAATGGCCCCTAGTCCCAGACTGAGCTACTTGGTAACTGACCAGGTGCCTCCCTTCTCCTGGAGAATGGTAGTTTCCCTTACATCTAACCTACTCGTCAGAATGGCCAGCACTCACATCTGACATGGAAGGAACCTAATCCTTTAACCATGACAGAATGGCTCAGTCCTTACATCTGACCTACTCGTCAGAATGGCTCTTAGTCCCAGACTGAGTATTCCTGGTAACTGACCAGGTACCTCCATTCCAAGAATGGCATTCAACACTTATATCTGATCATGTAGGAACCAATAGTATAGTCACATCAGAATGGCTCAGCACTCATATCTGACATGGAAGGAACCAATCCTTTCACCATGATAGAATGTCTTAGCCCTTACATCTGACCTACTCGTCAGAATGGCTTCCGGACTCGTCACTTCCCCTTGGAAGGGACCTCAATCTAGAGAACACCAAGCTTCTCCCTGAAGTACTCAAACTTCACTCTGGCCAATGGCTTTGTCAACACATCATCTATCTGATTGTCCGTCGCAACATACTGGAGATTCAATACTCCCCTCTGCACCATATCCCTGATATAGTGATACTTGATCTCGATATGCTTCGACTTGTCATGGAACACTATATTCTTTGACAACTTCACACAACTCTGGTTGTCACAATGTATACAAGTAGCATCCAACTGGAGATCAAATAAATCAGACAGTAGCTTCCTCAGCCATACTACCTCACAACTAGCTGAACAAGTTGCGGCATACTCTGCTTCAGCTGTACTTAGTGCCACATAGGATTGCTTCCTGCTAAACCAAGAGATCACACCTAATCCCATACTGAAACAACATCCTGAAGTGCTCTTCCTATCAATGGCACCGCCTGCCAATCTAAATCAACATAACCCTCTAGGTTAATATTCTGATTCGCCTCGTACTTGAGCCCATAATCAATTGTACCCCTCAGGTACCTTAGAATATGCTTTGCAGCAGTCAAGTGAACATGTCTCGGATCTGTTAGGTACTAGCTCAAGGTGTTCACAGCAAAGCAAATATCTGGTCTCGTGTTCATCAGGTACATCAAAGAATAAATCATCTGATGATACATCATGACATCAATCATCTCTGATGAATCATCACTCAATAACTTCATGTTTGATGCCATAGGTGTGGTCATGGCCTTGCAGTCCATCATCCTGGACCTCTTCAGGATCTCTATTGCATACTTCCCTTGTCCGAGGAAGATTCCATCTGCATTCTGCCACACCTCCATGCCTAGAGTCATTAGGAATCTATCCATCCTATCATAGCATGTCGAACCTCAAGATATTCTGTAGTCACTCCTTATGAAGCGGAGCATCATACTCCCTCTGTCTTCCGTACTCTATGCACTGAAACATTATGTACCGAAGTGACAAGTAGCTTCCTATGCTACTAATATTCTATGTATCCATCGATGTTTCCATCTACTGCATGATGGAGCTACGAACTTCCCTTCACGTATCGATATTGCATCCTAGACATCATTCTTCTTGAACTGGTTTTCCCTTTCTTCTTGGTTACTTCTTCATAGCTGGAAGGTTCTGCATCAATGATGTCGCTGCATTCGTCATTTTATTCTTGAACTGTCGTCACTTGTTCTTCGGAACAAGTCTCATCCTTCTTTGCTTGTAGACAATTATGTATGCGATCTTTCCTACAAGTCAAATGCATTTTGTATGGTTAGAAACATTTCATAAGGAATATTAATAATGGAAAAATATTTATGCATAAATGTATGATCATGCAACTATTTTAGCCAATACAACATTCATCCATATCTCACGGAAACGTTTCTAGATGCCTTCCATCTCCACTAGGACAACATTGAGATTGTGCACTAATCCAATATGTCAGCAAAGAGGTTTCATTCTAGATAAGTAGCAATGGAGAGTTGTATAGCACCATGAGCTACTTACCCATCACATGCATATTAGTAGTATACTGTCGTTAATGCAAACATTCTATCATGCATAATACATCAACTGAATATAAACAAATGCATAAAAAAAACAATATCATGAAATGACAATTGAATACTTATCTTTATTTGTTTTGTGGGTAGACTCCTTCTTGATCCTTCAGCTTCATTGTCTTCTTCATAGCATCGTTTCTTATCCAAATGCTAAGGTGGATAAGAGGTTCTTCAAGAATTGAGTCCTTCATATTCCTCATTGTTTGAAGGTTCTTCTTTGGATGGTGAGAGCTTGATCTTCAGTTGTTCCCATCTTCTCTTCTCTTCTTATGAGTCGAGCTTCTTCTTCTTCCCAGAGTCTACTAAAAGTAATCACTTCCTTTTGGCACACATTCCTCGAATGAATGAATCCCATGATCCTGGGAGGCCATTCAAGGTGGCTATCACCACTTCTACATTCTTCACTTCTTCTTCTACCACTTCAAGTTGTTCTCTGATTTGAGAGACCCCCGTAAAGTATGGCTGTATGGTCTCTGCATTCTGGATCTTCACATTCTTCAAGTGTTTTCTCAAAGTCATATTCTGATTTATGTTCTTCTCTTCAAATAGCTTGGTCAAGGAATCAAACATCTTTGGTGTCTTTAGGGAAGACACTTGAGGTACAAGTTGATCTGTGATTGAATCAACAATGATCTTCTTAGCCTTGACCAAGTTCTTCTTGTGTAAGGCTTTGAGCCTCATCTCCCTCTTGAATTGGAACCTCTCTACTCATGTAGGTGTCCAATCCATTTTCTTCAAAGAGATCAAATAATTCCATGCTTGGAAGTTGTCAACTTCACCAATATTATCATCAAGCTGATGTGATAGATCACTTTGAAATGAGAACTTCAAATGCAAATAGCAAAAGATTAGATCTTACCGATTTGAGGTGTTCGTCCTGGTTCCGGAGCTGGCTGATCTAGGGTTTGTCAGAGAAAACCTAATTTTCAAAACTTGGAATCTTTCAGATCTTATTGGATAGAAAGATAGATCTCTTCAAGTTGAGCTGTCCAATGTACTCCTTTTCTGAAAACAGTGGAGGGAAGCTCCCAGAACAGGAAGCCCTAGTTTTCCAATTTCTTCTACAGAAATTCCTGTTGCTGTTTCTACAGTATCTCCAAAATTACTGCTACTCTATGTCTAAAACTTCACACTGAGGTAGCCTTGCATGTCGCTATTCCAAAACCATAGTTTTCATCAAAATTGGTTTCACCAATTGGGACTTAAGATCATTGTCCCAAGGTGACTTGTTACATGACTATTCAGAATAGTGAAGTTGTATGGACTTCCATGTGTCACTGGTTCATCTTTTGAGCTTGAAACTCAGACCACAAAAAGTAAATTCCATTCCATTTTTGGAACATCTTCATAAATTTCATTTGGACCTTTGTATCCCAATATATAGCAATTCTCCCTAGGTGTCCTGTTTAGGGATGAATTCTGGAAGAGGATGGAACCCTAACTTGGAGGGATCATATATCCCAGAATATAGTGAATCAGAGGCTAAATTTTGGACACAATGTACATCAGGATTTTGGCGTCATCCTCTACAATTTTGAGCTCCTGAGCCTTTGCCAATATCGGGATATAGCGAATGTACCAAAACTTTGCAGTTTTAGTATTTAGGGGTTTTCTAGCTCGGGGTCAAACTAGGGTTTGAGTTTCCCGGAGTTTCACCCAACCAAAAATCTTGATCCAGGTCTCTAAAATTTGATTTTGATGAGGAGAGAAATCTTATTCTGGGCTCACTCAAAAATTCCTTTTCTGTAGAAATCCCTAATTTCCCGCACCGAAAACTGAAAATGCTCAGAATCGAATTCCGCTTCGACAGAAAGATGCGCTCTCAATGGAGAGTCAACTTTAGCATACTTTTGCTGATGGATTGTGGAGAGAGACCCAAAAATTAAGAAACCCTAGCTTCTACAGCTGCATAATGTCTTCTTCTCAGGTTAGCTTTGATACGATGTTATATTTTTATCATTCAAGCTAGCATTATGATCTTAGGATCTTTAACTGAGAGAATAACATACACAACAATAAAACACAAGAGATAAGAGACACAAAGAATTTTCCTCAGGGAAACCATAAAGGAGAAAACCCCGTAACTTCCTTAGAGATAGAATCAGGACCAAAAGTAAAACCCAAAAACATAAATATGGTCTCCTGACAGCAGCAATCTCTCTCTTGTCCTAGCAACTTCTCCTCTCACTCATGTGCCCCAATGAGTGAGTGTGTGTGTGATAAATAGAGAGGCTCACTCTCTATTTATATTCTTTCATTCACTTGAAACCCACTCCAACATGTTGGCCTCATTTAACAATTACTTACTAGAGCCGACATCTCTAGGAGTGTCTAATAACCCTAGTGCCCCACAACTTGTGGGGACTTTGCCTCCTCTGACCAATAGGAGGGTAACACAATGGTGGGGACTATTGCCCCGACTTATAATGACTCACCTAGGGTCGAATTCTATAGGATAGTCTAATAACCCTAGGGCCCCATAACTGTGGGGACTTTAACCCTTGAACAATAGGAGGGTTACCCACAATGACTTGACATGACTTGTTTACATTATAGAAACTTCCCGGAATAAACATCGGGGTATGACATGACTCAAATACATCCCGGAATAAACATTGGGTTACAATACATCAGAAATACAGATGAATACATTCTGAAGTTACAAATACATCAACAATTGTAAGTCGGGTCAATAGTACCCTCTTGAATATAATATAATACTGTTTTGTGTTTTCATAGGTATTTGTCCCAGTAAGTTTGTTGGGGCCGACTTATTAGGTTAAAAGTCAAGTGACAGAAAGAGTATAAATAAAGGAGTTGTTTTCCTCATTAGAACACACACTCACTTGTGTATAATGCATAGAAGAGAGAGAGAGAGACATATCTGCTGGGAGAAGGAGCACCTGTTTGGGGTCTTGTCTTTGTACTTTTGATACATCTATATAGAGGAAGTTTTGTTGGGTTTTCTTCCCCATGAGGGTTTCCCAGGATAAATCTATGTGTTCTTTTGTGTGGATGTGCTTGTCTATCTTTCAGTGATCATTTTGCATATGGTTATGATGTTATGATGCTATATTGTATAAGCATTAAAACTTAACATGTTATCATATCGACCCTGAAAGATGTCTTTGTCCAACCAAAACACTACTACAACTACAACTACTGAAGATTAGGGTTTCATGCTTGAAAACCCTCGAAGACAAAAACTAGTCATGTTGGGAATTTCGTTATAACTAGAGATTGGATCAAGATCAAGAGATGAAACATTGACATGAATAATATGAAGTCTTGTTGTACCCTGTGTAAAAGTTTCAACCTCAATTTTGCTATAATATAGGATATACGATTCCTCCAACTTAGGGTTCCAGCCTCTCCCAGAATTCAGCCTTAAACAAGTGACCTAGGGAGAATTGCTATATATCATGATAGGAAGGTCCAAATGAAATTTAGCAAGATGTTTTTGATAGGGCACATAATTCAGTTTATGTGGTAAATGTTTCATGCGCCGAACGTGAAACAAGGACACATGACAATCCATACAAGTTCCTTATTCTTAACAGTCCTAAAATAAGTCACCTTGGGAAAATTTGCATAAGTCCCACTTAATGAAACCAATTATGCTCTAACCTGTGGGTTTGGAAAGCAGACAGACCAGGATACCTAAGAAGGAAGTTTCATACCTAGAGGAGTAGGAATTTCAGATATACAACAAAACCAAGATCAGACAATTTTGAAGAAGAAATTGAAGAAAACTAGGTATTTTTATTTCAGGTAGTTCCCTCCACCGATCAGTTAAAAGAGGAGGACTATCAAACCCACCCTAGGGGGGCACATATTTCTATGGAATAAGTTCCTCATTTTGTGGACTTCCAAATTTTGACCTAATACTAGAGCCAGGGGAAAAATAGGGCATCATATAATTTGTAGTTCTGTTCATAGTTATGGGAAAATGAGTATGCTGCTCAACTCTCCTTGAGGATGCACATATTTATAACCAATCAGATATGAAAGATACCTAAGTTGAAAAATTAGGGTTTCTCTATCAAACCCTAGGTCCACTAGAAGCAAACTTCCAGAAAAGCTTTCAAGCTAGCATGAAGTTGAAGCAATCTCATTGGTAAGTTTTATCCTCTCTATTTCCATTTGAGGGTCTCATTTTTATCATGATGACAAACCATACCAAGCTTGAGAACAGATTGAAGAAGGTGAGAAACTCTGAGCATGGAAGTATAGAGTGCTTCTCATACCTGAAGAAGCATGACGTGGAGAACTATGTCAAAAAGAAGTTGCGGATCCAGAGGGAGATGAAGACAAAGCACAAGAAGGATATAGTCAAAACCAAGAGGATTATTTCTGCCTCCATTGGATATCACATGTATCACCGTTGTAGAATCCAAAGGATATGTTTGGTACAATGAACATCCTATACGAAGGAAAGAATATCAACATAAAGATGAAATTTAGTAACCAATTGAAGAATTTGAAGATACATAACTCAAAGACCATGTAGTTCCACTTCACAAGGGTTTCTCAAAACAAAGAACAACTTGAAGAAGTCAAGTAAAGATATCATGCTCACACCACTGAAGATTCCTCAAGTGATTAGGAATGTGAATACTATTGGTGAAGACAATTATCATAATCTTATCCTTTTCAATATTTGGATAAGAAAGAATGAAGTTAGTGACACTCAGAACCAGTACACAGGTTCCCAGAATCAGTAGAAGGATCTAGGACATAAGGATCAAGAAGGAGTCTACCAAACAAACAAAAGATAAGTATTTGAATTGTCATTATTTAGTTGTGTTCAAGGAAATGTATTATGCATGATAGAATGGTTGCATTAATGACAATATACTACTAATATGCATGTTATGGGTAAGTATCCCATGGTTCTATACAACACTCCATTGCTACTTATCTAGAATGAAACCTCGTTGCTGCCATATTGGGATTAGTGCACAATATCAATGATGTTATGGTAGAGATGGGAAGCATCTAGAAAGTTTCTGTGTGTATACGGGATATGGATGAATGTTGTATTAGCTAAAATAGTTGCATGATTATATATTTATACATAAGAATATGTCATTATGAATATGAAATGATGCAACTGGTGCATTTGACTTGTAGGAAAGATTGCGTACAATCGCTTACAAGAAAAGAAGGATGAGACTTGTTGTGAAGAAAAAGTGATGACAGTTCAAGATTCACTCCAATAAACATACATAAAGATGAACCTAAAGCTCCCGGGGCTAGAGACACCATCACAAAAAAAAGAACTTCATAAGGATATAAGAGAGCAGTAGATCCACCTCGAGAGATGAAGACCACCTTTGGCACGAGAGATAATTCAAGATGAATAAAAGTATGAAGGGACTTCTAACTAATGTAAGAGGCCTCATATACACTCTAGTTATGTGGCATAGTTGAGTGACATCATTGATGCAGACCCTTCCAACAACGGAAGAGGCTATGATCAAAGAGTACCAGTTGACCATGGGGAATGATGTCTAGGATATGGTTCCGAGATCTAAAGGAATTCCGTAGTGTCTTCCACGTGGATCTACAAGATCAAGTATACAAAGACAGGTTCATGGTTTGTATAAGAAAGAGGGAGTAGATCATGGCACGACATACTCCATTGACCAGACACACTTCTCCAGTGAAGCAACAATATATATCAAGCAAAGAACCACATGTGCAGAAAAGGCTTTGTACGAGCTCAAAAGGCACCCATAGATAAGCACATCCAGCTACATAAGGAGCTTGAAGATCACCTATAGTGATGAATATATTAACATTTGATACAAGGTTGAAGATGGAAACCTATAGAAGAAAACAAGCTCATAGATGGGCGCAAGAGGAAATTTTTAAAAAAATTCAAGATAAAGGATCTTGGTATCTAGTAACCTAAGATGGATACATAGAAGATCAAAAGAAAAGGATGCTACCTGTCACTCCAGTACATAATGTTTCGATACGTAGAGTACAAAATGAAGAGGGAGGATGATGCTCCGCTTTAAGGGAGTAACTACAAAATATCTCTGAGTTCGACATGGTACAACAGGATGGACAACTTCCTGATGGACTAAGGATTTACCAAGAGAAAAGTGGGTTCAAATCTTCAAGGTTGAATGCAGAAGACTGGGATATGTCGATGACCTGACATGATAAACTCATTGTTGATACAAAGAGTAAGTGTTGAGGAAAGAAAGAGAAACTTAGGATGTTTGGGATCAGGAATGATCTCATGAAGAGGATGAGTACATGTTCAGCCTATAGTGAAGCAATGCGGCTTCACAAAGTATGATGTGGAAATATCAAGAAGATTTGATATGTCTGTAAGGCCATGGCCACACCTAAGTTGTTATATGATGAATCATCAAAGTTAGTGGATGTGACTTGGTACAGACAGATTATTGGGTTGTTGATGTATCTGATGAATACCAGGCCAAATATATGCTTTGCTGTGAACACCTTGAGTCAGTATCTAGTTAAGCCTAGATGTGTTCACCTGATAACTACAAAGCATGTGATGAGGTACCTAAAAGGTATGACAAAATTTGGACTATACTGTGATGGATACCATGAATATAGATTGTATGGATATACGGATTCAGATTGGACAGGAAGTTCCATAGACAGAAAGAGCACCTCAGGTGGATGTTATTGTCTGGGATCTACCATGATCTCATGGTTTAGCAAGGAATAATCTAGTGTTTCTCTCAGCACGGCTGAAACAGAGTACACAACAACCTGTTCTGCTAGTTTTGAAGCCATATGGATCCAGAAGTTGATGTCAGGTCTATTTGATCTAGATTTGGATGCCACAGTGATTCTATGTGATAACCAAAGTTGTATAAAGATGATAGGGAATCCTGTGTTCCATGATAAATCAAAGCACATAGAAATATGATATTTTTACATAAGGGATATGGTACAGAAGGGCGCTATAAAACTCCAGTATGTGAGTACCGATGAGTAAGTTTTTGATGTGTTGATCAAACCTCTGTCTCAAGTAAATTTCAAATACTTTCGTGACAAGCTTGGTGTAGTCCGAAAAGAATTTCCTCGCAAGGAGGAACAATGATGATGATATATATATTTTCTCGTAAGAAGGAACAATGATGATGATGTTGTAGACTTTCCTTGTAGGAAGGAACAATGATGATGATGTAACATACTTTCCTAGGAAAGGGGGAGCAGGTTAATGATATGGACCCTCCTCGGAAAGGGGGAGCAAGTTGATGATATGGACCCTCCTTGGAAAGGGGGAGTGATGATGAAACTATCATTATAGATGAGATGGCAGTGATGCGCCAGTATATTAAAGGCCAAGTGCGCCTATAGATGCTGATAAGGTCCAACATTCAATTGTGGACGATAGTATCCTCTTTTGAGGATGGTCTTGTGGACAAGAACACTCTCTTGAGAGTGGTCCTAGCCCTTATTGGCTGAGGATGGTCATGTATATGATAATACTCTCTTTCAGAGAGTGATCCTACATTCACTTGTAGGATGGTGTCGTAGAAAAGAACACTCTCTTGAGAGTGGTCCTAACACTAATAGGCTAAGGATGGTCTATGATGAGTCCTGAATTCATTTGCAGATGATGTGGTCCTACATTCATTTGCAGATGAGATATGCATTCATTTGCAGACGATACTCTCTTCTAGAGAGTGATCCTACATTCACTTGTAGGATGGTTCCGTAGACAAGAACACTCTCTTGAGAGTGCTCCTAGAAATAATAGGATAAGGATGGTCTACGATGAGTCATGCATTAATTTGCGGACGATGTGGTCCCACATTCATTTGTAGACGAGATCTTCATTCATTTGTGGACGATGTGGTCCTGCATTCATTTGTGGACAAGATCTGCATTCATTTGAAGACGATGTGGTCTTGCATTCATTTGTAGATGAGATCTGGATTCATTTGTAGACGATGTGGTCCTCCATTCATTTGCGGACGAGATCTGCATTCATTTGCAGACAATATGGTCCTGCATTCACTTGTGTTTGATCCAACTGGTTGATGATGTGGACCCTCCTCATTAAGGGGGAGTAGGTTGATGAGGATTGCATCATAATTGGACTTATGTCCGAAATTGATAGGGATTGATCATCTCACAAAGATATCATGTGTGTTGCAGGTTATGATGCTTCTAACGATGTTATTGATTGACAGATCAAGCACGAATGCAGATGATGGAGGTATTAATAGAAAATATCAATTATGATTGCAGATAATGAAAAGGATTGAGTGATCAAGTACTGTAAAGGATCGAGTGCTACAAAGGATTGAGTGATCGAGTGCTGCAAAGGATTGAGTGATCAAGTGCTGCAAAGGATCAAGTGACCAGGTGCTGCAAAGGATTGAGTGATCGAGTGCTGCAAATGATTGAGTGTTGCAAGAAGATGGAAGATCAAAGTGTTGTTGTGAAGGATCAAGTGATCGAGTGCTGCAAGAAGATGAAATATCAAAGTGTTGATGCAAAGGATCAAGTGATCGAGTGCTACAAAAAGATGAAAGATCAAAGTCTTGCTGCAAAGGATCAAGTGATCGAGTGTTGAAAGAAGATGAAATGTCAAAGGGTTGTTGTAAAGGATCAAGTGATCGAGTGCCGCAAGAAGATGAAGATCAAAGTGTTTTTGCAAAGGATTAACTAATCAAGTGTTGCAGAAGATAAAAGATGAAGACTCAATGCTATAGAAGATGATGTTCCAGTACTGAATATGTTCTAGTAATTGTTTAAGTTATTGCTGATTATTGAAATTTTCCTATGACATATAGATGTATCATCTTGATGATGTTGGATATGCTCTCTCTCTGTGCTCCTATAGTTTATGATGTCGTTTTCAATAGAATACCCTTCTTGTTAAGGGGGAGTGTTGAAATATTGTAACTTCGAAGAATATTCTAAATGTATTTTCTTGATGAAACCCATGGGATATGTTTTATTCCTCCGTCGGGATGTTACTATTGTATTTGGTCATCATAGAGTCATGAGGTATATCCTCCATTGTAAGTCAGGTCAATAGTACCCTCTTGAATATAATATAATATTGTTTTGTGTCTTCCTAGGTGAAGTTGACCTAGTAAGTTTGTTGGGGCTAACTTGTTAGGGTAAAAGGTAAGTGACAGAAAAAGTATAAATAGAGGAGTTTTGTTCCTCATTAGGACACTCACTCACTTGTGTATAGCGCATAGGAGAGAGAGAGAGAGAGAGAGAGAGAGAGAGAGAGAGAGAGAGAGAGAGAGAGAGATCTGTTGGGAGAAGGAGCACTTGTTTNTACTTTTGATACATCTATATAGAGGAATTTTTGTTGGGTTTTCTTCCCCATGAGGGTTTCCCATGATAAATTTATGTGTTCTTTTGTGTGGTTGTGCTTTTCTATCTTTTTGTGATCCTTTTGCATATGGTTATGATGTTATGATGCTAAATGTTATTAGATCTTCTATAACCATTAAAAATTAACAAATATTGATCTTGTAACTAAAATGTACTTCACTAGCTTAATTTAGAGTTTGAAACTAAAATATACTCTTATATATTACCACTTATGATACAAAACATATTTATTACTCTATAACCCCTTTCCTCTTAAGTAGTAAATATTTATGCTTGAGAAAGAAGCAAGCCCTCAACTTCAATGAATCTACTAAATAGAAGGTATGTTTCAATTAATCATTCACTTTTGAAATCAAAGAGGTCTTTCCTCCCATCCTTTTGCATTGGTAAGATAGCCTTAATGTTATATTTGAAGATCTCAATTTCTCATGGGTTAAGGTGGAGGGGATTAAATATCTTGCTTATGGATTTCTATGTGAGTTTTTTTCTTCTTTATGAAATACATAACTTGGAGGAACCCACCAGGTACTCCCCTCATTTCAAGGATGGTACCTAGGGTAAATTAGACTCTTCACGCCTCAAGGACAATATAAAAATAAAAACATTAAGATGTAAGCATGCCAATTGTGAGAATTACTCTTGGAAGAGGAGGGTAAAAATTATTCCTCCGAACCACTTGAGCTAGGCCCAACTGTCTACTATGTGATTTTATTATTGTATAGTTGAAATTAAAAGCATTTCTAGCTTGTATACCCAAGTCATGGGGTTCAATGTTGTTGTTTTAAGGGGTATTTTATCCTTGATTTTATTTATATTTTTGACAAAGTGAATTCCATGAATAATGGGCCTTAGTTTATGGGTAAAATTAGGCTCTTTATGAGGCCTTAGTGACTAGGGTTCAATCCATTCATTGAAGTGTTCTCTTTAAGCTTAAATAGGGAGAGAAATATCATCTGACCTCATGAAGTTGAATGCAAACACCCTCAAGGCTATTGGAAATATTCCAAATAAGTATTTTTTTCATGCCTCTATATACCACATATTTTCTAGTGTTTATTTATATGAGAATCTACACTAAAGTGTATTAGAACAAGGGTAACCTTGAAAAAATTATTAGATTATAAATGGTTGTATTCAAACTTAATTTTTGGACTATGAACACATTTCTTTTCATTGTTGAGTTTGTTTTGAACACAAGCATGCGATTACTCCCTATTCAAATGCTAAATCTCAAACTACCTCTCAGTAAAGAAATACCAAAATCAAAAGCCTGAAATATACAAATATTGTAAGGATAATTATAAGAATAATAACACTTCTAGATTTTCAAGTGGTGACAATGGGGTGAGTAAATAATTGCCTAAATTTTTCATATTTCTCAGAATTGAGTGGGGAATCCTACTTTCAAGGCGAAATCTTGAAACTAGGAGGTATAGGAGAATCTAGGGGGACAATACATTGCCATCTAATTCCTATAAAACCATATAATGATACCGATGGAATTCCATTTGGGTATTTGGATTTAAATTATTTTAATTATGCTAGAACTAATCAGGGTAGGAAGAAATATGATCTTTATCATACTTAGAAAAAAACAATTAAAAAAATTCAACATGTTTGACAATGACCCATCATCGAATACTTTGAGCAATCTAGACCTCTAAAAGTGGTTTGTGATGAAATTACTCTCATCTAATATGAGGGGTTTGGGTACTCAATATAAAATACTTACCCTTACTACAATTTTGGAGTTTGAAAATCACAATGTGTTGCTATTGAAGGAGATCATGTGTAGGGGGTTATAAACTATAGAAAAGTTGACAAAGGGACTCAAGGGTTGAATTTTTTTTTCATAGATTTAGTTGGTCTTCTAGGAGGTATTATTATTGGTTGGAACAACAACATGAACATGATTTATTCCTATTTTATCATTTCAGGTTTGTGTACAAAGTTCTATGGTAATATCCTAATACAAAATTTTACTATGCTTAATGTGTATGGACCTTATGAAGATAAGCAAAGATTTTGGGAAATAATTTTCAAAATGCAGGTTCGAAAAGAGGGTAGGGTTATAATAGGTTGATATCTAAAATTGTCATTGAGTATAATATAGGTATGGGGATATAATTATAGGGTTGATATACTAGTAGACGTCTTTCTACATTGGATTGAATTGGATAGATTAGGAGATATAGAGCCTATCTCTCTTAAACCTACTTAGTGGAACAATGGGGTTGGAGAGGAAGATATGTCTAAAATAATTGATAGGTTTTTAATCCCAATGCCTCTCTTGTAGAAAGTGGACAATTATGGAACTTGGATAGATAAGGGGAGTGTACATGACCATTTCCCAATTCTTCTTTATTTTTAATGGAATGATCAAAAACCATTAACTCATTTAAACCTTTAAATATAGTTTGCTTGAGGAGGAGGAGTTCCAATAGATTGTGAAAAAAATGGAAAAGTTACAATCCAAACAATGTGATATCTACCAATAAACAATTTTCCATTTTATTGAAGGTTGTAAAATAGAAGGTTGTGATATATGTACGGTAAAAACATAGGAATCAGGATAAATAAATCAAGGAATTTTAGTTCAAAATTAGTGAAATGTTTAGTAGGGATAATTGTGGTGTCTTCAATGTGGAGGAGTTATTAAGACTTAAAAATTGGAAATTACTAGATGAGAAGGATGTTGAATGGAGGTTGAAGAGTAGAGATACATGGTTGGAGATCGGGGATAAAAATACTAAGTATTTGATCAGTTTTCTAATTTCAAAAAGAATGTTAATAATGTCTAGGAGATGGGAAATGAGGAGGGTGAGATTGTTATAAGTTTTTGAGACTTGGAAGATCCATGGGTCACACATTTTAACAAAATATATCAATAATTCAAAGGTGAAAATATTGCATAAATAATAAAAGTTTCTTATACTTTTCAAGATTAGTGTTAGAGGATAATAAAGAAATGTATAAGGAAATATCCAAATATGGATTTTTGTTTGTACTTTCTTTATTTCATAAGGACATCATCCTGCGACTTGATGGTTGGTATGTTGAGTTATTTTTAGGATTTTTTGACTTAATGGAAGAAGATATCCCTAGGGTGGTTGGGCAAATTAGCATTGTTGGTAAGGTATCGTGATCTTTTAACACTACCTTTATTATTGTCATACCAAAGGTGGAAAAGCTTATGTCTTATGATGCGTTTAGATCCATTTCAATATGTAATTATGTATATAAGATTATCTTCAAGGTCCTGGTTTTAAGTTTGAAAAAGTTACTCTTTGATATAATTTCACTTGAACCATTTTGATTTTTGAAGGGTAGGAAGATCACAAGGCCATCATATTTGCTTAGTAGGGTCTATATTCCATTAGAGGGAAGAAATTTCCAGCCATAGTATTAATTATATCTCTCTACAGATTTTGATTGGACCTATTGTCTCTACCTGCGATTATTATAAATTCATATTGTTGTTAGTCTACAAATTGTTAATTGGATTATGAATTATGTTTCTTTAGTTTATATTATTGTACTTATCAATGGGGAAAAATCCACTTTATTTAGACCTATAAGGGGTTAGAAAAGGATTCCCTCTGTATTATTACCTATGTCTATTAGTGGTAGTGGGCATCAATATAGTTATTCAAGAATAAAAGTGGCTAAGAAGTATTAAGGGGGTAAATATAGGATGGGAGGAGCAAGTCACACATTTACATTTTGTTGATCTTGCACTACTCTTCACAAATGGTTCAATCAATGAAGGTAGGAAGTTGATGGAAATTCTATAGTTGTATAACAAGGCCATCAGGATGGAGATTAACATACGCACACATTCTATTAGCTTTAATGAATTATTGAGGAATCTAAACAAGTTATGAGTTTATTGTTCCCTTTTACTTCACTATACCTAAATGTTGGTTTACAATACTTGGGTTTCCTATTGAAACCCAATGGTTATTGGATGTGGGATTAGCAATGTCTCTTAGACAAGATTGTGAGAAGGATGAATTTCTTGTGTAATAGGTGTCTTTAAATTAGTGGGAGGGTGACATTAATGAAGCCTTTACTGGAGGCAACACCTATGTATTGTTACTCATTATCCCATATCCCTAAATGTTTAGTTCAGAAGATAATGAAAACATGTTTTTATTTATTGCAAAAAGGGAAATTAGACCAAGTGGAGTGCCACCTTGCAAAGTGGCAAAACATTTCACAATAAAAAATTGAAGGGGGTTGGGGACTTAAGAATTATACATTTTTTGGCATAGATTTGCTTTACAAATGTCTTTGGAACCTCTTAAATAAGAAGAGTACATGTATGATGATTATTGTGCACAAATATATTGCTCTTGGTATAATGTTTGAATGGATCAGATGTGGATGAAAGCATTTTAGGAATGCATCTAATCAATAGCAAGTGTTGGTGTTAGTGTTTCCCATTAAACATTGATTTCTTATATGAAGAGAAGGTAATGAAAAGCATGTTAGGGTTGGGGCTGAGGACTTTATTGGCTATGTGAATGGTATGTTTCTCTTTGAAGAATTGAAAAACCTAGTTCATGACAAGAGAATCTTTACATTTAATCAAATGAAAAATTTGGGTTGAACATATTTGTGGCATCAAGGATGGATGTTAGCTGGAATGTCGGAGATAGTAGAAGAGTGTACTAACCTATGGAATAATTAATTGTAGGAGTTGAAAAATGGTCATACAAGGATTAATAAGGAAGGTGATGGGTTTTATTAGTCAAAGAATAATATCGGTGGACAATATATTGCACAAATTAGTTACATTGCCTTGATAACTAGAGAGTAGTATGAGGTAAAGTGGTAGTATTCTAATATTTAGAAGGTTAAGGTTCCTAGGAAACAATCATACATACATGATTAACTATTAATAACCAATCCATAATCTAGGAGATTCTTTAGAAGGGACAAACTCGAGAGAGTACAATTTGTGCTCTTTTGAAAACTGGAGAGGACAACATAACACACCTCTCTATTTTATTCCCCTTTGTTTCACAGGTTTGAAGAGAAATGTGTTAATAGTTAAATCTTGTATATATATGACCCGGTAACTATATTAACGACTATATAAATCAATGGTTTTTAATATATGATCTCAAGACACTAAGGGAAATTCCATTTCTTGTTTTGTGGGGTACATGGTTGTATAAGAATGCACTACTTTTTGACAATAGAAACATATATACATTTCAGTTCAGAAGCCAAATCATTATGTTTACAATTGTTAAAAAGGAAGTACAAAAATGTGTTCCTCGACATGTTGGTGAACTACTCATTGATAATAATCCCTCCGGGCTTCTTTGATGGGGACTATTGTGGGTCTAAGAACAAATGTGGCCGTAGAGGAGAATTTTTTTAGGACATGAATTATTTCACATTCAAGACTCACTTAGGTATAGGATCCAATAATTACGTTGAACTCATTTTAAAGAAACTCGCAGACTACAAATTTTTGGTGACTCAATATTAGTAATTGGTTGGATGTCTCATGAATAATAGGTACAGAATGTGAACTTACAACCTTGGGCCATTCAAGTTTAAAATTCCTTATAGTTTGAGGTGATCACATTTACTCAAATCTACAAATAATTAAATAAAGACATTAACACTCTATCCAAGCAAGGCTTACAATAAGAATAAAGATACTCATGGGTTGAAAAAATTATTGATGGGGTCTCATTTAAGACCAGGCAATTTTTTATTTATATTTTTATCTTTTCTACTAAGTGTTGGATATAATGTCATACTAGATAGTGAGAGCATATTTTTAGTTGTCAATTATTGATTTATATGATAACTTTGGAAGATTGTATCTATGATGATTTATAATTTGTGTGGCGTTTTTGTAGGTTGCTAATAAAATGACATTTAGTCCTAATTTTGATGTCTATTTTCAAACAGTAGTTGTAATTTATTCTATGAAAAAATATTTTGTAATACATGCCTTGACACTTGAAGAATGCATTTTGTATTATTGTTTGAATATAGAATGCAATATTGGAAAATAAATATATTTCAAACATCATATTTAATATTTGAAATAATTTATACAACTATACAACTATATAACTATTTTTTCCCTAGGAAAAAATGCATTCCTATTTCTAGCTAGAATAAAAACACCTTCTACATATGTTGTTGCACCAGATTCAAAATGCGGGACTGATTTAATCCATCCTCTCTATTTTTCTATGATCTCAAAAAATAGATCAATTTTCAATTTTCCACATTACTCCTACTACTTTCCTCCCTGAACAAATACAACACATACTATTTCTATATGGACCTGTTACAATACTAAAAATAAACTAGAACCTGCAACCTAACTACAATGAATCAACATAATAAAAAAAGAATAATACCCCCTTGTGAATTACAACATATATTGAATAATAAATTGACTACATAGACTATACATTCAATTCTACCATGGATTCCATGAAGATGATCTCACTAGGTTTAAGATTAAGTCCCTCCTTTGAGAGGGCATCTTCCTTCTTGTTCAACTCCTTATGTATATGACCGATGGAAAAATTGGATAAGATTAAATTATATTCCTTTAGATGAGTAGACAAAGTCACAAGGTCTTAATTTAGGATCTATTGTGAGCCTTGCATCCATATCACCACGAAAATTGAGTCACCATAGATCTAGAGCTCATTGATCCTATTGCAATGAGTTTTTTAAATCAAAGTGAGTTTTTTAAATCAAAGTTCTAACAACCATAAATCCTGACCAATATTCACCTTGAAAGAAATAAAATGTGAATTAGAGAATAATAGATGGCCTCTTATCCCACATAGATGATTCAATCCTCTACATGCACCGTTAAAGAAACCCCATCTAATCCTTTGATCAATCAAGAGATTCCCTATAGAACATGACAAAGATTGACTAGTTACCTCTTTATAGAAATTGAGGCCCACAAACACCCAAGAGATAACCTTGAAGGAGAGAATTTGAGAATCAGTAAAAGTCAAACCATCTCAAGAAATACATACTTCACAAAGAAATATGTATAAAATGGATTTAAATGGATTAAGATTTAGGTAGGTGTAGGATACACACCGTTGGTTGTGGAGCTTGATATTCCTGATTTAGAGATGTTATTGTTCATTCGTGTTTGTACCCCAGTTTTAATGTACACTTGTCTCAGCAGGGGGGTGCAGGGGGCATCGTCCCCCTACGGGGGTTTGGGGGTCAGCAGGCCATCAGAGGGGGTTCGATGGCAGCAGGCCCTCATAGGGGGTTTGAGGAAGCTCCCCTAAAATATTTTTTGGGATGTTTGTTGAACAACAGTTTATGAGCCCATGGTATTGGGTGAAATGTGGTATTTTCCCATGGTAATTCCCCTATAAAAGGAAAGCATTGTAATATAGTTATATATTGTATTGTAGAATTGTAAAACAATCTCTATTATTGTGTGGGAGAGACTATGAGAGAGAGAAGAGGAAGTGCAACGGGTTTGCTGCAGGTTGTATCCCTTCATTTGTTGGATGGTATAATAATAAAGGAATGTCAATTTTTGTGTGGACATAGCCCATCTTGGGTGAACCAAATTATATTGGTGTCTCTCTTGTATTGTGCTTATGTGTTTAATATTTGCATCTTGTTTATTGTTATTGCTCCATAATCGTATTTTTCTAACAATTGGTATCAGATCCAAGAGGTCTATTTGGCTGGTAAACTCATAGGAAATAAGGGTTCCTGGTTCAACTGCGAGCAACAGTAGAAGAAGGAGAGTTTAGGGTCAAGAAATTTAACAACCAAAAGTACCAGTTATGGAATATGCAAATGCAGGACTATCTATACCATAAGGGTTTGCTCCTATGATTGGGTAGAAAAGGAAAACACACGTCGACTAGGAAGGACGAATAATGGGAGGTTTTTGATAGACTGGAAATGGGAACAATACGGCTATGCCTGGTTTCATCGAGGAATTTCAATATTTCAAAAGAAAATACAATAGAGGGCGTGATGAGTGAATTGGATAAGCTCTATGAAAAACCCTCGAATTCCAACAAGGTGTTTCTAATGAAGCGTTTATTTAATATGAAGATGTCAGAAGGTGGATCCATTATTGACCATTTAAATGAATTTAATATGTTTACTAATCAACTAATTTATGTCGGAGTGAACTTTGATGACGAGGTTAGGGATATTCTAATCTTGTGCTCATTGCCAGAAAGATGGAATGGATTGGTCATGGCTGTAAGTAGCTTTGTATTTGGTTCAAACACTCTTACATTTGATGATGTTTTTGGTGTTATTATTTGTGAGGAAATGCGAAGAAAAAGAACAGGTGGGACATCAAGTAATGCATTGATTATGGAGAGCATGGGAAGAAAAAGGGAGAGAGGAAAGAGCATAGGTAATAAAAACAAGTATAGAAAGGGAAGATCCAAGTCAAGATTGGGAAAAATAGTGTGTTGGAATTGTGGCAAGGGAGGAAATCTAAAGAAATACTACAGAGCTCCAAAGAAGAAAGGAGACCGACAACAAGAGACTACTCTGGAAGATAATTTAGCAGGTGACGTGTTATAAGATGATTTGATTCTTGCATTAGATAATACTAGTGATTACTAGGTAGTAGATTCAGGGGCTTCATGTCATGCTACACCCCATAGGAAATTATTTCATGATTATGTTCCAGGTGATTTTGGATATGCTTTATTGGGGGATGGTGAACCATGTAAAATTGTTGGAATGGGTAAGGCACGGATTAAGTTAAATAATGGAAATGAATGGTTGCTAAAATATGTAAGGAATATTCCTGCTATGAAAATAAATATGATCTCAATAGGGAAGTTGGGAGATAGTGAATGTTTATCTATGTTTGGAAAACGTGGTAGAAGATCACTAAAGTAGCACTGGTAATAGAAAAATGAGATAGGATAGGTACGTTGTATTTATGTCCTCATAATACTGATTATTCTATCTCTCTAGCTTCCATAGAAACACATACAACATTGTGGCATCATAGGCTTGGCCACATGAGTGCGAAGGGGATGCATATTCTCCACTCAAGGAAATTTCTTTGAAATTTGAAGCATGTAAGTTTGGAATTCTGCGAGAACTATGTTTATGGAAATCAGAAGAGAGACAGATCTCTCAGGGTTGAGAAACAAAATAAGAGTGAAAATTTAGAGCTTGTGCATACATATGTATGGGGATTGGATCAAGTACAATCTCTTGGTGTCCTCGTTATTATGTTACTTTTATTGATGATGCAACTATAAAGACTTGGTTTTATTTCATTAAACATAAATACGATGTATTTGCAACTTTTAAGAAGTGGAAAGATTTGGTTGAGAATGGGAAATGGAAAAGGTTGAAATGTCTCAAATTGAATAATGGAGGTGAGTACTACACCATGGAGTTTGATAGTTACTGTTCATACCATGGGAGTCATAGAGAGAAGATATCCCTAGGAACAACACAAGAAAATGGTGTGTCAGAAAGGATGACTATGACGATAATGGAGTGTGCAAGGTGTATGGGAATGCATGTAGGGTTTCCCTTACATATTTGGTCTGATGTTGTAGATAATGTTCTTTATTTAATAAACATAGGGCCTTCAAGTATTTTGGATGTTGGGATTCCAGAGGAGGCATGGACAGGTAAAAAGGTAAACTACTGATCTATGAGAACTTTTGGTAGTGAAGCATTTGTCCATATTGATAAAGAAAATAGAACAAAGATTGAGGCTAATCCAAGAAATGCACCTTCATTGGATACATGGTTGATGATTTTGGTTATTGTTTATGGTATTATGAAAATCACAAATAATTAAGAGTAGAGATGTAGTATTCAATGAAAAGGTTATGTATAAGGATCAATTGCAAGGAAAGAAAGTGGAGAAAAAAAAATAGAGTACACAGTGCTTGATGAAATCAAAGAAAATGAAGTTCCAAAGGTACCAAAAAATCAAGAACGACAATAAGTACCTCACACTCCTGCAAGTTTAAGAAGATCTACCAGGTTAAGTAGACCCCCTAAAGAATTCTCTCCTTCAATGTATTATTTATTGATGACTGATTATGGTGAAACAAAATGTTATGAAGAGGAAATGTAGGTGGAAACTAAAAAGAAGAGGGAGCAAGGCATGAATGAGGATATGGACTCATTGGTAAGAAACCATACTTGGGATCTGGTTGAATTTCCTGTAGGTAAACAAGAATTGCAAAATAACTGGGTTTATAGGTTGAAGGAAGAAGAAGGAGGAAAGAAGCAGTACAAGGATAGAATTGTTGTAAATGGGGTTGCACAAAATAAAGGTATATATTTTGATGAAACATTTTCTCTTGTTGTTAAAATGAATTCAATTAGGAATATTTTAAGTCTAGTGGTAGTAGAATATTTGATTCTTGAACAATTGGATGTAAAAACAACCTTTCTCCACAAGGATTTGGTGGAATATATTTATATGCAACAACCACAGGGGTATGAAGTCAAAGGGAAGGATAATTTGGTTTTTAGGTAGAAGAAGAGCTTGTATGGCCTGAAATAATCTCTAAGGCAGTGGTATTTGAATTTTGATAAGTTTATGGAAGAACAAGGTTACAGTAGATGTCATTCTGACCACTGTGTATATTTCAAGAGGTTAGATAATGGAAGATATATTATCTTGTTATTGTATGTGGATGACATGCTTGTTGTAGGGTATAACATGTAGGATATAAATGTTCTCAAAAGGAAACTAGATAATTAATTTGTGATGAAGGATTTGGGTGTTGCAAAGCAAATCCTTGGTATGAGAATAACAAGAGACAGGAAAAATCGTAAATTGACATTGTCTCAGGGTGAGTACATGGAAAAGTTGTTGTAGAGTTTTAAAATGGAGAATGCAAAACCAGTTAGTACACCTTTGTCCAACCATTAAAAACTAAGTAAGGAGATGTGTACCAAGACATGGGAAGAAATGTAATACATGTTAAGGTTCCCTATTCATCAATAATTGGCAGCTTGATGTATGCCATGGTGTGCACAAGACTAGATATTGCACATGCAGTAGGAGTTGTGAGAAGGTATATGAACAATACAGGTAAAGAGCATTGGAGGGAAGTATAGTGGATTCTCAGGTATTTGAGAGGTACCACTTCCCATGCATTATGTTTTGGAGGTTTAGACATTGTTCTACAGGGATATGTTGATGAAGATATGGTAGGTGATAAAGACATCAGGAGGAGCACTAGAGGGTATGTTTTTAATGTAGGTGGAATAATAGGTAGTTGGATTTCAAAAGTACAAAAGAATGTTGCACTTTTAACACTGGAAACAAGGTATGTTGTTGCTACATAGGCTAGTAAAGAGACTATTTGGTTGTAGAGGTTCATGGAGCAATTGGGTAAGAAGCAAGGGAATTGCAAGTTGTACAGTGACAACCAAAGTGTCATTCATATTGCAAAGAACTCAACCTTGCATTCAAAGACTATACATATATAGCTCAAATACCATTTCATAAGATCTATTCTCGAAGATGAACTATTAAAGTTGGAAAAGATACATACTAGCCAGAATCTTGCAGACATGTTGACAAAGGTAGTAACCAGATAGAAACAGAGTTATTGCTTGTTGGCCTTCAAGCATGAAGGTGAAGATGATAAATTTTCCACGTCCAAGGTTCAAAGCATAGTCCAACAAGTGCAATAATGGTGTAGTTGTTGTGATCAATCTCCAAGTGTGAGATTGTTGGTTATGGATCCTGATCTTACTGATTCAAATATGTTATTTTCTAGCCATGTTTGTACCTCAATTTTACTGTACACTTGTCCCAGTAGGGGGGTGCGGAGGGACATTGTCCCCCACGGTGGGTTAACTTAGTGAACTTGTTACATAGCACGCTCATTAATAGGATATTAAATAATCTCACTAATTTCACTAAATACTGGAAAATTCCTTCTAAAATTGTATTGTTGAACTCCCCTCCCAATATACCTTTCCAATTAAGAAAACTCCTAGTTTCACTAGATATTGTAGGTATCAAATTTTATCAACACATTTCCAATACCCCTTTTATATCATATTATAAAGTTGTAATAAACAAGAGATCTAATGCTTCTTAGTATAAGAAAACATGATGCTAAATAAAATAATAGTATAATGCTAATGATGATCCCACCGAGATTGTAGGGGCAACTGATCGATTTGTAGCTTTGGATAGTGGAAGACCCAATGAAATAGTAATGGGGTAGGAAAAATGCGTAAAAGTAACCCAATCAAGAGCTCAATGTAACAAATAAATTAAAAGACTGATAGTCCAATAGTCATTGCAATGCTTAGAAAATATGAGAATTGCAGAGGTTTCACACCACAACCTACCAATCTAGTTATTTAATATCATGTAAATAAGGGTATAGCCATAGAGAGATCATGTTTTCTATAAGATTAATAAATTAAAATCCATAAAAATGAAAAATTGGAACCCTTTTGTGGATGGACCTCCCTACATTCCTATTAAAACAAACATCAATGATATTTGAACCCAAATGAACATAGTAAAATTCCTCACTTTCTAATAACATCATATGATCATGTGCATAGCTTGGATTTGGTTCATTCACAAGATGCAATGATCTGAATCCACTTTCTCTAAATTTATTCTTGCAATCAAGGGAATTAACAACATTTAGTTACATTTTCTTGAGTTATACCTAGTATTTTTATCTTTACAAGAGAGGAAAAAATATCCAATATTATTAAATTTCAAGCATGCAATAGTTATAAAGACACACCAATGTGCTAGATTTAGGTGTCAACTGAGGTCTTCAACAAAATAATGAACATACCAATATGGTGTACGAATCTCAACGGTGCGATGAAGTAGTTGAAGTTGAGCACAGGAGACACAACCATCCAAAGAGGAACTAATGAATCCTCTCCAGTGGTCCAAGGAACTCATCAATGAGGTGGATGAAACCGAGATACAGGGACCTCTCAGTCTATCCTTCGGAATAGATGTGTTGACATCGATAGAAGGAGATCTGCAACTAGCCAAGGCAACAATGTGTCCTTGAAAAGAAGCAGGAGGGGGATAACCGAAGATGTGGAATCAATCTGGGGATTGATACATAGGGGTAGGGGAGTATGAGGGACTCAAAATTCCTTTGTTCAGATTATGATGGCAGGGCTGACCTGGCAGCAAATGAAACTGACTCATGGGAGAGGGATCATAGCTATAATATTGGGAAGATAACTGCAAATGGGAAATGTTGAGGGAAGTAAGTAGACTAGTGATGTACAATGGATCCAAGGAAATCTCATCTCAGAATACTCTGAACAAAGGTGAACCAAAAGGGGGGAAGCTGCCAAATTGTGAAATATGGGGTGGCACCTAAAGACACCGTTATGACATGATATCATGGATTTTTAGCGAGCCCGAGAAGGTAAATGCTCGGTGGTGTTTTCATTTTAGAGAGTCTGAAAACAACAAGAATACTCTAGTGTGGTCTCTTTTTTGTATGTAGTCTCCTGAGTCTGAAAAAGGATAAAATTTTGCGCAGGAGAGCTCTCCCAACCTTTGGGGAAGGAAGAATTCTTGATCATTGATACTCCAATCAGGACAGAAAAGGTTAAACCTATATTAACTAGATGGTCATTCAAATACTTTTACGAGCATGAACGAAACCAAGTTTGCTCGACAATAATTTCTTGATGAGAGGGATGGAAAAGAGCTTAAAGACAACCCATAATGAGTTTTTTCATAAAGTACGGTCCCAATGTCCGAGAACGCATAAAAGTATACAAAGGGAAACATTCCTGGAGTGAATGTACCAGGGCGGTCCTTTTCTTATCATAGTCTATATAGTTCGAAAGAGGAGATAAACGAGGATACATAGACGCCTTTTCAAATACTTTAGTGAGTGTGAAAGGAAGCAAGCGTGCTCGACGAATAAAAACTCCATAATGGTCAAAAAAGTAAGGGATAAGTGTTCAATATATGGAAAGAGGTTATGTTGTGAACATGGCTGATGGGCATAAATGTAGAACATTGGTGGGCCCCCCTTGCGAGATGATGGACGGTGGTCAATAATTGCCAACTATGCAATATGGATGGAGCAAGTGGCTCGAGATCATATGAATACATTCAAAGGGAGATTCACATGGTGGCACACAAACAGAGGTGGATTTCGAGAAATTTCCTAGGAAATCATAGTAAGAGCACGAGACAAGGGTCTCCTTAAAATACATAGGATGAAAAACTGAACCTGGTGGTGTGAATGGCATCTCAAACAGACTCCAGATGACTCTCTTGTGCACGAATGAAAAATAGACCCAATGTAGGCCTATAAACAAGGGGGAACACATGACATGTGTCATTGTTACTATTTAGTGTTGAGTTGGAGTGGAGGACCCCAAAGCTCATTTGTTGTTTTCTTTTATTCCGACCAACGGTTTTCAGATCGATGACTTGCAGGAAAGAGCTCTCGTCAAAGCCATCTTTTTCATTGGTTTACTTTTGGTTTTTGCTAATCCTGGGGCTTCTGCAGAGATGAAAGGGATTGTAGGGATAGGTCATGATTTTTGAGGGAAAAGTCGTGACCTCGATCGCTCTTATTGGGATGATAGGAGTGACCTAGTCACACTTGTCGAAGAGACAGGCGCAACTCATGTCACACATGCTCAGCAGAAAGGATCGACTCAGTCGCACCTGTTCAGGGTTTTTGTGCAACTTGGGTCACACAGAAGGGATGAACATGCGAGACTTAGACTAGGATGAGGTTTTTTGTGTAAGATTGTGCCTGACAAGGACTGTGTGCATGTGCAGGATGCCATGGGTGGTATGGAAAGAGCAGGATATTGCTACCTCACAGGAGCAGGAATTAGGGGACGGAGTGGTGGTGGACACGCTCACTCGAAGTGGGATGCTTACGTACTTTTGGGTTCCACTCATGCGTACTGTGAGACTGCTATTGGAGATGCTAGTGAGTTTCTAGGACTCGGATGCAGAGTGATTTATCATCCAGGGGAAGCGGATTGAGACCACGATCCTCGATATTTATTTTCTGACTAGGCTCTCGATGGTAGGTGTGATTGGCGACACTACTTTGAAGCTCACACACAGGGTGTCGCTATATGACCTCTGCGAGAGGCATTGCTATGCTTCTACAATGGTGCACTCATTGTACATACTGGTGTGTGACATTGAGAGCCTTGCGAATTGGGTTGTGGCAGCGATGGTGTTGTAGATCTTAGGGTCATAACTACCGCACAAGATCTTGGGGGGGAGCTCCATATTGTGGAGCGTTTGTTAGGGGGAACCTACTATGGGTGAGCCCAGATGTACTTGATAGTGGTTCGACATTCATTGAACCATGCCAGGACTGTGGGAAGGGATTTTTGTTTCCCCTTTTTTTTGTGCCCATTTTTCTTTGAGGGACTACCGACCCTACAACCGCACTTAGCAGTGTGGAAGGGAGGGCCTCGCGAGCCTCACATGAGGAGGTGGAGTGAGATGATGATCTGGTAGGGAGGCATGCTAGTGGGATGGTCTTTTACTTGGGATCTTTTGGCATAGTGGAGGCAGCTACCAGTCCTTATAGAGGACTACCTGTATGCAGGCATGGGCTATTAGGGATATCCTAAGATGCCTCGACCTCTAGGCCAAGCTTGGGGACCTAATGGTACATATACATGATGTTTTATGTGGTTACATTCATATATAGTTTACTACATTAGTGGTAGCCAGTTTATGTGTATGACAGATACTGATGACAGACTGTGTGTAGGTGTAGACATCGGACCACTCCCTCTAGTAGGTTATCAGCGATGGAGGGGTAGGGTGGAGGGGTTAGATCCACCCACTCATGGGTACGAGAGGCACCGAAGTACCTTGAACTCACTTTGTCGTGATATAGAGCATTTTTTAGAGGTGGTCACTGATGACGGTTGGAAATACCTGGATGATGACCTGATCACCGCATGTTACCACGCTCCTCTAGAGTGGATCCCCTTGATGAAGATGATCATAGTCACTACCGAGTATGTTTGAGCAGCAGTGCAGGGTGATGCATCGATGGAGGATGAGGAGGAATCCAGTGAGGAGGAAACATAGGAGGATACAGAATCCAAGTACTGAGAGGAGGGCTCTGATTCTGACTAGCATCTAGTGGTGCTGCCCTTAGTGCAGTGGTGCACTAGGCTTTTTGTATGATATGTATGCTCAGCCGAGAAAGTTTATGGAGCTTCTAATTTTGTACTAAACACTATGACATGATATATATATTTATGCACATGTATGCACTTTTTAACGGTTTTTTATATGAGTCTTTTTATGATGATGATGCCAATAAGATGTGTATGAAATATGTATGCATTGTTATATGATGATGCATGATGCATTTTTATTTCCTATATGCAATGATTGATGTGCCACTCTAGAACACCATTAGCCACTTGGTTCGCTACACTATTGAGATTCCTAGGAACATGTGTGAATGTGATGGATTCAAAATGTCTAACCAAATGTCGAGTGCATAAGAAATTTCTAAAGAGACAAGGATTACATAACCGATAACAATTATTCAACTGGGAGATAAGCAATTGGGAGTCTAAGAAGACATCAAGGTGACGAATACCCAAATGGAGGGCAGCGTCCAGGAGGCCAATGACACCATCATACTCATCTTGGTTGTTGGTAGCAATACCAACACACATTCCATTGATCTAAATAAACTCATGTTGTGGGGAATAAATAACCCACACAACCGAGGTGAGATTAGGAGAACATCCACTTGCTCCGTCATCGAATCCAATGTAGTGATGTAAGGTAGGATCCATCTGGAGCAACCAAGGAAACAAACTGTAAGAATCATGTCAAGAATGGTGTAAAACAAAAATAAAAAACTATAATACAAGTGACTCATGGTGGTGACATCAGGCGTAGAATCTCTTGAGGTAGAGCCTGTTGCAGGGATTCTTCAAGAGGTGGTCGTTGGAGTCAGCAAGAATATATGCCCCCTTATCGAGGAAGAGATGGATGACATATGGGCCGTACCACATGGAATTGAACTTCCCTTTCCCTATATTATCATTGGATTGGTCGTAAATGAGGATGAGATCTCCCTCACTGAAGGTGCAAGGGCATACATGGGAGTCAAAATGTGACTTCGACCGGGTCTTAGCGGCTTCGATCAGTTGGAGAGTGGCATGTCTATCCTCATTGGTTTGTTTGAGAATAATAAGGAGTTGTTATAATGGAAAGGTATCGGGGAGAATCTTGAAAACAAGGTGGAGTCATGGAATTTGACTCTCAATGGGAAGTACTGACTCGATGCCATGCACTAAGTGAAACAGGGTAAAACTGGTGGCGGTCTTTGTGGACGTACAATAGGCCCAGAGGGAGGAAAATATAAAGTGGTTCTAGTTGGATTTATGATTGTCCACCATTCGTTGGAGCATGGTTTTGAGGATCTTATTTACCACCTCAACTTGTCCATTTCCTTGGCGGTAATAGGAGGAAGAGTATTGGTGTTTAAACTTCAACATGGTTGAAATCTCTGTCCAAAATATGTCTTCAAAATGGTGACCGTGGTCTGAGACTATCTATTGGGGGACACCGAAATGTGTGATAATGTGGTTGAAAAAGAAACACGTCGTCGTGTTTGCTTTGCAAATGAATGTAGGCATAGCCTCATCCCATTTAGTGAATTAGTCGACGACCATAGTGATGTACTTATGACCACCGGATGAGGTGGGAGTTCTAGTCATGAATTCGGTCACCCACTTACAGAAGGGACCAACTGTGACCATGGGATGTAATGGTGTGGGAGGAGTCCTTGCTTTTGGAGAAAAGAGTTGATAATTGCGGTAGTGTTGGACTACATGAATGCAATCGAAAAAAATGGTGGGCCAAAAATAACCAGCACGGAGAATATTCTGGGAAATGGCCAATCCAGAGAGGTGGCCACCACAGGCTCTACTGTGACAGTTATTCAATACTTTTTTCTCTTCATCATGAGTGAGGCAATGAAATAAAACAGTGTCAACACCACGATGATATAGGACATCCCTGATGAGGATGTAATGAGCAGCTTGGTGTTGGATGCACCATTGGTCTTTGCGGCTTAGATATGGGCCTCGAATTTCTGAGTGCATAGATACAGGAGGATTCCCCCATACCATGGGTCCTCTGTAGAAATGACAAAAAGGAAGTTGTTTGAAAGGTTTATCGTGATTGGTGGTGTTACGGAGAGAAATTCCTATGGCTTGGGGTACCAAAACAGACAACTTGACTCCAGAAATCAATCTTTCCCAATATGCAATAGAAATAAAATGTCTAACACTAAAGGATCAGACCTCGTACCTTATTCCGGACGGTTGAAGTAGATCCCCGTTGAGCTTTCCAATCTTCAGCTTGAATTGTTATCTTACTTCCTCAACAATAAGTAAACAATACAAGCATTCTATATATCATGGTGTTAGATCTATTCTAGAATATATAATCAATAATGTAAAAGCATTTGACATAATCCCATGGATAACATATTCATTCAAATACACATCATTGGATAGGAAAAGATATTTCTATTAATGCAAATCAGAGATTACAAGATACAACCTCTGACGGCACGTCTGTGAACCGGAGAAACTAAATCCCCCACTTGGGCCTCCACCACTTCAATCCTCCATATCTTGATAGCAAGCTCACAAGCAAAAGGCAAGCTTGGGAAGAACACAAAAGTGCTCCAAGGGACAAAGGGATGCAGACTCAAGCATAAGTTCCGGCAACACTGGACTATAGTTTCGCTGCTCTCAATTCTCTCTTATGCCTTCAATGTACCAAGGGGTTCCTTATATAGCTTTTCAAAGGGGTACTGAAAGGTCGAATCTGAGTGATCTCAAGGCATATGGAAGGCCAGGAGTCAAATGAGTCGGATCCATGTCAAGGAAAACTCCAAAAGGATTTGGATTATTTACACATCCCGATGTACGCGGTTATATGGCTCAAACCCACGTATGTACGCGCTTATAAGGTTAAAAGTCACGTATAGAATTTTTCATGTGTTTTTAGGGATGATCAAGGAAACATCAAAGGACAAAAAGTGGTCCATAGGGGCTAAGGAGTCTGCAGCGGGACAGGGGAAGGCCATACAAAGTGTGATTCACCTAGAGTGGTGAAATACTCTATAACAGGTGCCCCCTAATGTATGAGATCAGAGGGGTTATACGATGGCCGAAATACATTATAAGTCCATCCCAGAAGTGGAGTGATGAAGGATCCCAAATGGAAGACCAACCAACCAATCAGCATAGTACAATAATACAACTCTGCATATAACTACAAATACATATAGCAGTCCCAGATACATAAGAGTACAATGGCCATGAATAGGCATGATACATGATATCACATATGTGGTCATAGCCACGTACAATATACATAGATCAGAATCATCATGATGAAGATATACAAAGGACCATGATCTCCAAAATGGCTGAAGATATATAATAGATCAAGATCTCCATAGTGGCTGGAAATGTCTGACATACACTGGAATCAAGTCACGAGAGTTGAAATCTCATGAACACTGGCACGATCAAGGAGGTAGCATATAAGAGATGCCACCAATCTGGAAAGTATTCTACACAAACCGCTACGAGTACATGTCCTAATATGCGAATAGATGTGTCGAGGTCGAACATAGTAGTCCATCGTCTGATTACCGGTCATTAATGTATACCATTAACAGATGCGAGATCACCCACCGATGATGAAAATGGGAATCAAGGTACTAGAGTGAAAACTAACAAGTGTGAATAAATGTGTTGATGTCGAACACTTGAAAGGATCCATCGATCAGGGGACATTGATGTATTCCTAAGAAACTGTCGATGGCGAGAGAACCTGCCATTGATGACTGCAAGTCTCAAGGCACTCAAAATGACTCTAGAATCCAATCCCAGAATAAATGATCTGAAGTCGATGGGATGAAATCCACTGGAAGGAGGGCATTAAGGCATCCCCCATCATCCAACACGAGGTACTCAGCAAGGCTGTATAATGTGGAAGGACTCGATCATAGGTGCACGAACTAGTAACTGTACCGGGAATGGCTGACATGCAAAGTCAAGATAACTGAGGAATGGCCGACTCAAGTTTCAACTTCCTTCGAACAAGAGAATAACGGCGTATGGTGACTGAATGAAGGCAGCATAGACTCGATATACAAACTGGGACATCTCTGTGACACAGGAGGCATCAACAGAGGCTCCATAGGGACTGGAAGCTTAACCAGACGGTGGAGATAAACTCAGATAAATGAGTACAGCTCCTAAAGTCAAACTATAACCCAACCAATGGATGTGATATACAGTGCTCTGTTCAAAGGCGACACGACTCGACAGCTGCCAAAGATAACATCTTTCCTTGTCCGATTTTTTGGTTTTTTGATTTTTTTTGGACTTTTTCAGTTATTTGAAAAGCTTGAAAAAAGAATAAACTAGCTTTATAGTTACAAACTAGGAGGAGACGAGTGTCATAAGGGAAAACAAACTAGTTCCAAGCAGTGGAACATACCTATGCTCAATGCAAGGATACATGTGTAGGATATCAACACTCAGGGGAAAATCCCCTCCCGATAAAAGGGAATCAAGTTGCGAAGGATATACAAATGGCTCTGCATGTCTAGACATGAGACAAGCTCGGGCTATATGGCTGAAACGCAATGTCAGGGGAGCCGGCATAAAGCTCAATAAGGCAGGAAAAGCTCATGATAATGCATTCACAACTTGACATGAGGGAGTCCTGAGGGAAATAGGCCAGCAGAAGATCAAGAGGAGTATGAGGCTCTTGCGAAATGTCATGGCAGTACTATACAACGGACTCCCACACCCTAAAGGAGGAACCATCGGCATGGGAACCAAATGTAAGTAAGGTGCTAACTAGGGTACCCATGTAAGGTGAAGCTCTACCACTCATATCATGCCACTTCTAAAGCAGCAAGAAGGTTCCATGACATAATAGAGTGGGTTCGTACCTAAGGTCATGGTGATATGGTCATAAGGTCATGCAAAATGCAAGCGGTGGTGAAACCTAACCTATATGCCAGTTTAGACATGATACCTGAGATTGGCATGAACGGGTCAATCCAATGGCTGAAACGGCATTGAAAAAGGTCTTCTACATCACAAATTATGTCAAAAACGGTCCAAAATGGTTAGAAAATGTCGAAACTATAGCAAAGGGGGTAAAAATTTTCAAATATTTGAAATTTTTTCTATAAATAGTAAAAATATAAATCATTTGAAACTTTTACCCATTTGAGCTCTGACTTCCAACTACAAATTCCAGGAGATCCAGCTGGCGGAATTCACAACCGTTTCTTCCAGGTATTTACTCATGCTCTCCTCTTGCATTTTGATATAATTTTTATAGATTTTCATGGTTAAATGAAATTTTTAAGCCATCCCAAAGTGCGCGCTGTGGCCCACGTGGATATCGAGGTTTTTTCCGTGTATAGGGCTGGCTATACGCAGAAAATGGCCTAAAAGCTGCGTACATACGCGGCTATTTTAAAAACAGTCACGTATGAGGCCGCGCATAAGGTTTTCAAGTAAACTAATAGATAATTTTGCAATTTCTTTTGCAGGATGGTGCTAGAATGGAGAGAGCGTGAGCATGGTGAAGTAGAGGAAGCAGTAAGGGCCGACTTAATGTGTCAACAAGCTCTATGTGCATGCGGACTCTACAAGTTTTGGTGTCTTGGTGGTTTGAGGGCCAAACCAAGACTGCTACAGATGCTGGTAGACTACTGGGATCTAGACTCATAGTCCTTCCGTATTGATGGGGTGTCCCTCACTATAGAGGTGGAGGACATATACTTTATCACTGGTCTTTCTAGATGAGGGGAGGTGGTGAACCTTCGTTCCCAAGGTGGGCCAGGGGGTGTCCTGACTATTGATGAGTACATAGCCGTGTACTGTTTTCCAGACACTGAGAAGGTGGGGAGTCAAGTCCCTACAAATGCTATACAGGTGCTGGGCCTAAAGGCCATATTACTGATGCTAGGCGGGATAGCAGGCTTAGCATCACTCGACCAGGCCTCGCAGCCCCTGATGTTCTATGCAGTGGAGTGCATGAGACCCATAGTCTATGACTGGAGTACGACACTATTGAGCAACATGAAACATCAGCTTAGTGAGTGTAAGGTAGGTAGGGTATGGAACTTCGGGTTCAACAGTATTCCGAGCACGTTTTTCTTCAAGCATGTTCCAGGATTGAGCCCTAGAGTGGATGTTCCTCTCCATGGGGTTCGAGATCCAGCCCAACGACATTGGGTAGATGCGATGCGCAGACTGGGGGGTGGTAGGGTGGCCAACCCATATCCAGTTGACTTCTTTCCATGGTGGCGACGACAGATTGTTGCCATTGATGACTACCCCTATGGAGGGATAGATTTTTGGGGGGATCCGGACATGCCATTGCCACCAGGATCGGCATAGGTAACGAATCTCGACCCTCACTATTTTTAAATTTTTTGTATTTTCTTGATTATATGGAAGCAAAAAACATGTTTTTGCGTGACAATACATAGTGACATCTACCATTTGTGTGCAGATGTGGGACCACGGCGGCCAGAGGGCTTCCCTCGTCATAGACGGAGGGGAAGAGGAGATGACATCATGGGTGTGGATGTGGAGTGAACGCTCCAGAGTATTCATACCAACTTTGTGAGACTGACTCATAGAGTTCCCATGGCACAAGTCGAGGACTTTCTTGAGGCTATGCAACGGCAGGTGGTGGGTGTGCCACGCGCATGGGTACGTTTATTTCGACGGCTAGCTAGAGTCGTAGTGATGTTCCATGATCACAACCCTCTTCCTCCTCCATAGGATTAGACACCTGGGAGTGTATTCATTTTGTACTACCGTGTATTATATGATGGTGGCTTAAAAAGCCCCAATTTTGTATCATGACACTATGTATTACCACATTTTTGATATATAAAAAGTTTTATGGTGATCGGTTTATTTATTTACATGTGTAACAATTGTGTTTGTGATTAATTTATTATGAATGAAACAAATGCCAATCTAACACGTAGTTAGCATATGAGTCAGCAACTTAATTATTATTTCTTGGAATGTGTATATATGTTATACTATCAAATTGCCGTTCTAACAATGTCACACGTAAGAACCTTCTCAATAATGTCAGATCTCTAACATGGTACAAACCATTGAGCTGTGACACTACTAACTCCGAATCAAGATGTACCTCAAGAGATAGAATGCCATGCAAAATGGCATCCCGTAGAAGCTCAATAACGGCGCTATATTCAGCAACATTGTTGGAAGATGGCCGTAGACATACACCTCCTGAAGACAGTACCTGACCCATAGGAGTATAAATCACCAAAGCAGCTGAGGCTGAGTGTTGAGTGTGATGGCTTGCACCATCCATGAATCCTATGTAGGTGGAAGATTCCATTGACATCTACCAAAAGAAATGGAAACTAATCACAAACCCGATCACAATAAGGAAAAGACCTAACTATGCAAAGCTGTACAATAATATACAACAAGCAGCCTTGGATAAAGATCATGCATAGTATTTTTTAAGATAGAGCCCATTTCTAGGCTCCTCCAAAGCTGTTCCTTCGTAATCGAATAACTCATAGGCACCCTTCTCTAACACATGCTTGACCACGTAAGGACCACGCCACATAGGATTAAACATCCTTGTCCCTAAGGGTTCTTTCGGTTGATCCCACAAGAGGACCAAGTCTCCTTCACTAAACACTCTTGGACAGACAGATCTATTGTACTGGACCTTAACGCGACACTTATTAACCTCTAGAGCCACCAAGGCATCTCGACACTACTCATCAAGTTTCTCAAGGTGAACCAAACACTCCTCCAAAGGTGAAGTGTTTGGTAAGAGTTCCATAGCTAGCTTCAACAAAGGAATTTCACATTCAACCAGCAATATCAACTCCACTCCATGCACAAGATGATATGGAGAAAAACCAGTGGCAGTCTTAACCGCGGTTCGATATGCCCACAAAGCAGGATATAACATAATGTGCCAATTATTCTTGCTTTGTGCGATGGTTCGTTGGAGAATGGATTTGAGTGATTTATTCACTGCCTCTACCTGTCCATTCGCTTGGGGGTAGTAAGAAGAGGAGTGCTCTTGCTTATACCCTAACTTGGATGCCAACTCTTCCATCATACGGTTCTGAAAGTACGAGCCATGGTCAGTGACAATCTCTTTCGGAATCCCGAACCGAGTAATGATTTGGTTGAATACAAAGTGAGCGGCTGTCTCACCATCAGATTTTACTGTAGGCATAGCCTCATCCCATTTCGTGAAGTAATCAACAACCACTATAATGTGATGGTGCCCCCCAGCTGAAGCTGGGTTGCAATCCATAAAATAGAGCCCCCACTTAGTGAAGGGACCGGCGGTGATAATGGGATGTGACGGGGTAGGTTTCGAGCGCATATTACGTGCAAACACCTGGCAAGGGTGGCACCTCTTGACTGCATCAACACAATATTTAAAGATCGACAGCCAAAAATAACCCGCTCTCAAAATATTTTGAGCTGTAGAAAGCCCAGATAAATGACCACCACATGCCCCTCCATGGTAATCATTCAGCACAACCTGAGCCTCGTCATGAGTTAAAAAAACGTCGTAATGGAATCTACCCCACGATGGTACAAAGTATTGTCCACTATAAGGTAGTTGTTAGAGACGTGACGTAATTGTCGTCGTTCATCTCGCGGGAGGTGAGTAGGGGTCCTCTGTGTTTGCAGATATACTATGATATCCCCGTACCATGGGTCTAACGTAGAGATTAATAAGATGTGTTCATCAACAAATGTATCTTCACATACCAACTCCTCGGTCTCACTCGAAAAGTCCGATATGAGCTCTGCAAAGACTAAAGACTTCTTCGATTTTGCCGAAACAAACTCGAGATCAAATTCTTGCAGAATGACAATCCATTTATTATACTTTCCCCCAATCATCCTTCATGTGAGGACGAACTGAAATGGATTGACATGGGCCAAAACCAAGGTCTGGCAAAGGAGAATATAATGTCTCAAATGCTGAACCGCATGTATGGTAGCTAAAGCAAGTTTCTCGACATGAGAATAACAAATCTCTGTGTCAATAAGGTTTCAGCTCAGATAATATATGACATGCTCTTGGAGCTCCTCATCCTCCTGAACCAAAACCATACCAATCATTTCTAAAGACGCGACCACATATAATAAGAAATCACGGCTATAATCTGGAGGACTAATCACTGGGGCCGATGCTAGGGCTTGCTTGAGTGCATCGAAGGACTTCTGGGCTCGCTCATCCCATTCAAAGGGAGTATCCTTCTTCAAGAGACGCATAAAGCCTCTAGTCAAATTGGCAAAGTTGACCACAAATATTCGTAAGAAGTTTTCCATGACTTGCAAACACTGAAGATGATGAATATTCTTCGGGGGAGACAACTGAAGTATTGCCTCAACCTTTAAAGGGTCGACTCTTATACCCTCCTTTGAAATGATGAATCCTAACAAACGACCTGACTTCATGCAAAAGATGCACTTATGAGGATTTAATCTAACTGAATAGTGCCAGCATCTTTCGAATACCAATCTCAAGTGATAGGGATGATGCATTCTCATACGAGAATGAGCAGCGAGGTCATCCAAAAATACTTCAATAATAGACTTGAGATCGTGGAAGATCAAGGTCATTGCCCACTGAAACATAGCTCCGGCTTTTTTAAGGCCGAAAGGCATTTTTCGATATGTAAACGGTCCCCAAGGAAAAATAAATGTAGTCTTGTGTTGGTCCTCAGGTTTGATCTGTATCTGATTATACCCAGAAAATCCGTCCATGAAGGAGAACACCTCGCTACCCGCATACTCATCCAAAATCTGATCTATAAATGGTGTGGGGAAGTTATCTTTAGGACAGGCATGATTCAAATCGCAGAAATCAGTGCATATGCCGATCGCTCCCTGCTTCTTATCTATCGAAACGGGGTTTGAAACCCACTCCATCAAGGGAACGGGATAGATGAAACCAGCTTTCAACAACTTCTCTATCTCTGCCTTGATGGCGAGTGCTTTCCTAGGATTCACAGCGCGTAAACGTTGTCGAACATGCTTAGCGTTGGGGTAAGTATTAATCTCATGTTCGACAATTCGAGGGTCAATACTTGGCATCTCGTCATAAGACCAAGCAAAAATATCATGGAATTCCTTGAATAGCTCAGTATATTCAAGAATCTCAGCATGGGAACAATCCGCCCCAATATAGACATTCTCTATTGTGCTAGGATTGCGAGAAATGTTGATAGGAATCGTTGATGATATGTTCACCATGTTTCCATCAGCCATCGGACCAGGAGAGCTTAATGGAACCATAGGACTACCAACTTTCTGACTAAGAATCTCCCTATAATCCTCATGCTCCAAACGGTCAAGCTCTGGAAGAAAGTACGATCTATGATGAAGTTCCTCCCATGGTGGCTCAACTCTTGACATAGCCTCGATAATCACTTCATCTGAAGGGAAAACTGTATCAAGGTAGTCGTGGGCATGAGAAGACTGTATTACCCATGCAGGCAGCACATAGGGGTCTTCCTCCTCCGTCCACGAAGAGGAAGAACGAGGCTCTGCAACACTTTTGAGATTATCTTGATAAGCTATCATGGCTGCAGGCAACAGCACGCTTGTCTCGATAGGCTCACTCGAAGTACTCGGTGAAGGAAGAATCCAAGGATCTTCCATATGGGTTGTGCGAAAAGACATCGAGGTCGTAGATGTCGAAGCTTCATCGGAACAAGATCCTATCATGAGGATCGGTGCAAGACAACTAAAGCTTCCCATGAGGGATGGATACATGCCTACACCCACACTCCCAGTTGCCGGATGAGAATGCTCAACGATCGGGATTGAATCTCCCAAATATGCAGTAACAGACGGATTCTTGAATGTCATTTGATCAATCGTTACAATCTTCCCATTATGTGGAAAGCATACAACGTGAAACATGGAAGATGCAACGACTTGCATACTATGCATACAGTTCCTACCCAGCAGGAGATTATAGTCAAGGGGTACATCAACCACCTCAACCTCTATCGCAATGGTCTTTCCCCCCAAATGGACTTTAAGGGAAGGAAGGATTCCGTGCGGCCTAAAATATCTCCCATCGAAAGCAGTTAACATAGTCGCTGATTTAGACAGCTCAGGAGAACTAAGACCCTTCCAACAGGCCAAAGACATCACAGAAGCAGCGGCGCCCTCGTCAATCACAGTACGTTTGACGGTCATACCAAGAAATTCTACATGCACCAAAAGAGACACATAGTAGGGCAAGCGAGGCTGATTTCCTGCGGTTTCAAATTTGATCATAGAGGAAGAATCATCATCGTTCACACCAAGGGCAGTAAGCAATGCCTTCCTTTGTGAAGGACAACTCTGAAGCACTTCCAATGCAGACATCGCACAAGGAGTATGGCCCAAATCCTCGACAACTGAATAATTCTGGGTGGCTCGGGCATTTGGATTATGCCCCGAATGCTTAAGGACTCCCTTAGGAATATGAGGTGCAGCCTCAGGTTTATCCGTAGGTTTCTCAATGCGCAAAGGAGTTCCTGGTGGATCAGGTTCTTTGCCTGGGATGGGTTGTGACGAACTATAGTCTTTCGCACGAGTCACAACCTTAGCAGCACGGACCATGTTAATGCACCCATGACCACTACCCTCTGGTGGATCATCATCACTAGATTGGTCATGGGACTTCGAGTTCATATTCTGGTTATGCGGTAAAGGGTTCGTTAGCATAGCAGGGCCTTGTGCTAAGAATCTCGAAGCTTCATCAATCCGAGGGCACAAGTAAGTGAGGTGATCTTCCTTACAAAGCTTGCAAGGGAATTTAACCTTACATTTTGCTTGCTTGTCCCCCCCAACATTTCTACTGTTCTTGTCATTATTGTTAGCATTCTCATTCTTATTCCCACCCTTTCGATTATTATTTTTACCCTTCTTTCTATTTCGTCCGGGCTGCTGGTTACCCTTCTGGTCCGACGATTGCACAGATAGTACATTCGCCGTTTGGGCGGGTTGAGATGAAGCCGTAGCTTGTCCCGAGGTAGATTGGTTGATTGACAATTTACTAGCTTGTTTTGCAACCCAATCCGCAGGTTTCACACTTGCACAACCCACAATGCCATCGGCATGTGCTCCAGGTTTGACTTTGGGATCGAAACTGGAATGAGGAGCGTTGGGAATAATCTCATACAACAAACTAGACTGAGCATAGATCAAGTCCAGTTCCTGCGCCCTAAAGATCTTGTTCCTCATTCTGGACTCCGGATGTGGAAACATCCTTCGCTATATATGACAATAACGACTTGAGGAACCACTCGAGAAGGAATTTCGGCAGTATAAAAGCTTTAATTAATCTCTTCCATCTACGCCACTCTTGAATATGATCAGAAATATGGGTGGCTTTATCTTGCCGAAATGTCAACAAGAGTTCGGTACTGACGTCACAGCGCACTGGTAGCTGGAAGTGATTAAGAAAATTCATCGCAAGGTCGTCGAACAAAGTAAAAGTGCCCCTAGGTAACTCTATATACCATTTCGCAGCAGGCCCTATGAGGGTGCGTTGAAATAGTTGCAAACGGACTGAGTCTTGATGTAATGAATTCGAAGAGCACCATAGGTGAAATGTAGTAACGTGTTCGCTCGGATCCTCTCCCGGTTTGCCTTTGAACTTAGGTATGTTCGAAGGAAGCTTGGTAGGGACAGCCGGCCAAGCCGGGTCATGAGCCACAGGATTGTTCGTAAGTCTCGATAAGTAAGGAAGATTAAGCGTCATGAGGAAAGGGAGCCTAGGATGATGAGGTCAATGGACTGCTCCCTGATTCATATAGGGTTGATGACCACCATGGCCTAGGCCATAATGTCCTTCTCCTATCTGACTCGTATAGGGTGGCGTGGAAGTACCATACTATGGTGGACCTTGGCTAGTAGGAGCTACAAAGCCATAATTAGGAGAGTAAGTAGGTTGTTGATACCCGCCTCCATAAGGTGAAGAAACCTATCCATACTGCGTCCTATGATAAGGTCCATAGGTCATCGCATGCGATGCCCCATGAGACACTCCATAGGTAGGAAGATACACTCCGGAAGTAGGGATATAAGCCCCGGAAGTAGCAAGATGACCTCTAGAAGCATGAACATAACCTCCCGACGTAGCGGGCGGCATGTGGACTTGAGACGCAACTGGTCTAGTAACCGCAGTACGGACATGACTCGTAGTCATATATCGGCTCGAAGGACCACGTGAATAAGGTGGAGGATGTACATTTGAAGAACTAGGGGTCGAGGACGAAGGAATCTGAGTAATAAGATATGTATTACCGCTTATCGTCACTCGTCTCAGATCTGGTATCCTAATCGGATCGCTAACCCTAGACCTAGGAGGGAGATATGATGCAGCTTTCACCACTGGGACGGAAGGTGCAATGTGACTAGTGCTCCCAAACCTCTCCGCATGGTAAGGAATGAGAGTGCCCCCAGGCATAGTGTTAGGCTCAAAATCGGATTCGACATGAAATGTCAAATCGTGTATAGGGAAACCAGACGTAGTAAAATTCCCCTAGCTAGTAGTGGCGGGTTCAAAATGAGTCTCGGCATCCTCCGGCATGCCATACCGGTAACGTGTCAACGGGGAATCAGCCCTAGAGAAAGTAGGTCTATCATGTATGGCTCCTATCTCAGAAATCACAAGACCTAACTCGGCTAAGTCAGGTGAAGGATCATAAGTCGGTGTAAATTCCCCATCATCTACACGAATGGGAGGAGGTGGTTTAGGAATACCTTCTGAAGAATCCCCCATGGTGTGTGAATCAATGTGTGACATAGTCTGCCAGGACTGTCTAAGTCTCTCTCCCAAAGGAGGAGGAGAAGTAGAAGGTGGAAGTCTTGCTAAATGACGAGAACGGCGCAGAACCGCACTTGAATCCACAATGACTCAAAAAATAGCAAAGACTCTCTATTTACGTAAACCCTAGGCAAATTAGTGTGCACAGAGCAATCACTAATAAAATATAAATCCAAATGCAAGCAAACAAGGGCTAGATAAGTGAGCTCCCGAATGAAGCAGGTATGTCTCACCTAGGAGAGGCTTGAGACTCCCATACACAACAAGCGGAGGTATGTAACCAATTATTGTGGCCCTCAGCTTCAACGCGTAAAGCGACTGTGCTGTCCGACCCCAACCTGGCTGGGACACATGCAGAATAACCTCTACAAGTACCCCCTTGATATCCTAGGTAAGGCCACTAAGGTCACCTTAATATACTCAATGCTTAGGCGGAAAGTCGCAGGTGGGATTGACTGTATGGGTAGGGTAGCAAAGCCCGAAACTCTCGAAAGAGCCCCCAGATATGAATACAATCCTGGAAATATCTCCGGTGCTACTCAGTTATGACTAGGGGTCATCCCAATCAATAACCACTCACACTACCTCGTGCTTAACTCCCTTTTGAGAGGAGGATCCTGGGAACACTGGTTATACCAAGGATTTCACACACTCACCTAGACAGACACATAGATGTTGTTGTTTAGTGATCTTGGAGAATTGACTTACAATGAACTATTCCAAGATCCTAAAACCTAAACTTGTTGGTGCACCCTAGAAAAGAAAAGAGTGTAATTCATTTTATTTAGCGTTGATTTTAGTTGGCTTTATTACTCAAAAATAGGATATGGTCATGCAACTAGTGGTGTTATGTCGCAACAGGAAGTAAAATGCACACCTAACAATCAATGGAAATGCATTGTGTCCATGAAAACAGGGTATGCTACTACGTGAAATGCACAATTCTTCTTCAAATGATGAATGCAAATTTTCCTATATGAAGTCCTAACTAGTACTCCAAAGCAAATCTATCTAGTGCAAGTACAATGCAAAGTGCAAAATGCAATGCATGATGATAAGCAAATGTTTTTGGATTTTTTGAAAATAAAAGAGATAGAAAAAGCAAAAGGATGATTCTACGACCCCTAGACTCTGTAATCACACTCAAACAACATTCCAGCAAAGCACTAAGGTAAAAGAACTCTAATGCACTAATCTCAAACAAAAAATCGAAAATGCCATGACAAGAACTTTCCTAAAAAAAAATTTAGGCTAAAAAAAAACGTTCCTTGTTAGAAACAGAGGTCAAAACAGACTCAGGCAGTGTCAAAGGAGACTCAGCAACCAATTATCTTCCACAAAAAGCCAAAACCAAAGGTATACGTGACTGTTCGCAGTAAACCCGCGTGTATACGCAGAAATCGCAGAGGAAACCGCCTGTATACGTGACTGTAAATCAAAAACCCGCGTACAGGAAGAAAAGGTGCATAAACTCAAGGAAAACAGATAGGATGAGATAAAATTCACACCAATCAGACTCTACTAGGCATACATGCCCCCAGACCTGACAAAAAAACAAGAGAGAAAGAGCAATTCAAATACATTGAATGCCGAGAAAACAACCCCCAAAGGACAACTACTAGGAACTCCCCAGTGGAGTCGCCAATTCTGTTACGGAGAGAAATTCCTATGGCTTGGGGTACCACAACAGACAACTTGACTCCAGAAATCAATCTTTCCCAATATGCAATAGAAATAAAATGTCTAACACTAAAGGATCAGACCTCATACCTTATTCTGGACGGTTGAAGTAGATCCCCGTTGAGCTTTCCAATCTTCAGCTTGAATTGTTATCTTACTTCCTCAACAACAAGTAAACAATACAAGCATTCTATATATCATGATGTTAGATCTATTCTAGCATATATAATCAATAATGTAAAAGCATTTGACATAATCCCATGGATAACATATTCATTCAAATACACATCATTGGACAGGAAAAGATATTTCTATTAATGCAAATCAGAGATTACAAGATACAACCTCTGACAGCACGTCTGTGAACCGGGGAAATTGAATCCCCCACTTGGGCCTCCACCACTTCAATCCTCCATCTCTCGATAGCAAGCTCACAAGCAAAAGGAAAGCTTGGGAAGAACACAAAAGTGCTCCAAGGGACAAAGGGATGCAGACTCAAGCATAAGTTCCAGCAACAATGGACTATAGTTTCGTTGCTCTCAATTCTCTCTTGTGCCTTCAATGTACTAAGGGGTTCCTTATATAGCTTTTCAAAGGGGTACTGAAAGGTCGAATCCAAGCGATCTCAAGGCATATGGAAGGCCAGGAGTCAAATGAGTCGGATCCAGGTCAAGGAAAACTCCAAAAGGATTTGGATTATTTACACATCCCGATGTATGCGGTTATATGGCTCAAACCCGCGTATGTACGCGCTTATAAGGTTAAAAGTCGCGTATAGCATTTTTCATGTGTTTTTAGGGATGATCAAGGAAACATCAAAGGACAAAAAGTGGTCCATAGGGGCTAAGGAGTCTGCAGCGGGACAGGGGAAGGCCATACAAAGTGTGATTCACCTAGAGTGGTGAAATCCGCTATAATAGGTGGCAATGTAGACAACGAAGGAAGGTCTGTCATTTGGGTAGCTAACGCCAAATCTTTGGTGCTCTTGGGGGAAACAAATTCAAATTCGAAATCTTAGAGAACGAAAATCCACTTGGTAGCACAACCTTATATAAGGAGGCGAATCAAGAGGTACCTCACGGGGTTGGAATCGGCCACAACTCTAGTGCGGTTCAGAAGGATGTAATATTGTAGCTTTTGAACAGAAAAGGCGACAATGAGGGCCATCTTCTCTTCATGCGAATAACATAAAGTGGGACCAAAAATATTCTGAATAACATTATAGATCACGTTCTCTTGACGAGCATTGTCTTCTTGGACAAAAAATCCACTGATGGCATTTTCCAATGCCGACACATAGAGAATTAAATCATTGGTGAAGTCGGGTGAAGACAACAATGGGGCAGAGGCCAGAGCTTATTTTAATGCATCGAAAACATCTTGTGCATGCTTATCCCAAACAAATGGAATGTTGGTATGGAGCAGTCATAAGAAACCATGAACTTTTGTCACATAATCCAGAATGAAACGAAGAAGGAAGTTGGACTTGCCTTGGAGACTCTAGAGTTGGGGCAAAGTATGTGGTGAGGGAAGATTCAAAATGGCTTGAACCTTGAGAGGGTCAACCGCGATCCCTTTGTGAGAGACGATAAACCCAAGTAAATGCCTAGCTGGGACACAAAACACACACTTGAGAGGGTTCAAGTGGATGTTATATTTGCGACATCATAAGAAGACCTGTCTTAAGTCATCTAGATGATGTGAATGCTTCCGAGAGTGAGTCATGAGGTCGTCGAGGTAGACCAAAATAATGTGGATGAGGTCATGGAAATAGTATGTCATGGCTCGCTGAAAAGTGGCCCATACATTTTTAAGGCCGAATGGCATGACTCGATACACAAATGTTCCCAAAGTGGTTGTGAAATCAGTCTTCTACTGGTCGTCTTTCTGGATTTGAATTTGGTTATACCCGAAAAAACCATCCATGAAGGAAAAGAATTCATGACCGACACAGGCGTCAATGATCTGGTCAATGAACAGAGTGGGGAAATTGTCCTTGGGACATGCCAGGTTCAAATCACTAAAGTCAATACAGATAGGAATGGCACCTTGTTTTTTATTAACAGGAATAGGATTAGAAACCCAAGTGGTATACGCGATGGGGTATATGAAACCTACTTTATGCTGTTTCTCGATCTCGACTTTGACCGTAGGAGCCTTTGATGGGTGAATGGGTTTTTGTTTCTGGTGAACATGTGCCACATCAAGCCATGTGTCAATACGGTGTTCGATGATCGATTGCCCAGGCATCTGGGTATATGACCAAGCAAAAATATCACAAAACTCCTGAAAAAGAGCTTTGTAGGAAGCAACTTCTCCAGGGGAGAAAGATGCTCTGAGTGTAATGTCTTCAACTACCTCAAGGTTGGTTGATATATTAACATTAATGGTGGGTGAAATTTTATCCATGTCTCCCTCTTCAAAGGCGTTGGGTGCCGGAATGGGGTTCTTGAACCAGTTAACTTTTCCATGGATGAAGTCTTTGGCTTCGACTGAGTGCTGATCCGACGATGACAGAGGTTCCTCGGGAATAAAAATGAGCGATGGTGCATATCATCCGAAGGGTATTTTAGGAGATGAAATAGCTTCAATAATCTCCTCATCGTTGCTAAAACAAGTCGTGGATAGATCACAAGGATCGTCTAGGTCTGAGGATACAGAAGGGCTAGCGAAACTGGAGATCATGTATATGGTGGTGGTTGTGTTCAAGGATGAAGCTGGAGGGTGGATTTCCTTGATGACGGTGATTTCAGACTCATGAGAGTGTTTTAGAAGGTCATAAAGGACTGACCGATACTTGTACAAGTCTGGGAAATGGTGAGAGTAGTGGCCATACAAGCCGCAAATTGCGCAAGGATGGTTGGTCCTTAATGACTTATTCTTGGCTGTTGGTGGATTTGGGATGATGACTACTAGAGTACTATCTGATGTATCCATAACATCCATGTGTGTGCGAAGGATAGGTAACTCTGGACTATTTTGCGTTGCATGACCTTGGATATCACACAAACTGCAAGGTGGAGTCAGATGAGGCTCGGTTGTTACTTTGGTGGCCTTGTCCTAGCCTTCTTTGGGAGAGGAGGGGCAAGTTTTGTAACATAAGACATGTTCGATGGGCCAGGAGGAGGGCATGACTCCATTTCAATAGGTTGGATGGGATTCAACACAACCCGGGGTATCGAAGGTGGGGTAGCTGGGTTGAGGTACCACACGAAAATTCCCAATGTAAAATTAGGTAAATTGAGAGTAGCCATGGCAGGCTTGCTCACAATTCTAGATGGTGGAAAAAGGAAGGGAATCGTGTGGATCAGGAATGAACCCCAATAATTCTCGGGTGGTTGTGGTTGGGTTTGCGACTGATGTTGTGATGTGGTCGGGATGGTATTGGATGTGAGAGTACACAAATCTGCTGTGTCAATCGGTGTAGGGAGATGTTGTAAGGATGGGAAAGTGTCCGCCATAAGGGTGTTGGCAAATAAGCCTGGGCCAATAGCAGATAAGGAAGGAATGGACACATTGTCAATGGCAGTATCAATGGTAGGAATGGCATGTTCGAGTGTGGTTGTCCCCTTTGTATCATAGTAAGTCAACTGGTCAACAAACATGATCTTTCCATCATGAGGAAACATCAGGAGTTGAAAGACGGTGGAGGCCACGAATCTCATGGCATACATGTAGCTACATCCTAGGAGGATATTGTAATCAAGTTGGGCATTGATATCCTCAATGTCAATCAAAACCATTTTACCGGCTAACTCAATAGAGAAATTCGTCAGAATACCTTGGGCCTTTTTAGAGCGGCCATCATAGGCACGGAGGGAGGTAGTTGAAGGTTGAAGGGTAGGTGACCTAAGTTTCTACCAAACAAAGGTCGACATAACATAGGTGGATGCCCCTTCATCAATAATGCATCGATGTACAACCAAATTCTGAATTGAGACTTGGACTTGGAAGGCAACAGTAAGAGGTATCCTGGGTTCTCCTTAATCCAGATCAAAAGTTATCAACCTGGAATTAGAGGGATCGACGACACCTAGTGCAGATAACAATGCTTTATGTTGTGATGGGAAAGTTTTGAGCACTTCTACATCGGACATGGATGTAGGTGATTGGGCCAAGTTGTCAACTATGCTATAATTGAGGGTAGCTCGAGCAGTAGCATTGTTTGCAGTATGACATATAGGAAATTGTGGGACTCTGGTCGCCCCATCAGTGTGGGGTAGAGGTAAGTGTAGGGGAATAATAGAAGTGTTAGAGGTATACATCACTAATGGGTCACCATTTTTAGTGGTGGATCCATATTGGTTGCGTTGAGTCTGGAGGTTGACTTCGAATGACACCGTCATGAGGTGGTGGACTCTAGCATCTGCAGGTAGGGCCGCGATGGGAGCAAGTGGGGCCAAGGGTTTAGTTGCAACCATTCCTTGGTGTGGTAAAGGGTTTTGGAGAACCATAGGAGGAGGACCTAGTGGTGCTGGGTTTGGCATATCTTCGGCCACCGCATTGGTATCATGTTGAGCGTCATTATGGAGAAGTTGTCGGATGTGAGGCATGTGAGGGCACATGTGAGTGTAATGACAATAGGTGTTGCATATAGCACACAGATGATTGGTCCATAACTGTGGATTTTTCTTGGCCGATCAGGATTCTAGGGGTTCTATGCCAGTAGGTTGGTGTCGTTGTTGGTGGGAAGGTTATTTTGTTGGTTGCATCCTTGGGGCTGATTATTACCTTAGTTTCTTCCTCGATTTTTCTTTCCCTGCCCTTGTTGGTTGTTGGGGGCGGGTTGGTTAGGATTGTTTTGCTGAGCATAATCCTGTCCCATGGAAACTAGAGGGGACAGAGTTGGAGTTGGAGTGGGTTGCACAGGTGGTGCATAATATACCAGAGGAGATGGATGGGCTACAAATCCATCCACTTGGCCCAAATATGACTGTGCCAAAAAAGTTAGTCCATGGATGTGGTGATTTGGCATAGGAAATGCATAGGAGGGGGTGGCTTCGGATTGAGCCATCATCCATGAGTAATCAAGGATATAATTGAGTTGGGAAACACTATGGGTGTTTCCTGGGTGTGGTGGCATCATAGGAGGTGTCGCATAGAACTGAGGGTGTTGTGTGATAGAGTCGATGACTCCATCTGTAGCGTTGGATTCCCTTGACGTATCTGGGCGAGAGGTGCCAGCATGGGGAGAATCTGGTATGATGGTATATAAATACCCAGTTTAGGCATAGATTAAGTCAAATTGCCGAGCCTTTAAGATGGTCTCCTCCTCAAATTGGGGTCGGTCAGAGGAGACGTCCTTGGTTATGGGTGGGAGTAAGGTTTTCGAAAACTAATCAAGGAAGATTTTATCATCCAATTGGATCTTGCACAAGCTATGTCTCCGTCGCCACTCATGGATGTGATCCATGACGTGGGTAGTTGTATTTTGATGGAAGGATAAAAGGATCTCCACTTCCTCGTCATATCAGACAGGTAGTTGAAAGTATTGAGGGGACATGGAGGAAAGTGAGGAGAAATATGGGTAAGAGGAATGAGGCAGCTTGATGTACCATTTGGCCGCAGCACCCATAAGTGTGCGCTGGAACAATCTCAATCTGACAGAGTCATCCACAATGTTGTTTGATGAACACCACAAGTGGAAAGACATGATATGGTTCTGGGGGTCCTCGCCTTCCTTTCCCTCAAACTTTGGGAGGTCTGAGGGAAGATTTGTGGGCATGGGAGGCCAGTGTGGTTGATGACTGATGGGGTCATTTGTTAACCTTTCCAAATCTACCAGGTTGAGTCTAGCCATGAAAGGTAGGTTAGAACCGAATTTAGCTCGGGGGATACCAACAATGTTAGTGGTTGTAAGAATATAGGTCCCATGCATGACTTGGGTGGATGTAGTTGACTTCCCATAGTAGGGGTAGTCATAATGGACGTGGAAGTGCCACTTCCACCAGGTATAAAAATTGGAATGGTAGGAACTGTGGTAGTTGGTGCGGGGATGCCATTAATGGGTAGCATACCTATATCAGCATGTGCAGTGGCGATGGGCCCACTGGAAAGGATACCCATAATGATGGGTGGAAAGGATGTAGGTCCAACACCAACTATCCCTCCATGGAAGAGATCCGATGTGTACCAACCATGGGGCTAGACGAGGAAGTGAACAAAGTAGGTTCGGTTTGGTAGGAATTCAAATTAGACTCAGAGGTCATGTGTGGCTCTAACGGTGGTGAGTGGTGTCGAAGATGGCTTTGACTGTGATGGTTCAAAAAACCGAATTGAGGGGTGTGTCCCCTAAGTCAATATGAATAATGTGGTGGAGAAATGATGGTTTATGGTAGTAACAGGAAATGAATATGGACCCTGGTTTTAATCGGATTCCTAATGGTTCAAAAAGGAGTCACTCGGCCAACAAGGCTGTCTAATAGCTTGCATACTGGGGTAGTACCCATCACTCCACGGCGCAGGTGATACTGCTAACCGTAACCGCTTTGCCACAAAGATTAGCTCTTTGGTTTTTCTCACGGGTGGGAATCTAGTCAATCCGGTGGGGATCGTTTCCCTTTTTACTTGGTAGGTCCTCACAATGGCTAGATACTTCAGGGTTCCTGTGGTACTCTTCACAATGAGTTTTAAAGCAAATCCCAAGTACTTCCCACAATTAAGCAGATAGGGCTTATGCCCTGATATGAATGTTATTATGTTAATTGATTCTTTTTAATGTCTCTTTTCAGGTTCATGAATCGAGCATTTTCACTTAATGGTGTGAATGTGTGTGCATATGTATATGAAAATTTCCTTCCAACTTTGAAATAAATGTGTAACAAGAGATTTCTCTGCAGAGAACAAGCAAGAGGCTGTACCGGAGTAGGTCTGGAAAGGAAAAACATGTTTGGACAGAGTGTGGGACATACACGGGTCTCAAATAGGTATGAAAAATTGACTGTAAACTGATAGCCGCACCTATCAGAGGAATAGATGTGATCTGGGTCGCAAGAAATTTGGAGGCAGAGGCAATCTGGTTAGAAAACAACAAATTTGCACCTAACAGAGGAGAAGGCATGACTGGGTCGCTCAGAAACAAGCTTACAGAGGCGATTGGGGTCGCTCTGTCAACCCAGATAGGTGCAATCGATATCTGTGAGCCAAGTTGCACTTTTCGGGGCTAGGGACATGACCTAGGTCACGCTTAACAGGTAGAAAGTTGTGACTGGGTCGCAACTTATAGCCTGATAAGAGCGATTGGTGCCGAACAAGGAAAAAATAGAAAATAGGGTCTACAGGGGCTGAGGGGGGCAAGAAATGGTACCATAAAGTTTTCGATAGGCAGCGTGGGGGTCGGATCGGTGATAGCTAAGGTTAAACACTAAAGAAAAACCTGCGAAACCAAGATCCAAGAGGATCGACTAGTGAAGTTGCCAAAACTGTTACGAGGATTTTACCCTTGTTACGTGCAAAAGCACCAGCCTTATGTCAATGGGACAGTAAGGGAGAGTTCATGAAAAAATATACAGCAATAAACAAGATCATTAACACAAAGCAAATAAACATATATGACTAAACTAAATAAAATGCAAATAAACAAAAATTATACCTTTTTTCTTATAAAAATAGGCCACCGTGGCCGTCTCAGAAATGGTCTGCCTCTCCACAGGTTGGTTCTCCAGGTGGGTACGAAGAATGTATCGATGTAATAAGTGAGAATGGTAGGGAAATGGGATGATGGCAAAATGAGGTGTGAATACTTGAGAGCAAAAGGTGTCTCACCGTACTCACAAAATAAAATAAGGGGAAAAAAGGTGTAAGAATATTTTCGGAGAGACATTCACACTGTTTTTATAATAGTTTTCGAGGGTTTTTTGACCCTTTCTCTCTTTTAGGGTTTTGGAACCCTATTTAGGGTTTTTGCACCCTTTTAGGGTTTTTGACCTTTTTTAGGGTTTTTGGCCCTTTTTGGGTTTTTAACCCTTTTTTGGGAGAGAAGGAGGGTAAACCATAGCAAATAATAATGTTTTGGAATGGAAATACAATTGTGAAGGTCAAAAGTAAGGGAAATATGGTAGGAATATGATGTATGGAAGTGGTTTAGACCATGCAGAGCTAGGTGAGCAATTTTTTGTCTTAACACTTATATGATACCATATCATGGTAACAATAACACATAGGGTATGTAAATAAGGATTTAAATTTTCACCTATGTTCATGTTAGTTCCAATACGATATTAAAACAGATTCCTTTCATATAAGAATTGAAATTATAGTTATGAATGTGCCAAATATAACACAATCTAACAACTGTTCCTAACTAGCAATGTGAGAATACAAAAAAGTTGAAAGAAATAATTAGTCAAGAAACATTGATCTAATTTTTCTTGGTTCTATTGAGCCAAGAAATATTGATCTCACTTTTCTTGGTTGTCACAGAGCAAGGTTTGATTGAATCTCAATACCCATCCAAACCTCAACCTAAAATAATATTCTTAAAAAAAAGAGTTTATAAGTTCAATGATTGGTAGTATAAATACATCCCATGATTTGGAGGTTATTCCTTAGTAGGAGTTAGGAATGATATAAATCCATACCATGGTTTGTAGATATGAATATAGCCCATTATTTGGAGGTTATGCCTTAGCAAAAACTAGGACTAATATGAATCCAAAGAATTAGATGATCAAATACAAGACAAAGTTGTTAATCATATCAATAGGACATGAAAGACTGGACATGAGCTTCATATTAATCCTTAGATTGGTGATTATGATATGGATTTCATTATCTTGGATCTAGGCTTGGATGTGGATATCCTGACTAAGAAAATGTGAGAATGCATGGGATGACCTAAGTTAGTATGGTTTCCAACTCAATCGTGACTAGCAAATCAATTAAAGGTCCTTCCCCTAGGACGTCTGCTAAGAGTTCCTATTGACATAGAAGGGATTCGTACATACGAATATTTTGAAATAATTGAAATAGTTGATGATACAAATCCATATCCTACTCTCCTGGGTATATATTGATCTATAGAGAATGAATCGTCTTTGACTTCAAAAGGCGTTACTTGTCTTTTGAAGACTCATAAATGAGAGTGGTCACACCAATAGATCCATTGGAAATTAAAAGATATGTTAAACTAGTCAAAGGTGAGTGATATAGATGGGTATAAGTGGCCACCCACTTATTCCACTGCATAAAAACAATTTTTTATTTTGGAAATTTTCTTGTATTTTTCTATGGTTTCTCGGGTCCCAAACTTTTGGGGTCGTTTTGAGGCCCTAAACGATGTTTTTTGGTGATTCAAGGGGCTAGATGGCACCGCCAAGTGGCTTCCATTTGACTCTAGTTAAAAGTTGCAAATCTTATATATACCTTTCCAACGGGATATCGAGTACTCCAATGGGATATAGAGCACCCCCAATGGAGATTGTATGCAAAATTTATGACCCTGAGAAGTTGATTGTTCAACTAAACACCTTGGGGTCGCAAACTTTGTGATGATTAATCTCTTAGGGTTAGGGTAAGGGTTTTATTCTTATCCAAGGCTTTATGATAAAAGTACCTTTGGAATCCTTTTGTATTCATCTTATCACTACTGAACATAGCCGCCGCATCTCTTATTAGAGATATAGCTACCACTATTCTAGTTTCTTTTGTTTTACACTTTGTTATGTTTCATTCATTTAATAGAATCTAAGTTTACTGTATCATTGTGTTTATTTCTATATATCTGTGTATGTGAATATATATGCTCTTTCATTTAATTCTCACATAAATCCGGATCAGTGGTATCATATATTTTTGCTCTTGTGGTTTCTCAGTGCATGTCCCTAATGAGATCTCAATATCGAGACTTGGGTCTCAAATTAGTTGAGCTTGGGGAAAATACTTCTCATCATCCCAAGTAGTGTCACATGGAGGGAGAAGAAAAGGCAGTTTATGGATCAAGATATCCTATTAAATTGTTTCTTGATAAATCCCTCGCATGGAATATTAATGAGATGATGGATACCTTCGCTTAGACTCTTCGAAGAATGCCGACAGTGGCAGCTGCACCTTCAACGAGAAGCCATTTGGGGGTGTGACTCCCTTCAAGGTACAAGTTAACTTTGACAACCCCTTATTTGAAGGAAATATAGACGCATATTCTTTGGAAAAATGGTTGAGTCTATTATAGGGTTACTTCTTTGTTAAAAAAAATTTTGACAGTGGAAGGATCACCTTTGTGCTCCTTAAGTCCCTTCCCATGTCAAAGACTAGTGGGATGGGTACTACGAGAGGCATGCGAGGGATGAATCTAAGATATTCAATACAAAACCCAATTAGGCATATATTTTTGATGTCATTAAAGAGGAATTCTACCATGTCAGAAACTATGATAACCAATACACCTGGTGAACAACATTGCGCTAGGAAAGAGACCAAACAGTGTTGGAGTATACAAATATATTCCATACCCTATGCTCAAAGCTAGGTATTAGAGACTCCACAACACTTAGTTCTAAATTACCACAGAGTCTTGCACAGGTAGATTCACTCCAAGATGAAATTCTAGACATATCCTCACTAGGAACAACTTACCGATATGTTGTCAAGATAAAACAAAAGTTTAAGAAAAATAATAAACAATATTTTGGGTATGGAAATTAGCAAAAGAAGCTGGGAAAAAGTGGCCCTAATTCACAACTCAAAGGACAGAGCAAGGATGGTCAAAGTACTGACAGCTACTCCAAGCAGTAGGAAAAGAAGGGTAATGGGAAATCAAAGAAGGACATCGACAAGTGGTGCGAGTTCCATAAAATCCCCTAACACAACACTGATGAATGCCACTAAAAACAGTAATTGTTGGTCGAGACAAAATAACTAGATCCAAACCCTAACTCTGACACTGATGTAGAGAAAGAAAGGGGTAAGCAAATAATTAACGCATAACCTAGTGCCACCATTGCAACCACAAATATCCAACCAGAATAGTCAGAGGTGACAAAGGAAGGGGACTGCCTCTTCCATTTGCAACTATGGGTGCAGGGGACTTCGCTACATTTCATTGTTGACAATGGTAGTCAGAAGAACCTCATATCAGGTGAGATTGTTAAAATATTGAATCTTTTGATGGGTCCACATCCTCAACCCTACAACATTGGTTGGCTGAGCCATGGACAAGAGATACGTGTCAGACAATAGTGTCACCTCTCCTAAAACATCAAGTCCTTCAAAGATGAGGTAATGTGTGATGTTTCCCCACTTGAAGTTTGTGATGTTATTTTAGGAAAACTATATATGTGGAAATGTCATGTTGTGTATGAGTCTAGACCTCATAGTGTCATTATTACTTTGGGAAATAAACTCTATAAGATATCAGAGACACTTTTTGCTACTATAGTGTCTCTCATCACAACAAAGTATTGTAGGAAGATAATATCCTAGACATGTAAATTTGTACTCTTCATGGTTCGTTTTGAGGGTGAACTAAATATCATAGAAACATCCACCACATCCACATAGAACCCCTCTATGCAGTAGAAATAGGTGGACAAGATCGTGGAAGAATACAAAGACATCTTCACCACACCTGTCGAGGTTCTAGTACATTGTCAAGTCAATAACTCCATTTATTTGATCCCAATGTGCCTTTACCCAATGGGCTAGTATATAGGTGTTCCCTCATGGAGAATTAAGAAATCAAGATTTAGATTCAAGAGTTAATCCAAAAGTGGCACATTCGGCCCAGTTCCTCACCTTGTGGGAGCCCAATTATGTTGGTACAGAAGAAAGATGGGACATGGCGACTCTATATTGACTACCGAGATCTATACAAGATCACAGCTTGGAATCATTTTCCCATTCCTTGGATCAACGATCTCCTTGACTAGCTCAAGAGAGCCAAGTATTTCAGCAAGATTGACATGAAGTTTGACTATCATCAAGTTCCAACTGAGCAAGCCGATGTTTGGAAGACTTCCTTCAAATAATGGGAAGAATTTTTGAGTGGTTGGTCACGCCTTTTGACTTGACTAATTCTCAAACAAAATTCATGAGGATGATGGAGGACATTCTACGACCATTCACCAATTTATTTGTGGTCATATATCTAGATGATATCCTCATCTATAGTAGAACATGTGCATAACATTTGCATCATATATACCAGGTCCTTAGAACCCTACAACAACACACGTTATATGCCAATCTAGAGAAGTTCTCATTTGGAATAGAAAGGGTTTAGTATCTAGGATACATTGTTGAAGACCATGGTGTTCATGTATATCCTACCAAGATCCAAGCCATTTGCGACTGGTCAACCCCAACGACTCTCATAGATCTTTGCTACTTCTTAGGCCTTGCAAAATTTTATTGCATATTTGTATTGGGATTCTATCATATTTCTTGGTCCATTATCCAAGTGACCAAAGGTGGATCTACTGTCTTTTTCACCTAGTCCAAGTCACAACAACATGCATTTGAGAAGCTGAAGTAGTGCTTATGTTCGACATATGTCCTTACCTTTCTAGGTCTGCAACAACCCTTTGAGATCGAGACAGATGCTTCAGACTACACCGTTGGTATGGTCCTCACTCAGCATGGAAATACAATGGCATATCATAGTGAGACACTTTCAGATACAATCTGCAAGTACTCCACCTATGACAAGGAAATGTACTGCATTGTCTGATCCTGCCGCCAATTGAAGCATTACATCCTTGGAAAAGAAACAATCATCCACTCTAATAACAATACCTTACCGTTCATGCAAACCCAAGAGAAATTATAGAATGAATGCCACCAGAAGTGGTCTACTTACTTTTATCACTTCCACCAGAACAATAAATATAAGAAGGTCAGTACCAATCGAGTTGCTTATTGCATCAATCAACCTCCAGTAAAAGCATTAAACACGGTGCTCAAATCCTGTGGCCACAAGACCTCTGGGTGGCCTCAACTATATGACAAGGATCCTGAGCTTGCTCTGTCACGTCCCCATCCCTCCGACTGGCGAAGAGGACACGACGATGATGGAGTTAACCATCCGGGCTAAGAGCCCCATGAACATGTGAAGGCATAAAATGCTAAAACAGAACATTGAAATAAAAATGCTTGAACTAGAACATGCACAGATGCAATTGTTTATCATACGCAGCGGAAACAACACACATTCATACAACATTTATTCAACATGTTCATCATAAACATTAACAGTAAATAAGATTGCGGAAGTAAATAGACAAGGTTACTTATCTTGTGAAGAAGTCAATCCGCAACCAGCTACGTCGCTGCAATGTTCCACCCAACCATAGGCCAGTGTGCTCCTTAATCTCTTAGCAGCGCTACCACCCCCGAACTGGGCATGATTCTCCAAGGAATAAGGGAACAAGCAGGATTACACATAGCCAAGGATACACAAAACACAGCCAAGCCAACAAAGTTGGGTTTATCAAGCCATCAAGGAGTTGGGAAAGGCTAAATGCTAAGCTGGTGAGCTCATTGCAGAGCTAGGAACACCTACACCAGAACTAGCCTGACTTCTAAGACACCCACATACACCCAACACAAGGAATCAGTCCCTTCTCTCCTACATAGTCCCTCAGGCCCTGCATTCCCTGTTAGAATAATAAACCCATAGTTAGCTACCTTAGACATTAATTTCATTATTTTTGTCTTATTTGCCTAGTTGATGTGTCCCACCTTGTGCAAGTTGTCATTTACCTATCCATAGTGGTCAAACTTGCCTTATTTGACTCATGTAGTGCTTGGGAAACCTCAAGGAATCAAATCTGCTTTATTCTTGGCCTCCTAAGCACCCTTCTGCTTTTTCTGCTTTATTCCCTGCTTTTTCAGTGTTTTAAGGCAAATGGAAAAGCTTGACTAGGTGAGGTTGACTAGTTTTTTGTCCTACACATCCTCCTCTCTTTTCTCCTTGTAAAAGCATGTATTAGTTTTCATTCCATCACTCTTTAGCTTTCCTAAGCCTTTTTGCTAATTCGTGAGCTCCATGACTGATTTGGGATTAGATTTTTGCACCTATGGGGGATTTGCTTAATTTTAGTAAGCCTGCTTTATGCTAGATTCGAATTGCTCCTCATGCATTCGAATTGTAATGTCCCCATTTTTGACCCCGTTTGCATGATGTATATATTGTAAGTAATCGTGGTGAGGAGCTAAAGGCAAAAGCCCCACCATCGATTTGGTTGTGTATGTTTCGACAATGGGGATAGTTGTCGATGGTTTATCATGCCATTTGGCACATTATAATTCGGCATCATGTAAATACGCACATCAAATAAAATAACCCACAACTAGCTACAGCAGTGCAACATTGAATGAAAAGGGCATGGTTCCAAAGGATAAGGGGTGGGGGATGTCAAACCTTGGTATGGGGGAAAAACCCATGTGTTGCCACCTTGTTTGTTTTGCCACCTTTCTTGTTTCCCTTGTCAACCTCTTTACTATTTTGTTGTTGTTGGTTGAGGAGTTAATGGCTGCTGGTGGTTGAGGCAGTTAATGTTTTTGGGAGTGGGGTGGCAGGACTGTCAGTCCTTTGCCCACACGCCCACTCCACCCACGACTGCCTTCACTCCACTCTCCCACGACTCCATTCTTCAATGGTCGGTTGGTGCCTCACGACTGTCTGTTCGTCCTCATGCAGGAATCCCGTCTGCTGCTCACACTCACGTGGATTCGTCAGCCTATTGTGGCGTTCTTTCCACTCGTGCAGAGACCAACGAGTTGTTCTCTCGCGGCCTTACCTTCTCATGCGGCTAGGAAGGGAGCTGCTTACCGATGGACATTCATGTTTTCCATAGAGTGAAATCGGGTATGTTTTCCTGTGTTTTGTGGTCTGGTGCAAGTCCCCTCACGCACAGACCGTTGGAGTCATTTTTCCATGCCATGAGCCGTGCTCACTGATTATGTTTTGGGATTGTTGTCTTCCCTGCATTTTTTTGGCTGTGGTGCTCAAATTCGTTTTGGGTCGCTGTGGATTTCTAATCCGTTGGTTGAGTTTCCCTCTGTCCACACTGGGAGTTGGTTTCTCCTGTTTTGGGACTGTGTAAGTTTCCCAGCCATTACCTGGAGGAATTGTGTGTGCTGTGGGTTGTTGATTCCAACCTGTTGGCCGAATTTTCCTTGTTTTGGGACTGTGGATTGCTGCTATCACTCATTGTGTGTTTGTGGCTGCTGAAGTACCCTGGTTTGGGTCGTATCTGAGTTGTTTTGGCCACGATAGGGCCAAGAACAACTCCGTGTTGCCTTGTGGGCTTGAGCTGTGCTCATCGTTTGTTGGGATTATCCCTGGTCGTCTTTGCTTCTTCATAGGGTTGTGAAGGGTTGTTTGGCTGCTGGTATGCAGTGGTTGTCCATTGGACGGTGCTGGCTTGGCCGATCTGTTGATGGCCTCATAAACCCTGCTGTATTGATTTGCTGATTGTGTCCCTTAGCTACGTGTAAGCTTGGATTGACCCTTATCCTTGGAGGAATCATGCCCAGCTCGGGGGTGGTAGCGTTGCTGAGAGATTGATGAGCACGCTGGACTATGGTTGGGTGGAACGTTGCAGCGATGTAGCTGGTTGCGGGTGAGTTCTTCATAAAAAGATAAGTGCTGCTGGTTATTTTATCTCTGCAATTAATCTACTGTTTCGTGAGAAATGATGAACATGATTAATGCTGGAAATGTATGTGTGTTGCTTCCGCTGAATGTTGATTCATCCTGCATTTGTGTATGCTTGTAAGTTTTAATTCCACCATTGATGTTTGTTTATGTTCATGGGGGATGTTTGCCCTTTTTGTTGGTGTTGTCGCGTCCTCTTCACCGATTGAGGGATGGGGACGTGACAGAGTGGTATCAGAGCCACAGGTTGGCAACAATGGGCCTCTATGGGCCAAGAAGATGCAATGATAGAATCAGAATTGCCTTCTTCCTAGCAGCAATCAGGAATTGAGGACAGCAAAAATTCAAAATTTGTCTAAGTGTTGACAGTCGGGTCATCGGAAGGTAAGAGGTTCCGACTTCCGATGTGGCAGAAGGTCTAGCGTTTTCCCATCCGCCGTTACGGCTGTAGAAGAGATTCGGTCACCGATTCTGCGGAAGAAGGAAAGGAACGGGCGTCCGCCATTGCGGATGTAAAAGCGACTAAGCTTCCGACTGGAAAGTGGTCCGACTACCGACAGATGTCATATTCAGTGGAAAGGAGTGATTTGAACTTCTGCCAATCGGAAGAGAAAGGGTTCCGACGTCCGCCGTTGCGGAAGCGGAAGTGATAAGCCTTCCGATGTAAAGGACTGCAGACGCCGAAACAGTTTGAAGAAAGCCGCGAAATTCATCTAAGTGTCCGCCTTTGCGGAAGAAAAAAGTGATTTCCCGTCCGCCATTGCGGAAGACCAGACCGTCCAGTCTTCCGACGGGGAAAGACTTCTGCCGTTGTGGAAGAGTTCGAGGTTTTCCCGTCCACCGTTGCGGAAGAGTTAGAAGTTTCCCCTGTCTACCGTTGCGGAATCCAAAGTCATTTAGCTTCCGATGTAAAAGGCTGCCAACGCCGCGAAAGAAAGTTCGAAGTGAGTCGGAAGAATTGGCAAAGTGAACGTCCGCCGTTGCAGAAGCCAAAGTCATTTGGCTTCCGAAGGGTAAAGACCGTTGACGTTCGAAGTGAAAAGGATTCTGATGTCACGGAAGAGAAAGCAGATTTCTGTCCGCTGTTGCAGAAGCCAAATTCATTTGGCTTCCGAAGTGGAAAGGCATCCGACAGCCGATGAGAGAAGGGAAAATTTTGAGTTTTTCCATGGGGTTTCTCAGCAGACTTCAATTGTTTTCAGAGGGATTTTTCAGCTGTTTTTCAGTGAAATTTCAGGGCTGAGAAGGAGAAAGAGGCAGCAATTTCATGCGCCAGATTGCACGAAAACCAATGATTTACAAAAAAAAAATGAGGGCGCTGCCCTCGACCCCCCCCCTTGACCCCCTTCGTCCCCTGAGACAATCATTCTGGTGGCTGAAGTTAACATTCTAAACCAAAATACAGTTGTGTGTTTTGCCTGAGATTGGGTGAAGGCCCTCATTCTTAGAAGTGGTGTAGCTTTCACATCCGAGGTCAGAATGAATCATGTGGATAGGCGTTGGAAAGCTTATCCAGTGGGGAATAAGGGAAAGTCATCAGAATCTGAGCATGAAGCAGCAAAGTGCTAATGATGGCCACTGTTATCAAAAAGGGACAAATATGGACAATTGCATGCCCAGGGGCAGTGAGGACTATGAAGTCAACCAGCTGCAATGTGGAAGAGGAATTCCATGCAAGGATGAGGGATTTGGAAAAGAGGAGTTTTCCTTAAAACCTTGTCTTGCTAACTATGTTACATTTCCTAAGTTTTGTGCTTGAAATGTATAAGGATATGTTTTGTATGAACCACTAATGATAATCATTGCTTTGATGTTGGCATTAGTGGCAAAACCAACGATGACATGGACCTGGATGAATATGTTGCTGATGCTGATGGATGTGATCAGCAACCCTATGAAGAAAGGGATAAGGCAACAAGTCCATAACAAAAGTTGGTGAGCAAATTCTGCAATATCCTGCAAGGACCAACCAAATTGGTCATGGAAAGGGTGTAAGTACGACCCATGCAGGTAAGAGTTTGCTTATGACAAATTCCAAGGAGTGGTAAAGGTAAGAGACCCCGTACCATGTAGATATTGGAATGTAGAAAGGTGTCATGCCTATATATGTTGATGATATTGATCATAATAATGCACCCTATATGAATTAGTCATGGTTAGGCCATGCATGGTATATTGAATGCAAGATAGCATGAATGGATAGGCATTGGAAAGATTTTATGAACCTTGTAGTTATGCAATGGATGTATGCCTATGAAGGGTGTGAATGATTGATTGAAATGTATAAGGATATGTTTTGTATGAACCACTAATGATAATCATTGCTTTGATGTTGGCATTAGTGGCAAAACCAACGATGACATGGACCTGGATGAATATGTTGCTAATGCTGATGGATGTGATCAGCAACCCTATGAAGAAAGGGATAAGGAAACAAGTCCATAAAAAAAGTTGGTGAGCAAATGCTGCAATATCCTGCAAGGACCAACCAAATTGGTCATGGAAAGGGTGTAAGTACGACCCATGCAGGTAAGAGTTTGCTTATGACAAATTCCAAGGAGTGGTAAAGGTAAGAGACCCCGTACCATGTAGATATTGGAATGTAGAAAGGTGTCATGCCTATATATGTTGATGATATTGATAATAATAATGCACCCTATATGAATTAGTCATGGTTAGGCCATGCACGGTATATTGAATGCAAGATAGCATGAATGGATAGGCATTGGAAAGATTTTATGAACCTTGTAGTTATGCAATGGATGTATGCCTATGAAGGGTGTGAATGACTGATTGCATAAGTGTAGGTGCAATGTTGTGATGTATTGCATGAATGCATTGAGGTGAGTGCATGTGATATTATGAAAGACTAATGACTGAAATGATGAATTGATGACAATTCAGGAACCATTTCAATGGTTGTTATGAATGCAGGATAGTCATGATCAATCGGCTGCCAGAAATGCTCTATTGAAGAGCAAGGCAGTATGAATGATACGCCTGTGAAGTAAGTAGTATCTAACCACTTCATTTAATTGCATGAATGCTGTGATTATACCTTGCAATGGTAGTATGATAATGATTGCATGAAGTAAATGAGTTTTGGCATATATTGATGTGACTAACGGCTGGAAGTATTTGAATTTTATAAATTCTGAAAATACTTCAGTGATGGTTGTAGCAATAAAAAGGTTATATGCATCCAGAATTACCAAGTGTTTGGTTGATTGAACCTCATGTTTCAGGTAGATTATTTCGAGCACGGCATTAAGAGGTAAGACCCTGACCAATGCCAGAATCTACCATGTGAAAGAGCTTGTTAAATTTGAATTGTGAATTTCAAATTTAAGGAATTGCTGACAACTACTAGTCACTATTTGGCTTGCACAAGATTGTGTTTGGTTGGTTGAAGCTCATGTTTCAGGTAGATTATTTCGAGCACGGCATTGAGAGGTAAGACCCTGACCAATTCCAGAACCTACCATGTGAAAGAGCTTATTAAATTTGAATTGTGAATTTCAAATTTAAGAAATTGTTGACAACTGCTAGTAACTACTGGCTCACATAAGCCTGTGTTTGGATGTTTGAAGCTTATGTTTCAGGTAGATTATTTCGGGCATGGCAGTGAGAGGTAAGACCCAGACCAATGCCAAAATATACAATTTATGAGAAGAAGTCTCATGATTGTGAAAGTAGTTGGCATGCATGATGGGTTGTTAAATTTGAATTGTGAATTTCGAATTTAAGAAGTGCTAACGACTACTAATTATTGTTGGCTTGTATAAGATTGTGTCAGGAGGGACGCATGGTAAGTGGGTAATCATGTTATGATAGTAAGCATAAAATTATAATGGGCATAGTAGTGTTGCTTACAAGAGACCCACAATTGAGCAAGCCAATTCCTGTAATGGATAGAATTGTAAATTCTTATTGAATTTGATTACCAATGTCATTGCTTGGTTATGGAACAATCAATTGGGATTGTAGTATTAGGTAATGACTGACTGTTTGGCTATTTGATGAATGTGTCAGGAGTGCACACTGCAGGAAGATCATGTGTGATGACCTGCAAGAGCCAAACTTCATGGGAAGGTTTTCCCTTGGAAATGGGTTTCGGGTGAAATGCCATTGGACATCTTGGAAATGTCTCATCTGCACTGCATGTTTGGTAGTAACATGAGTGAGATGGTATTGGTTATGTCAGTAAGACATGTGTGAATGTGAAATGTAAAAAGGAGTTGGGGTGGCTAACTGAGGGATTGTTAACTCAGGGAAGGAGCCTCCATTCCTCCTTAACAAAGGCATACTGTGATGGCAAATGGATAAGTGTTCTGTGACCCTTGCTATGAATATGCATGTTTAAATATTAAATTTCATATGCAGAACATGTTTTGATTTAATATCCATTATGACCGATTGCTTGAGTATGCATAGGGCCTACATGGCACACACTGGAGAAGAGTGCACACTTTTCCGATGTTGAGTCATGAAAGGGTTATCGATATTGATTACACTCTAGGGAGTGGATGCACTCCTGGTGTCTCAATACTTGATAGTGAATGATGAGAAATGCAATTATAGTTTTTGAGCAATAACGCTAATGGGTTTGCTTGTATTGCTTGTGTTGCTTGTGTTGACAGGCTAAAGGTAAAGGTAAAATGGTAAGTGGTTGTTGTGAGGGGTTACGGAGTAAGGGTTATTGTTGATATAAGTGTATGTTGGGCTGTTATATGCCAAGGGATCCATAGTAGATCCTAGACCTGGAAATGGTCATGATAAAGTTCCAAGCCCAGTTGACATGATTGTGTACTGGCTGGACATTAATTATTCGATGTTGAGGAGAAGCCTGTGTGCTGACCTAACATCTAAGCCCATAGGCGATCCCAAGGCTTGCGAAGCGAAGCAGGATCCTGTGGACGAACGAGGAAATGCACAATACAGATAAGTATTGGATTATTTTACTTATGAATATACTTGTGTATATGATCTGGTTATGATGTTTATCTCTAGAGCAAGATAAAACTGATGAGAATAAACTAAACATGTGAATCTATTCAATGTTGGATATAGGTATCACTGGAAGCGAGGACTGTGAGAGCATCCTAGGGGTGCATGTGGACATGTGACTGTCCTGGAAAGCTCAGGTTGAGCGGTAATGAAAAAGGTGCTAGTAAGACGGGGGAGTCCTAGCAGCCGAGACAAACCATGTGGAGAGACTCCATGGTTTACAAGTCTGGAATAGACCAAAGACACTAAGTGTCATGACCAAGAAGGATTGGTCTAGCATTCACGGTGAAGTGAAAGAGGCTGAGAGCATGAAAAGCCACAGTGATGGTGTGGGTTCCAGGATGGAACAAAACAAAGAGGAAAAAAAAAAAACTCTTACTGCTCTCTCTTGCCTTTTGATTATATATATATATATATATATATATATATGTTTATGCATTGTGAAAACAAAGGATTGTTGAATGCATGTATGATTGAAAATGAAATGTGTGTATTTACTTAAGTAAATTTGTGAATGCTGGAATAGTTAATTCCCTGCCCAGGAATGGACATGAATGAGCTCATGTGCTTGTTGGGAAGGCATGAAAAATATGAAAGCCTCATTGATGAGACTTGGACTATCATGCCAAATGGGGAAATTAATTGACTGATTTTAATGTCTATATTATGCTTGGTCTGATAGAATTTCAATGGTGCATTTCACAGGTGAGAAAAGTGAAACCAAGTGGTGCACGTTGATTATGGCAGCAGATCAAAAGTTGTTGGACTTAGCTGGAAGTCTCTTTCAAATGATTGCCAAGACCCAAGAGAATCTTGGGGAGATGCTCAGGATACAGAGAAGGCAGAATGAGATGAACCACCAGATTTTGCAAGACTCTATTGGTTTGTAAAGGGAGGTGAAAATCCTTCTGGGAGCAATCGACAAAGGAAAGGAAGGTGGATCAGCAATGGGACAATTGTCCAAGCGACCCGATAGGAAACGGTCCAGGCATGAAGACTCAAAGGAAATTGAGCAGGTAAAGATGAAGCAGCCAGTGAGATGCTGGAGATGCGGAGGACATCATTTACGCCGGGACTGCCCAATGAGGGAACATGATGAAGGCAATAGCCACAAGGTTCCTAGGTTTCGGGATCAGCTGGAAGCTGGGAACCAGTAGGAGAAGTCCATGGAAGCTGAGCAGCTCGGTCTTGAACATTCAAAATAGATGATTGAACGTGGGACAGATCTACAATTTTGAAATTTTGATGTCCATTATATATGTATTGTATATATATGTAATGGAACACCGAGGACGGTGTTACTCCAAGGGGGAGGGGAATGTAATGTCCCCGGTTTTGACCCCGTTTGCATGATGTATATATTGTAAGTAATCGTGGTGAGGAGCTAAAGGAAAAATCCCCACCATCGATTTGGTTGTGTATGTTTCAGCAATGGGGATAGTTGCCGATGGTTTATCGTGCCATTTGGCACATTATAATTCGGCATCATGTAAATACGCACATCAAATAAAATAACCCACAACCAGCTACAGCAGTGCAATGTTGAATGAAAAGGGCATGGTTCCAAAGGATAAGGGGTGGGGGATGTCAAACCTTGGTATGGGGGAAAAACCCATGTTGCCACCTTGTTTGTTTTGCCACCTTTCTTGTTTCCCTTGTCAACCTCTTTACTATTTTGTTGTTGTTGGTTGAGGAGTTAATGGCTGCTAGTGGTTGAGGCAGTTAATGTTTTTGGGAGTGGGGTGGCAGGACTATCAGTCCTTTTCCCACACGCCCACTCCACCCACGACTGCCTTCACTCCACTCTCCCACGACTCCATTCTTCGATGGTCGGTTGGTGCCTCACGACTGTCTGTTCATGCTCATGCAGGAATCTCGTCTGTTGCTCACTCTCCCTCGGATTCGTTGGCCTGTTGTGGCATTCTTTCCACTCGCGCAGAGACCAGCTAGTTGTTCTCTCGCGGCCTTACCTTCTCACGCGGCCAGGAAGGGAGCTGCTTATCGGTGGACATTCACGTTTTCCACAGAGCGAAATCAGGTATGTTTTCCTGTGTTTTGTGGTCTGGTACAAGTTCCCTCACGCACAAACCGTTGGAGTCATTTTTCCATGCCATGAGCCGTGCTCACTGATTACGTTTTGGGACTGTTGTCTTCCCTGCATATTGTTGGCTGTGGTGCTCAAATTTGTTTTGGGCCGCTGTGGATTTCTAATCCGTTGGTTGAGTTTCCCTCTGTCCACACTGGGAGTTGGTTTCTCCTATTTTGGGACTGTGTAAGTTTCCCAGCCGTTACCTGGAGGAATTGTGTGTGATGTGGGTTGTTGATTCCAACCTGTTGGTCGAATTTTCCCTATTTTGGGACTGTGGATTGCTGCTATCACTCATTGTGTGTTTGTGGCTGCTGAAGTACCCTAGTTTGGGTCGCAGCTGAGTTGTTTTGGCCATGATAAGGCCAAGAACAACTCCGTGTTGCCTTGTGGGCTTGAGCTGTGCTCATCGTTTGTTGGGATTATCCCTGGTCGTCTTTGCTTCTTCATAGGGTTGTGAAGGGTTGTTTGGCTGCTGGTATGCAGTGGTTGTCCCTTGGAGGGTGTTGGCTTGGCCGATCTGTTGATGGCCTGGTAAACCCTTTTGTATTGGTTTGCTGATTGTGTCCCTTGGCTATGTGTAAGCCTGCATTGACCCTTATCCTTGGAGGAATCATGCCCAGCTCGGGGGTGGCAGCATTGCTGAGAGATTGATGAGCACGCTAGCCTATGGTTGGGTGGAACGTTGCAGCGATGTAGCTGGTTGTGGGAGAGTTATTCATAAAAAGATAAGTGCTACTGGTTATTTTATCTCTGCAATTAATCTACTGTTTCGTGAGAAATGATGAACATGATTAATGCTGGAAATGTATGTGTGTTGCTTCCGCTGAATGTTGATTCATCCTGCATCTGTGTATGCTTGTAAGTTTTAATTCCACCATTGATATTTGTTTATGTTCATGGGGGCTGTTTGCCTGTTTTGTTGGTGTTTTTGCATCCTCTTCGCCGGTTGAGGGATGGGGACGTGACACGAATCCCTTATGTAATTATTTAATGATGCAACCTATTATGTTACAGGGTTGGCTATTGTACACTTATTCAATACAGTTTAGTGTTCAGCTCATTATTCAGTCTCTTTTGTGAGTGATTTTGCATGATCAATTGTTAATTGTTGTGAGTAAAATTAATCTATCACTGGGTTCAATTTCCACATGGTATCAGAGCCATTGTAGATCGATTTCTCTCCTTCAAAATTGTTTTGCAGGTTCTACATCAGTGACTGGGAGCCTTCTACTGATAGCCGAGACATATTTTCTAAGCTATGGATCAATCACAGAAAACTATCTTGACTCCTTTCAATTTCTTTGAATGGAAAGCAGAGATGGAGATACTATTGAGAGCGAAGGGCCTCTACAGGGTGACTATGGCAACAGAAGCAGAGCCCAATGCAGCTGCAGAGAAGATAAAATGGCACAACAGGAGGGATGAGGCCTATGGTCTCCTATGTCTGACTATTTCCAGAGCCCTCCTTTTCCATCTTGATGGATTGACATCACCGAATGAAGTATGGGAGAAGCTTTCTGATCTTTTTGGAAAGACAGATGAGATGAGGGGACATCAAATAAAAAATGAGCTGATTTCTCTGAGTCCAAATAGCTTTGAATCCTTGCAGCTATATTTCTCCAAGTTCAAAGCACTTGTTTTGCAGCTGAAACAGTGTGGGATCGAAAAGAAGAATGATCAGCTTGTCCTGGCCATTCTCTCGAAGCTAGGCCCTGACTACTCAGTGTTTGTTTCGACCTTCTATGCGACAAAATTGACAGCTTGAACTTGGAAGATGCCTAGCCTTGCAGATTTCATGGAATCTCTCACACAAGAACAAGACAAGCTGGTGATGATGGGAACCATCAAACCATCCAAAGATGAAGCTCTGATTGCTGGAGATTCGAAGGTGGATTCAAAAAGCAAAAAGAAAGCTAAAAATCCACCTGAGCAAAAGAGAGACAAGAAACAGTCTCCGGAGGAGCCACAAGGTTCCAAGAAGAACTACCAGAAGAAGAAAAACAAAGGTGAAATGAACAAGTGTGCATACTGCAATAAGGGAAATCACACTGAAAGCTCTTGTATGAAGAAGCAAATAGACATGCTGACCCAACTCCTGGAGAAGAATGGCATCTCCCTTCCAGAAAGCTCAAAGAAGAGAGAAGGAGGATCAAGTTCAGATGATATAGAGAGAGTTCATGCATTGGTTGCTGGCACATCAAGCTCACCCAGTTTTATCATTGATTCTGGAGCTTCAAAACACATGGTTTCGACCAAGGAGGCCTTCTCCTCACTTGAAATGTCGAAGGGACCACCTATAGTACTGGGAGATGACTCTCTCACTGAAAGTTTGGGCAAAGGGAGGATTGATCTTGATCATGGTCAGTTCAGAAATGTGTTGTATGTGCCTGGTCTTGCCTCCAACCTCTTATCAGTGTACCAGATGACTCACACTGGGTCTCGAAAGAAGGTCATATTCTCCCCTAATGAAGTTGAGATCACAGAGATCTCAAGTGGTAGAGTCATTGCAAAAGGAGTTGCAAATCATGCTCAAAAGGTATACATGTTCTCACACTTCCTACCCTACTCAAACCCCTCTGCTCTTCTGATTCATGCTAATGAAGCCAACAAGCTTTGGCATGAAATATTTGGCCACCTAAATTACAAGTATCTTTCTGATCTTAGTGAAAAAGAGATGGTCATAGGGTTGCCCAAGATAAAATTTTCCAAAGGAGTCTGCCAAGGTTGTATCCTAGGAAAACACCCAGAGCATAAATTTTAGAGAGCTAGTCATGAGAGAACCTTTGCACCCCTCGACTTGATCCACAGTAATGTTGCTGGCCCATTCCCTCATATTTCCATGAGTCAGGCCAAATATGCATTGAATTTCATTGATGACTTTTCCAAGTATTGCTGGGTTTACTTCCTGAAACACAAGTCTGAAGTTTTTGGCCTCTTCAAAGTCTTTAAGGCTTTGGTTGAAAACCAGTCTGGGAGGAAACTCAAGGTCCTCAGATTTGACAATGGTGGTGAGTATGTCAAGTCTGAGTTTATTAATTATTATGCAGATTCAGGTATTCAGATGCAACATTCTATCCCTTACATACCACAACAAAATGGTGTTGCTAAGAGGAAGAACAGATCACTGAAGGAGATGGCAACATGCACGATGGAGGCCAAAACTTTGCCACCAAAGTACTGGGCCAAAGCTATCAACTGTGCAGCCTATATTCAGTATAGGGTGCCTCATAAACAACTTGATGGTATGACTCCCTTTGAAGCATGGAGTGGGCACAAGCCAGATGTGACCCATTTCAGGATTTTTGGCTCAAAGGCTTGGGCTAGAATTCCAACAGAGAAGAGGAAGGCTTTGCAGCCCCAAAGCCAAGAGTGTCTTTTTGTTGGATACTCTGAAGATTCAAAAGGGTACAAGCTGATAAATTTGATCACAAAGAAATCCTTCATTGAAAGGTGTGTTCAGTTTGAAGAAGAGTCCCTTGCAGCAGTGGAAGTTGGAGAAGCCTCTTCTCCACCTGAACCTCAGGAAGTAAGTAAAGAGTTTGTTGAACATGCTGATTCTGATTTGTATGATGGAGATGAGTTTATTGCAGACCCTAACAACCCTACAAGGCCAAAATGGGCATCCAAGACACTACATCCAGCAGGAGAGCTAGCTGGGGATCCCAATGACCCAAGGAGGACTAGATCTCAATTTGAGAGTGGTCTATGCATGAAGGATCCTATGTTTGCTGAAAAATGCTATTTGATGGTGAATTATGATCCTCAAAAATATGAAGAAGCAGTAGGAGATCCAAGATGGAAAACAGCCATGAAGGAGGAGTTCAGCTCACTTCAGAAGAGCAACACATGGGAGCTAGTGGATCTTCCCCCAGGGAGAAAGTAAGTACAGTGTAAGTGGGTCTATAAGACCAAATTTTCTGCCGATGGTTCACCACTGAAGTACAAGGACATATTGGTAGGCAAAGGCTACTCACAAGTTCATGGCATAGATTACAATGAGACCTTTTCTCCAGTGGCAAAGATGGATTCCATCAGGATAGCCTTAGCCATTGCAGCCTCAAGGCAATGGGAGGTACATCACATGGATGTAAAATGTGCCTTCCTGAATGGAGATCTCACTGAAGAGATATATATGCAGCAGCCTCAAGGTTTTTCTACTAACCCTTCTCTTGTGTGCAGGTTGAGAAAGTCATTGTATGGGCTAAAGCAAGCCCCCAGGGCTTGGTATGCCAAGATTGATAGCTTCTTGATATCACTGAATTTTGTTCGGTGAAAATCAGATCCAAATGTCTATTTGAAGTTAGTTAATGGTTCATTAATGATCACTGTGTTATATGTTGATGATATCCTCATTACAGGAAGCTCAAAGGATGAGATTGCTTCCCTAAAGGGTGCTATGAACCAAGCCTTCTCCATGACAGATTTTGGGCTCTTAAGTCAATTTTTGGGGCTTGAGATTGCTCAAACCAAAGCTAGAATCAAGGTGCACTAGTCCAAATATGCCTTGGACTTACTGAACAAATTCAGAATGAAGGATTGCAAAGCAAGCAAAACTCCTTTCCTTTCAGGAGTGAAGCTGGAAGAAGCTGATTCTTCACCTATGGTAAACAATACACTGTATAGGCAATTGATTGGATGTTTATTGTATCTGACACATACTAGACCTGATATTTCTTATGTAGTAAGTGTGGCTTCTAGATACATGGACCAGCCTCATGAGATCCACTGGAAAGCAGCCAAAAGGATCCTTAACTTTGTTCAGGGAACAAGGACACATGGGATCTTCTATAAAGCAAAACCTGATCTTGATTTGATTGGATTTACTGACACTGATTGGGTGAGTGATAGCACAGACATAAAGTCCACATCAAGATATGTGTTCATGCTTGCAGAAGGGCCAATCAGCTGGTCAAGCAAGAAACAGAGTGCCATTGCACTCTCATCTACAGAAGCAGAGTACAGAGGAGTTGTTAATGCAACAACTCAATGTTTATGGTTGTAGGGTTTACTTGGAGAGTGTGGTTTCGAATCAGAGTACTCAACTACCATCTACTGTGATAACTAGAGTACCATTCGAATCTGCAAAGATCCAGTTCAGAAGCAGATAAACAAACACATTGAGATCCATATGCACTACATCAGAGAGCTTGTGCATGATGGCACCATTCACCTACTCTTCTGCTCATCTTCAGAACAAGTAGCTGATATCTTCACCAAAGCATTTTGTGAGAAGACCTTCAGCAATCTCAAATCACTGCTGGGGATTGCTGATCATGCTGTGAAGCATGAGTGAAGACAAGATTTCCAAATTTTGTTTTACAGTCCATGTTTAAGGGAGGATTTTCCCAAGTTGGTTTTGCCTCTTTCCTTGGTTGTATGGACACGCAGTATGTAAAGGGCGACTAAGCCTTGTTGCTAGGATCTATAATTTTCTGATATATTACTCATAAGTCAGGCTTAAGGGGGGGTGTTAGAATAATCAACCCATAGTGAGCTACCTTAGACATTAATTTCATTATTTTTGTCTTATTTGCCTAGTTCATGTGTCCCACCTTGTGCAAGTTGTCATTTACCTATCCATAGTGGTCAAACTTTCCTTATTTGACTCATGTAGTGCTTGGGAAACCTCAAGGAATCAAATCTGCTTTATTCCTAGCCTCCTAAGTGCCCTTCTGCTTTTTCTGCTTTATTCCCTGCTTTTTCAGTGTTTTAAGGCAAATGGAAAAGCTTGACTAGGTGAGGTTGACTAGTTTTTTGTCCTACACATCCTCCTCTCTTTTCTCCTTGTAAAAGCATGTATTAGTTGTCATTCCATCACTCTTTAGCTTTCCTAAGCCTTTTTCCTAATTCGTGAGCTCCATGACTGATTTGGGATCAGCTTTTTGCACCTATGGGGGATTTGCTTAATTTTAGTAAGCCTGCTTTATGCTAGATTCGAATTGCTCCTCATGCATTCAAATCCCTTATGTAATTATTTAATTATGCAACCTATTATGTTACAGGGTTGGATATTGTACACTTATTCAATACAGTTTAGTGTTCAGCTCATTATTCAGTCTCTTTTGTGAGTGATTTTGCATGATCAATTGTTAATTGTTGTGAGTAAAATTAATCTATCATTGGGTTCAATTTCCACATCCCCTTCTAGTGCTATTCAGGGGTTTTAGAGAATAAATCCATCTCTCTAGCTCTGTTTATGTGGTTTCCAGCCACCAGGTTTATCAAGCAAACCAAGCCCCCATCCTTGCTCCCTACACAGTCCGAAGACCAACCATTGCACGCAGGCAATTAAAAGGAAATTACAGCTTAAGATAGGGAAGACCAATTCTGAGTCATTCTTGGCCCTATCATGGCCAAAATGACTCTCAAGCGAATTTACAACAGTCCCAAACGCATCAATGAACATGGGAAAACAACAATCCCAAAACCATAAACAGTGAGCACAGCTCACAACGTGGGGAAAATTGCTCCAAACGGTCTGTGCGTGAGGAAGAATTGCAATAGACCCCCAAACATAAAGAAGCCACAAAAATCACAACAGACCTTGAGAAGAACAACGACCACCGTGACTCACAGGAAGAACCACAACTCCAATCTCAACATTTAAATGACAGAAAATTAAACGACCATACTAGTCTGAGAGAAGAGCATACAGCTGCACAATGGGAATGAAAGAGCACAGCTCCCAGTCCGCTGTATAGATGGTAACAATGCAGAACCCACCACGCAGCCTGTGAGGAAAGGATACGGCCTCACCACTCGAAAACACACAAACAAAAAACAACGTGGGTAACACCAGGATAGCTCCTGTGCGTGAGCAACAATAGCCAACAATCCCTGTGTGAGGATGGACAAGAATTCCAGCTTGTGCATGGATGAAAAGAATAGTGGATAGATGCGAGTAGGGAGTGTGTGAGCGTTTTTGCACTGTCGTGGAGGAAGAGTAGTAGTATGTCCGCCCGAGTGATGGCAGTGGTTATCCTTGCCATGGTGAAGTCAACTGTGGGTGGAGTGTGTGTGTAGGCATGGACTGACAGTCCTGCCACCCCACTCCCAAAATCAATAACTGCCTCAACCACCAGCAAAAATTCTTAATGAAGGTGGTTGGGTAAGGCAAGGAAAGAAGACACATGGGTATTTTCCCTCATTGGCCCAAGGTTTGACAATTCCCCACCCTTATCCTTGTGAAAATCATGCCCCCTTCTCATTTTAGTTGCCGTGAACATAGCTGGTCGGGTTCGTTTTAATTAAAGATGCATATTTACATGATGATAAACTTAATATATGTCGCATGCCCTGATATACCATCGATGACACATTTAAATCCAAAACATAGCATAACCGATCAGTGGTGGGGCCTTGGCCTTTAGCTCCACACCATGATCATTTACAATATATACATCATGTACATCTAATGCAACGGGGTCAAAACCGGGGTGTTACATGCTCCCATCTATCAATCCTTGTGCAGGTACACAAGTGACATACTTTCATCTTCAGGAAGGATTGCTATGCCACCTGGGTCATCTTTCTGTTCCTTCAAGTGAGCATGCGAAGATGATTTGGGAATTGCATTACAGTCGGGTGGCAGGGAACTTTGGAATTGAGAAGAAAATGGAAGTCTTGCAAATGTATTTTTATTATCCCAAACTTCTAAACGAGACCAGTCGATATATATGATCCTTCACTACCTGCGCCATCATGAAACCAATTGTCAAAAATAAGGGGTTGTACACCCTTGTCCCACTCCGAATGGGCCATGGGAATCCATCTCCATGGATTACATGTTAGGACTACCTTCAACTAAGCATGGTAATGATTGCATGTTTGTGGTCATGGATCGCTTCTCTACAATGGCCATTCTGATAGCTTGTAAGAAGAGCATATTTTTGGAAGCTAATGCTAAGCTCTTTTTTAAGCATGTTTGGGTTCATTTTGGGCTTCCACATAATATCATTTCAGATCAGGACAGTATGTTCCTAAGTAATTTTTTGTCTAGTCTATGGTCATTTATGGATACCAATATCACCAAATCGACTACCTTCCACCCCTAGACCGATGGATAAATAGAGGTAGTAAACTGGATGATTGTGCATATTCTGAGAATGTACAATTCTAAACATCTCCACACATGGGATGGAATCCTTCCTTATGTTCAAGATATCTATAATAGATCTCTTCATAGATATACCGATCACAATCCTTTTTAGGCGTGCTTGGGTTTCCAACCACTAGCCCCAATTGATGTAGATCTTCCCCTTGCATCCACACAAGAGGAATCTTCCCATTCCCAAGTTGAGTCTGATAAGGCCACCAATTTTTTTGGATGAATCCAGCACATCCGCCAATAGGTCCATGACATTTTGGAAAAGTCCAATACTAAATACAAGCAGTGACACATGACCAACACTGGGTTCCTAACAAGTTCCAGGTTGGGTATAAGGTTTGGTTGCATTTGCAGAAAGAGAGGCTCACAGGACCCCATTGCAAGCTTCGTCCATTGTGATATGGTCCATACACCATCACCAAGACAGTTGGTGATAATACCTTTGAATTAAGAATTCCTCCATTCCTTAGCCTGCACCCAGTAATCAATGTGGAGCTCCTTCGACCATATTTTGAACCATTTTTTAACACCTCGGAGGTGGCAGAACAATCAAAACCTATAGAGCTTAATCCCTACTGCATGGAACAATAAACCATTGATCAAATCATGGACATACAAGTTAAGGGAACCCACCAACAAAAGATCCAACTATATGGAGTTATCAAAGCATGGAAGCTCCTCCACCAATGCAAGTGGCTTACCAGGATTCAAGTTCAATACAAGTTTCCCCATTTGATGGGGGCACTCAATGCAATGGAGACAGCTACTTCCTAAGGGGGGAGCAATGATCTAGATGGCTATAGGTGACCACCCACCTATTCCACTGACTCAAAACAATTTTTCATTTTGGCAATATTCTTGTAATTTTCTAGGGTTTTTCGGTTCCCAATCTTCTAGGGCCATTTTGAGGTCCTAAACGACATTTTTTGGCGATTTGGGGAGTCAAAAAGTTGCAAAGATCATATAGACCTTTCCAATGAGCTATCAAGTGCTTCAAATGGATGTGAAAAAGTTATGACCCTAATAAGTTGACTGTTCAACTAACCACCTTGGGGCCACAAACTTTATGACGATTCATCTCCTAGGGTCAGGGTTAGGGTTTTATGCCTCTCCAAGGCTTTATGATAAAAGTCCCTTCGACCTCCTTTTTTATTCATCTTGTCATGAGTTATTGTAGCCACCACATCTCTTCTGAGAGTTACAACTACCACCATTCTAGTTTCTTTTGTTTTACAGTTTGTTATGTTTGATTCATTTAATAGAATCTTATTTTATTGTATCACTGTGTTTATTGTCGTATATGTGTGTATGTGAATATATATATGATCTTTCATTTCATTCTCACATAAATCCAGATTAGTGAGTATTATACAACAAAATTAGATAATATTTATAGTATTTCATCCATGATGGATGAGTTATAAATCCTGCTGCAGATGGTATGTTGGCCGGTTGGAAAAGTGTTAGCTCCTGCTCGTCAGATTTAGGAGAGGCATTTGAAAATTAGCAGAATAGATTACATGAATTATCGATGAGGAAGTGTTCCATGATTACAAAGTCACTACGTTAGGTTGGTTCAGAAGTGTACAGATTACCTGCTTATGAAGGTCTACCTTGTTGGAGTATCGGTACAACTGCATGGTATAATATCTGCACCTTTGGAAATATAAAATTGCGGACTAACTTCCTCTCCTAATAATAGGTCATTTTTATTGGTTTCAAATGTTCAACAAAATTTGCAGGTTTTGGTGTAATGGTAAACCTTACATGGTATCAGAGCTAAGGTATTAGGTTTAATTCCCCTGAGCTACGTCGGAGGGGGGGTGTTTGACTATTGGTACAACTGCATGGTATAACTGCCACACCTTTGGGAATATAAAAATGTGGACTAACCACCACTACTGATAATAGGGCACTGTGGTTGGTTTCAAAGGTTCACCAACATCTATAGGTTATGGTGTAACGGAAAACCTAGTTATGAAGGGATACCTAACCTAGACACATTTCCAGGATAATTTGAAAGATGAGTACTAGAAAAACAATCTTTATTGGCTCTGGATGTTGCTATGAAAGAAACTCCAACAAGATAGTGGGATACTCATAAACATAGTACTACGGTTTGGTCACAATGTATAAGTTTGCTCGAACATCGGTTTGGTGAGGAATATTTGTATATTGGAGAGAAATATAGGGGACAAACGAATCTAATCAACCACATCAATGCCTACACTGTGACATGGGATTTGCAACCACAAAAGGAATGGGTGCACATGTTCATCCACACCTTAGATACAATTCCAAGGAACTGGTATACGTCATTAGAGTTGCGATGTGAAACTATAAATTGGGATCATATTGCAAGGATTTTCAAACAAACTTTAAGTTATGCCAATGAGAGTCCATCCATTAATGCATCCATACAATTAGTCAAGGATAAAATATTCTAGTATATTTTAGTATATGTGTCGAACCTTCTAAAATGGAATGTGACAATAAAAATATGATGCAATGCTATAATATTTTAGGTGGACCCGGATAACCTGAACATGATGACCCTTGTGATATCTAGATCCTAGAATCAGAAGGAAGCAGAGCAGTAGAAGGACCAGGTATATCCTCTAATAAGTTTTTGAAGCCGCTAAAAAATAAGAAAGTAAGTATTTGTCCTCCTGAAAATTGAAAGTTTGCAAATATTGGTGATTATTAGGATGATGAAATTGTTGAGAAGATTACTGATCTATTGCATGAATTTCGAGACTTGTTGTCGAGAGAATTTTTTGATATGAAAGGTATTATGGGTGACCTAGGAGAGATGAGGACCCCCTTAAAGCTAGATGCAAAACCAATGAAGCAACGACCATACCGGTTAAATATGCATTGCAAAGAAAAAGTCAAAGAAGAGCTCGACAAAATGTTGGATGTCAGAATTATCGAACCTGTTGAAGAATCTGAGTGGATTAGTCCTATGGTTGTACATGATAAGAAGATAGGTGAAGTACATATTTATTTCAAATTAAAAAATATTAATGATGCTTTCCTACATGATCCATTTCCTACTCCTTTTACTGATGAAGTACTGGAAAGTGTCGGTGGCCAAGAGGTATATTCATTCATTGATGGATTTTCAGGTTACCATCAGATTCAGATAGAAAAAGCAGATCAAGATAAGACCAGATTTGTGATAGAGTGGGGTTGTTTTCAATATATAGTAATGCCCTTCAGGCTAAAAAATGCACCTGCCATATTTTCTAGAATTGTTTTTGTTGCATTTAAAGAATTCATACACAGGTTTTTGGAAGTATATTTCAATGAATGTACAATCTATGGGATTATCAAGGATCACATCGATATCCTCCATATCATGCTAGAAATATGTTGACAATATCAGATCTGCCTAAATCTAAAGAAGTGAATATATTGTGCACCCTTTGGCATTTTGTTGGGGCATGTTGTATGTAAGGAAAGAATACTTATGGATCCTGATATAATTTCTATCATAGTTTCTCTACCACCATCTACTCCAGTCAAGCAGTTACAGAATACAATTGGACATATTGGGTACAATTGTAAGTTCATAAGAGGTTATGCTGAAATTATTGCTCCAATGGATACGCTACTTAAAAAGGATGCAAAGTTTCAATAGAATGAAGACTGTCAAAGGAGAAGATGAGTTCTGCTCCTGTATTGGTTTTTCTAGATTGGAAAAAGAAGTTTCATGTCCATGTCGAATCATCATATGTCATGTTGGGAGTTATCCTAGCCCAACCTAGAGAGGGGTCCATTAACCAATCAATTAATTTTTCTAGTAGGAAGCTTTTGACAATACAAAATAATTATACAACCACTGAAAGTGAAGGTCTCACCATGGTCTACACTTTGCATAAATTTTGTCACTACTTGTTAGGTGGTCACTTTAAGATGTTTACTAACCACTTTTCACTTCGATACCTAGTCAATAAACTAGTGTTGGTGGCGTATATGTGTCGATGACTTATTCTCTTCCAAGAGTTCTACTTCGAGATTGTTGTTAATCCTAGAAGGCTTAATGATGGCCCTAACCATCTGTCAAGAACATAAATTGGAAAAAAAACCTAGTATTTGGAAGATAATTTTCCTTATGCACAATTTTTTTTTGTCAAGGTTGCAGATGAATATTATGAATACATCATCACCTTTTTTTCTGTGGGAATTCCACCATAAGGATATACTAAGACCCAAAAGAAGCAACTGGTTGTCAAGGCTACAAATTTCTAGCTTATTGTTGAGGAATTATCTAAAATGGGTCATGATGAAATACTTCGTCGATGTGTTCTCGAACATGAATGACCAATTATTCTCACTAGAGCTAATGATGGTGTGGTCGGTGGTCATTATAGTGGAAGAGTGACTTCCCAGAATATTTTACGAGCTGGTTTATGGTGGTTTACATTACATGCATATTCAATTGAATATTGCAATAACTGCAACATGTGCCAAAGAACATGGAAGCCTTCGCGATGAGATGACATGCCACTGGTACCACTGCTCAATTTGCATGAATTTAATAAATGGGATGTATATTTTGCAGGACCTATCAATCCACCTGGTAAGAAGATTGGATCACGCTATATCATCATTGTGATGGATTATATAACACCATAGGCTAAGGTTACTCCTGTCAAATATTGCACTACTGCGATTGCAGTGAGGTTCCCATTCAACAGCATTTTCACAAGGTTTGGATGCCACAAGGTTCTGTTAAGCAATCAAGGAACACATTTTGTTAATAATACGATTGAAGCACTCAATGTAGAATTCTAGATTCAACATAGAAACATGACACCTTATCATCCTCAAGAAAATGGTATTATTTATGCCTTTAATAAGATTTTGGAGAATGATCTAACTAAGGTATGCAATGTAAACTGGGATGATTGGGATATGAATATTCCAGTAGTATTATGGGCCTACTGTACTACATGTAAAAAGATAATAGAGCACACACCTTTTAAGTTGGGATATGGGAAGGAGGTTGTCATGCCAATGGAGTATATTGTACCTATCCTAAGGATAGCTGCTTACACTGGTATGAATAATACTTGTGAAACTGAGGAGAAGTTGTTGTAACTATTACAACTAGAAGAAGATTGGTTTGTCGCAGGATTTCACCACCAAGTAGAAAAGGATAGAAAAAAATAATGGCATGATTACATCACCCAAAAGCATTTGAAATGAGGGGATTTAGTCCTCTTATACGACAGTAAGTTCTTCAAACATCCTGGTAAGTTTGAAACTCATTGGATGGGTCCATATGTGATAAATTTTATACAAAAGGAGGGGTCATTCAGTTACATAAACTAAATGGTGACCTTTTCAATGTATTAGTCAATGGAAGTAAGCTAAAACCCTATTGGAATAGTCGAGCTCTTTGTACATAAAAATGTGAGTTCGAAAAAAAAGAGGGAGATAGTCATTTTGTGTCGCAGTTGTTCTATGTCAAAGTTTACTTGTATCATAGTTGGTTGTATCAGCCCATTTTGAAAACATGATAATATGTTGCATCTAAAATTAATGCACTTTAATGCCTACATTTATGGCAAGAGAGGTAGAGGCATTCGAAGAAAGTTGTCCCATTTTTCTAGAAAAGATATAGGTGTGTGAATGGATTGGATGCCATTTTTGGAAATTGTTACAAATATCTAGTTAATTAAATACCCATGTGATCGGACAACTTGTTGCATGCATACATGAATTCAAAAAGGGGGAGGATGGATGCTAGTGGAGGTCATCATGTCCATTGTTAAAAAAATTCGAGCAATATAGCGCTATAGCTGAAGTATTTATAAAGCCAAAACACATTAATTATATGGAAATAAACATCTATAGCACCAACAATGCTATTGGATATGCTCTTGATATTACAGTTGGTGTACTGATCATGAAGGAGTTAACCGAGGTTGCATCGATCCCCTTATCTATGAATCTGCAAAGAGAAAGAGAACAGGGAGCCAGACTGAGATCCAAAAGAAGGGAACCCACAATACTAAACCATCTGGGTCTGTTACAATACTACATAGATATCGGCCACCTCGGTATTTAAATTATTGTACCATTGATCTACAGACAATGAGTGCAATTGAATTATATTATTGTGTAGTGGAATGGAATGAAAAATATACACTGAATAAGAAAATTTTCACATAAAATTGATGAGTATTGCTTAGTAAAATTACATTATTATCTTCATTAATTCCAATAGTATACAAAAGTGTTACATAAATGAGAATTCGAATCATGTGGATATGATTAAAAGCTACCAACTCAATTTGAATGCATGGCTAACTAGATGTGTCTAAATCACTATCAGAGCTCACTAGTCTAACTCCAGTTGTCTAAATCAATCTCTCAATCAATTATAATCAGTTAAACTGATGTGGTAGGTGACAATTAGGTGAGAATAGGCACCTTCCCACATGCATCCATGCAATACCGGAACTAACTGAACTGGAGGGCATCTAACTGAATGTAACTAAAGAATAACTTATCTTGACTAGTTTCCAACTACCAACAACTGAAGGAGGTTGGTGGTGGCACTCCTAGTGGCTCCTAAATTGCAGGGATTGGTCTCAGAGGCACATAAGCTTATGCATGAAGGTGTAGTCAGTTGCAATTAACCTCTATGTGTGTTCCCCACACTCTAGTGACTAGTACTAGTGGCCCCATTAGCCCAAGTGGACCCAATGGTGCTAGTGGGCCCAATATTAATTAATTACTCCTAAGTTAGGCAAATATAATATAATAGACAAGAACAAACAAGGGAGGATTATAAATCCTAACACCCCCCTTAATCCTAACCTGGAAAACTGTGGGCCTTGGAAACAAGGCCACAAGTCACCCATTACAATATAAAAGAATTAAAAAATGATGCTTAATAAACCAAGGAAATAGGGGAAAACATCATGGGAAAAACCACCTTCAAGATAAGCAGGAACAGGAAATACAAGCTATTTTTAGGAGAAACATATTCCTCTTTTGGAAATAACTTGCAAAAAATCTGCTGCAATTTACAACACTATGCAATAGTATGGTTCTTCTATGTAGCAACATACTGAATATGTGCATGTGAAACTATCCAAACTAATGGTTATGTCTGGAGGAATTTTCCTCTTTGGAAGAATAAGAAAGTGCTCAACTAAATCAGGAACATAGACATCTACAAGATGAAAACTGGACGCATGTAGAGCAACTGAGATAAACTGATGAGAGAGAAAAAGTGCTTGAGAATTTGAACCATGTGAGAAACACACAAGAAACTGATATATTGCAGCCTTGAACATTGAACCATGTGAGGTATAATCAGCTCCAAGTGTTAGGAGCACGTGTCTAGGCAAATGCCGAATGTCTCCCTCTTTACTAGTTTTGTGAGGAGATGAGCATGTGATCAAATAGAAAGGTAGAGAATCCATGGGATTGTGGATAGATAATGCTTGAGCTCCGTAATATGATATAGCTTAAAATATAACTAAAGAAACACAAATATAATATTAGAAAACTTATGAGGGAAAATTGACATCAAATCCCTAACAACAAATTTGAACGAGACTAGTGGTACTTGATTTTTCACACCAAAATTGATGAGAACAACTACAAGCATTAATGGAAGCTCTTGAAGCTTAAAAATTGAAACAAATAAGATCATATCATATCCAAATAAGTTCATATCATATCTAACAGAGTGTTCCACCAAGATGGTAGATGCACAAATTTTTCCTTCTTCAAAACTCTAAGTATTGGTGCATTCAATCATGTAGGAATTTCCTGGAAGCTCAAGATCAATGAGAGTGAACGAATCACTTCTAAAATCCAATATTTCTTCCAAAAATCCAAAGTATTAATTATCTGCACACTATCAACATCATTAGAGATAAAGAAATCAAATTCCTCTTCATTTTCTGAAACAATCACCGATAAACTATGCACAGAATTTAAAATAGAAGAATCACTGGAGAATTTTTGCATAGAATGGAAGGATAGTTTTTTCTTAATAACAGGGATTCAAATGTCTTATTCTAGATCAACCATATGAGAAATGAAATATTAGAGATCTCATAAACTTTTGAAGTAGCAGGAGAAGGATTCACTCCAAGGATACTTTCGTCAATTGGAATTGACTGTGTGGAAGATTCTGGTTCTTGTTAATATTGAACAAATTGCTTTGCTGTTGGAGAGGGAACATAGAGTACATTATTGAACTCATCATGCTGGATTTTAAATGAACCTCTCTCAACATCTAGGATTTCGAAGTCATCTCCCATATAAGTGCTAGGTCCTCTTGATAGAGTGAGAGTGGTGAAGGATTCACTGGAGGAAACCATGTGGTTGGATGCTTCAGAATCTATCAAGTAATCCTTTGATGAAGTGAGGCCTGCCTTCAAGGCATGGAGCCTATCAATTTATTCAGTCTGCTCTCCATCATTAAAAATCTCTGCACCTTGTGGAAGGGAAATATTGTTCTATTCAAGGAGAGTTTTCAACTGGTTGAGGGTCTTCTTCATGCACTGGATTTTTGAATGATATCCCCTCATATAATAATGACACTTAGTCTTTTCAAACATTTTCTTTCTCTTGGAGCCCAAATCTCCTTCAGAATACTTTTGACTCTCTTTTGGATTTGAATCAGATTCTTTAGGCTCCTTCCCCTTGTGCTTCCTTTTAGCTTTCACATTGGTAGAGTCCAACATCAGAAGAGACTATTTCTTGGAAGTTTGGAGGACTCCCATTTGGACCAACTTATCCTGCTCCTGTATTAAAGACTCAGCAAAGCCATGAAGTGAAGGCATATTCCAATTGGGGATGGAATATCTTCTAGAATTAAAGGTAGAGATAAAGATAGAATGCTCAGAACCAAGTTTGTTGAGCATTGAGAGCACAAGATTCTCATCCTTCCTCTCTATTCTGCATTGCTTACATTGTAGTGCTAGAGACTTGATTTTTGTAAAAAATTCCTAGACAGTTTCAAAAGTGTTGGGATGCAAGGCTATTATCTCATTCTCCAAGATGTGTCCCCAAATATCATATTGTTTTCCAAACAATAATTTGAGCTTCTCCCATGATTCTTTAGGAGTCTTGAATACCTCAAGATGAAAGAGGATATCCCTAGAGATGTGAGCACAAAGGAATCCAAATGCTTCATCCAACCGGTTCGAGAACTTGTTTTTCTCAGCAGGATGATGAGATTTTGTCTCTCAACCCATGTTCATCCTATACAAGACAAGTTTGCGCTAGGAGACTTGCATATCTTCCCTCCAAAAAACATAGTTTAAGGGTGTTAGGATGCGGGGTAAGAAAGCTTTATAATCCATCAATTCTCCTTCTGAATAGTCAATTTCTTCAATCAAGTTATGTAGCGCCGGTAATAAAACACTGCAAAATAAAAAACAATTCACACTATCTCAGAATCAAGCCTTCCATCTTGACATGTACACTTTATTAGGGTCCTCCACGCCCATAGAGACTTCTCTGAACGAATCCAGAGTTAGCAATGCACACTTTGCAGGACTTATGTGGAAACCTAGCTGCTTTTGGTGTACAATGGAGATTGGAAAGACTTGTTGCTCACCTGAGTAGGCTCTGATACCCTGTTTAAATTATTGTTCCATTGATCTACAAGAAATGAGTGCAATTTAATTGTATTATTATGCAGTGGAATGGAATGAAAAATACACACTGAACAAGATAAATTTCACAGAAAACTGATCAGTATTGCTTAGTAAAATTAGAATATTATCTTCATTAACCCCAATAGTAGACAACAATGTTACATAAAGGAGAATTCGAATCATGTGGTTATGATTCAAATATACCAACTCAATCTCACTATGTGGATAACTATAAGTGTCTAAATCACTATCGGAGCTCACTTGTCCAACTCCAATTGTCTAATTCAGTCTCTCAATCAGTTATAATAATTTAAACCAGTTAAACTAATGTGGTAGGTGAAAAATAGGTGAGAATAGGAGAATTCCCACATGTAGCCATGTAATATTGGCACTAACTGAACTAGAGGACATATAATTGAATGCAATTGAAGCATAACTTAGCTTGACTAGTTACCAACTACCAACAACTGAAGGAGGTTGGTGGTGGCACTCTCATCGACTCCTAAATTGTAGGGATTGGTCTCAGAGGCACATAAATTAATGCATGAAGGCGCAATTGGTTACAGTTAACCTCTTTGTGTGTTCCCCACATTCTAGTGACTGGTACTAGTGGCCCCATTAGCACAAGTGGACTCAATGGTGCTAGTGGACCCAATATTAATTAATGACTCCTAAGTTAGGAAAATATAATCTAATAGACAAGTTCAAACAAGGGAGGATTATAAATCCTAAAACTTGGAGGGATTATGCACCACATGTACCTATCAAGAAGAATCCCAAGTATACCTTGGTGGAGTTGGTTGTACCTATGGGTGTTCAAGTAACCGAAAACACTTTGTCCAATATGAACAAGCTGTCATTTACTGACCATGATCTCCCAAAGTTCAAGGAACTCAAGAAAGATTAGTATATGGATATTGTGCAAATTAAAGGAGGGCCACCCGAATTAGTCCCTATGGAGTGGGCTTGGGGATTGTAGAGGTCTGACATTTTAAACTTAATGCATATGCCTCATTTCGGTCAGACCGCTGAATTCAATACTTGTGTAAAGTAGTTGCTAGTATGTTTTCATGGAATGTATTTATGGCTAGATATAAAATTTCCAATCAGTGATTGCAACCATCAAAGGGTTTCCAAAATCTAAAGGTGACCCCACACCCTTCTTTTCTTCAAAATGGCAAGACAATAATATAATTAAAAGGATAAAGGGTAAACATGGGATAAGAAGAGACAAGAGGGGCTTTGAGATAGCCAATATCAATGTCAAGTTGTTTGGTTTGTGACCAAGTTCCTATCGCACAAGTTATTAAGAAACATACAACCAAAACAATGTACTACATGAGTAATTCTTGCAACAAAGCAGTGTGCTACAGGGGTCTAGATGAATTGGGCCACATTTTAATTAAATGGGTTACTAGTCGATGCTATTGATGCACATGATAAAGGTAACCCCTTTACATATTCATGGCTATTACTACTGATTTTTTTTGTTGCATGGGATGAACCACTACATTATCAAGGAATGGATTTTAAAGTACCTTTCCGAGGATCCAAATATAAAAATATTTGGTTCACAGATATTAAGTGGCGACAGATCGACAACAATATCGAGTTGTTTTTGCAAGATGAGGTCGTAAGACAACAAATGGAGCACACACTTAGGATATAAGCTGCAATGGTGTAGAAGTACAAAAATATCATTTGATTTCATTTGGGCCCCCATTACATCAGCCTTCAATCATGACAATATCCCCAACACCAATGGTTAGCGATGGAATTCAGGCTCATGGAGGAACAAATAGAGAACATTATTAGAGAATGGATTGAAGAATGGAGAGATATTATAGCAGATGACCAGTTTTGTGTTGAATTCTATACAAGGAGAGAAGGACCTTCTGGGACCCAACCTGATGGGCCCCAAGAAGAAGATATTCAATAAAGTTCACACCATCATAGCGACCATGATTCAAGTGCTACCCCAACTAATTTGACACTTGGAGAGAAACAACATGCAACAAAAACACAAAGGCGAGCATGCAAAAAAGAAAAAGGAAGTTAAAGATACTGGTCTTATCGGTCTCACCGATGATGATTACATGCGCCTCATGAATAGAATGCAAGAAATCATAGACATTGCAAGGAAAAAATTTGAAAATTAGAATATTGATTTTTTCACCATAGTCACCGACCTGTTACAAACATTATGTACATATATTAAAGAGGTGCAAGTCTTAGTAAGTAGGCCGTAGAAAATGGTAGCAGAAGCTGGATTGTCCGAAGCACAACTGGGTGAGGTATCTCTATTGAAGAGGATTCATAAAGTTCAAATTATTCCAAAGGCATTAAATGTGGGAACTCCAAATATGAACAATGCAATCCAAAGTATACCATATGTTGAGCTCAATTTGTCTAATGTTTCATTGTTCATTGTACATAATCTTTTGAATCGGGTGACGAAAGAGTTAAAGGCCAGAGAACACCAGTTCTATGAGAAATTGAATCAATTGAAGGTCAAGGTTACTAGCCTGGAAGCTGAGTCAACCGCTATCACAGAGAAAACACAAAAGCAATGACAAGATAGACATCAACTAGAAACCATCATTAAATTCACCTATCACGACATGCCTGAAGTTAGTACTGTACTAGAGATGATTGTAGGAGAAAACATGGATAGTTTAGGGGAATTCATTGTTGACTTCTAATAGAGAATTAGGGAATTGGGAGAAAAGCTAGTTCCCAACACTCCCCCTAAATTTATGGAGCATTTTCAAACACAAGTTGTATGGGATATCCAAGTTATCAAGGAATATGAGGTGTATTGCACCAAGTCATACTACGAGGTTTCTTACGATTGGGGAGCCTTAGTGGACGACATAGAGCTACAGGGAATTACAAAATGATTAAATGCAGTTTAATAAAATGTGGAGAAGTTACGGGGGTTTCTCAAGACTCCCCCCCCAGTCGAGAAAATAAGAAATATTGTTGAACTAAAATCACTATAGCAGCAAGTGGGTAAGCTACGGACACATCAACAGAAGAGGACATAAATGATTGAAGTATTGTAGGAAGATGTAGAGTGAGTTGTTGTGATAATTGGGACTATCTAGGATGATGTTAGATAAATAGGGGCATCTTCATAGGAGATGAATTCACGCCTCTATGCTTAATTCGTTGAAGAAATGACAAAGTTTAGGGAAGCAGTTTAGCTGCGAGTTGAATAGGTGAAGAGAGTCTTTCATGAATTTTGAGAAAATCTAAACACACTGGATTAATTAGTCTAAAGTGGCTCAGGACGAGACACAAGTGAGTGTTGGGGGCCTATTGGCCTGAGGTTTTGGTTGTGGCTCTTTGGCACCAACATTTGCATAGTTCAGTGGAAGGGTTGCGATGAAAAGGTACAAGTTTGTCAATTGAGGAAGATGTCAAGGAAAAGTACTAGTTTTGAAGAAGTCCGACCGAAAGGTTCGTTAGCTAGTTGGGATTTTTTTCCACTTCTATAATGAGTTGAATAGTGGAATGGGATGTAATTAGGACACTAGATGCTATAAATATGTAATGGGTTGGGAATTTATAGAAAGTTTTGAAAAGTTTGAATTTCATAGTCAAGAGAGTTCAGTAAGAAAATCAGTCGAGAAAGATGTAATGTTGTTTTGGGTCGAAGACTGAATTGATTCGTAGAGTATGATCCGATCTCCAAGCTGTGTGCACATATTTGTGTAAAAGGGATGATGGATATAGTATTTGTAAGTTGAGTACACAGAAATGAAGTGTTTGGTTTGCGACTCTTATGAATAAACAAGCGCTTTTGTGGTTTTCTCCTAGTTTGGGTTTCCACGTTAAATCATGGTGTTATTGTCTGTGATGTGTGTTGTTATTTCTTGCATTATGAACAATCAATGTTAAATTAATAGAATGTGTGTTTCTAGTCAAGTACAAAATAAAAATGGATTTGGTTAGTACTCGTAGTATGAATGTTTGTCGCATTGCATGATCAGTTGATGGGTTTTTTTCCAGAGTATATGGCAGTATAAATCCCCTTCACTGCTGCAGAATCATGGTTCTTGTAGCTCCCATAGGTACTTTGAATAAGACTTCACCTACATCGCAAGTGTTACTAGAAGGATTCAACTCCTTCCTGGTCGGTATCTTGGGGTTTGTTGGTACCCATCGATATGAACTTGGGTTAGTGTGAGTTTGTGCCAATAACAACAACAAGTATTCAACACGCAATCTCAAGTGCACTAGAATGTATTCATACCTCTCATAAAATATTATGGATAAGGTCGATCCCAATCCTCCTATATCCAAAGTTATTTGAATGCAACTATAAGTACTCGATTCACAACGTCACACAAACTAGAAAGTTCTCATCCCCTACATTGGCCTCCTTAAACCAAGTACCCTTGGTTCTTAATTCCTTTACATGCTAGAATATTTGGGTGAAAATAATACATTTTAATGATGTTAATTTATTGTAATTAAAGTTCACAAGCCATCATAAAAAAATTGTTACATGTTCTCCACAAATGTTTTTGTCATACTTCCTATGTAATTTGAGTTCTATGTGGATGGCACTACTTTTATGTGAAAATTCTGTTAGTTTTTCAACATTAAGCTAGCATTATTAGGATCTTTAACTGAGAGAATAACAAGTACAACAATCAAACACAAGAGACAATGAACACAGTGTTTTTCCTCAGGGAAACCATAAAGGAGAAAACCCTGCAACTTCCTCAGAGATAGAATCAACACAAAAGGTAAAACCCCAAAATAGTAAGATGCACTCCCGATAGCAATAATATTCTTCTTGTCTAATCCCAGTGTCTTCTCCTTCCTCAACTATGTGCTATACTTGAGTGTGGATGAGTTGTGTATCAAATAGAGACTCCAGCTCTCTATTTATACTAATCACGACATGACTAAAACCCTACCAGGGCCAACCTCTACTAGGAGAGTCTAATAACCTTAGTGCCCCGAAACTGTGGGGAATTAACACTACTATACTTTGACCAAAAATCCGACGGCCGTATTGTCGGATTTTCGACACTTCCCTGTCGCATGTACGACACTATGATTTTTTTTTAAGCGTCGGTGGCCTATCATCGGTTATCTGACATTGGTTTAATCTGTCGGTTAAGCAACACCTCAGTTACCATTGGTTAAATGTACGACATCGGTTAAGCAACATGAGAAACCATCGGTTAAGCGACGAATATGAAGATGAAGCGTCGGTTAAGCGACATGAATAACCGTTAGTTAAGCGACGAATATGAAGATGAAGCATCGGTTAAGCGACATGAATAACTTTCGGTTAAGCGACGAATATAAAGATAAAGCATTGGTGAAGTGACATAAGAAACTGTCGGTGAAGCGACGGATATAAACATTAAGCGTCGCTTAATCGACATGGAGAACCATCGCTTAAGCGACGGTAGTGAAGTTTAAAATAAAAAAAAATACTGCATAAGAGCTCACGATGTTACACAATGTCAAAATATCGATCGCATAGGAGTTGAACAAATGTATGAATATTATGGCGCAGAATTCTACTAAAACTTATGAAGTTGAACAAAAAAAACTTATGAAGTGTATGGCTTAGATGGATTGAAACACTTTTGGAGATGATGGATGGTTATATGTTTTTGATTGTCGTAAAAATACCCTAGAACCTAAGAATACATATTTTAAGCATTTGTGAGTTAAATGTAATGTTATTGTTAAATGTTCAAGGTTTATAAATAAGGTTTTATTTATCTTAACATAGACCTGGATATTGATAAAGTAAGAACTTATTTTATTGTTGAATATAGTTATATAGTGTCTAAGAGTGATAGTTATATGTTTATCTTTCTTAATATACTCTTTGAATTCATGAACGAAAGGTAATATTTCTTGTTTGGGTGACCAACATGCATGCCTATAGACTATCCTTCCCCATTTTTTTAAGTGTTTAACCTTTGATGTAAGCATATCATTCAAGGAGTTGAATAGGTGTTTACTTTCCATCACCTTTATATCATTGTTGACTACATAACCTTCCTTATTGGCCTTGTTTGACTCAATTTCCCAACAAAAAAAAGACACTACTCTACTATCCCACCATCCTTTATTTTCTCTTTTAACCAAACTTATAAATCTATTGTGGTTTACCTATATAATCACCTTTTCCTTAGTAGTCTTACTTAGGAAATCCCCCTGCCCCCTTGTGCTAGACATAAACTAGACAAAAGTAAAAAATAGACAACTGACTAATAACACTTGAATATGTAAAAAATTGCAAGACTAAAAAATAAAGTGCAGCCAGACCCCTTTGAGTCTAACTGCCACCATGAGCAGGTTTATCA
>LPNX010440147.1:106643-199386 GCA_001517045.1 Pseudotsuga menziesii
ATGTGGGGAAAGAGAAAATGTTCCTCATACTAATGGTTAGAGACATGAATCTAGGTGATCAATTGTCATACATGAATCCAGGTGAATAAGAACCAACCTTCCAGACAAACACCCTCGGTGAAAATGATGGAAATTGCGAAGCACAGGCTAAGGCAGGTTTCCCTTCCCAAGAAAATTGAACAATAGACCAAATTGTGCATAATATTTCCAGCACTTCTTCGACAGACAGCTAAAGATATGAACAATCAAAAAATGGTTCCTTGTTTCCATTTGATTTTCCTTTTTCTTTCCTGTTTTTAGTTGTTGGTGGGCCTCATGCCATTTGGCAAAAACATAAACAATAAAAAAAAATGTTTTGTGGGGGCTTCTCAAGTTGGTGAATGTGGGGTGCTGCTAATGCTCCCACCAGGGTTCAAAACTTCAAGGCTCCCCAGTGACATGTTTTCCCCCTATGGGCCACATGGACCACTTGTGCTTGTGCTTGCGTTTATGGATGGAGCCAGGTGCAAGTCCTAGGTAACTTTGGAATAATAGATACCCCCTAGTCGCAGCTGCTTAACCAAAGAGATACTCTCACAGCGTGTACAAAAAGTTTGTTTCATGTATGTAAACATCCAGGATGCACTCCTAAGGAATTTCTCATGAAAAGGTCAGAAAACATTTCCAGGGCATCTCTAGCCATCCCATACAAATTCCCCTACAAGATGGGTTCCCAGGGATGGAAACAATGGAGCACATGTTTCAGTGACTTTGACTTGGAAAATAAGTATTGTCTATTGGATATTCTTAATAATTGAACATTTATACATTTGTTATATAAACCAGCCTCTCTAAGTAATTAATCATTAGATTGGGAAAAATAAAACTGCTTGCAAGTAGCATAAGAATTTTAGAAGCACTAATAATAACATAGAAAACAAATGATTGATTCAGAAGCTAAGGAATAATTTGTAACTATATCTAACTGCTTCTATAGATTTTAAAATTATTACCCACAATATAATGGAGACCTTTAGAATGTATTAAATGAGAAAATACATTATATGTGGAAAACAGAAAACCAATTTCCAAAAAAAATTTATGAAGCAGTACCTGCATGCCAGAACCAAGTCAGCTCTTTTGTTAGGTCCAACATATTTGTATTCAGCAAGGGCATCACAAAAAACATCCAAAAACTTGTCCCTTTTAACAATCACTGTAGTCCTCCTTTTGTACAGTTGGAATGGTTTATTGTCATTTTCATTATCCTTCTCATTATTGGATTCTTTGTCAGCTTGTCCTTCCATCAAGTAGCCATCAATAAGACCATCCATTTCACTCACTAAACATTTATGAAGGTTAGAGAATGGATACTTATTCTTTGCCAAGTATATTCCATTGCTTGAATTTTTATCTCTCATAACCTCGAAGACCCTTTTACTGATCTGTAGATTACAATGAGTAAGTATGCAGTCAGCAAAACAGGAAATGCCTTTCCCACCGGCCTAAAGAAAATAGCAAAATGTAATTCAATATTAGGTTCTACACAAATTAAATGGAAAAGAATACTTTTAGAAATACTACAGTATATAGTTCCCTAATTACCCCCCCCCCAAAAAAAAACTAGCTAACTAGAATACAATCAAGGAACTAGATGACCCAAATTACATCAAAGAAGGTTTGGCCTAAGGGTTAGCATTTTTTGGCATCTAGTCTCATGGGCATTCACATCAACATGATATAAGAAATATAACATACCCCATAGAACTATATCAGGATCAACAAGCCATAGTTGATGTAGGAGAATGGTACAATTAGGATTGGTACCAACAAGATATGATGGGAAAAGGACAGCAAATATTTCATGCTTTAGCTGATTGAATGCAGACTGGAGAACAGTGTTACATTCCTTTTAGTCACCATAAAGCAATAATGTGCTCAACAAACATAAAACAACTTCAAGAGGAAAAAAAAGCATTAATACCTTGCATTTTACCTTAACTTGGGCAATGACAATTAACAATATCTCTGAACAGTGCTTAATAGGAAACTCTGATGAAGGAATAATGAAATCTGCTCAATGAGATCTTCAGAAATACTGGCTATTGGTGCTCGTCTACAATGACCCTGAATAAAAGATGAATAACTATAATGAAAAGCCCTTTACATCTTCCATGTGCCTTCTACCAAGAAAGATTGTGGCTGCATAGTCTCCTTTTTAGACCCTTATCATATGAAAAGACCCAACCAATTATAGAGGGGGAATTTTCCCTAGCATGGCAGGATGCTCTACAAATGGTGCAAAGCACAAATTAAGACAATGGGAACACAGCCAATGAAGCTCATTTTCTTAAAAATTCTAAACAAAGTGATTGAAAACAAATAGCAAGGTTTCGCACATCAAGTGATCACAAATTAAAGTGTTTGAATCTAACACGCTGCCATGTAAGCTATAACTTTGTACCTAATCAAAATCTTCCCCTGGTAGCATATGCCTCATTTAGATAAAATGCTACAGCACATGATAAAGCCTTACAAAAGTAATATCTACTCCTAAATTCCCTGGAGGATGGTATTCATACAATTCAAGAACCTGTTAATTGCAGGTTAAACAAATAAAATGACAAAGAAGAAGAGTAAAGTAAAGCAAGCCCTGCTCTGTTATACCCAAAGTCCACAAAGATATTTCAAAAAAAAAAACATGCTGGTTGAAAGTCCACAAAGATATTTCAAAAAAATACATGCTGGTTGCTCCACAGTTATTAGCAGAACCTAAATTGCCCAGCCAAGGATTGATACCTTTGAACCTAAATTAAGCTGCTTCTTTCCCATTCACCATCAGTCCTTCAGTCGTTGTAAAGGGAAAATTGTCATTTAAGAATGTTGTTTCATCTTCACACTTACATAGCTTTGCTCGGTGCTCTGTTTCTATGGAAAAGGATGCCACAAATCCCACACAAACTGATTCCTATCATAAGCATGGACTTGTTTGCCGATTTCTAACTGATGGCATACATTGATAGATCTGCACAGCTAGGCTTATCAAAGCTGGAAGCCCCTTCTATCGGAGGAGGGCTTATTTCTACCCATGTCCACCAGATTTCTCCATTGTTGAGTTTGATGTAGCAGCTGATAGGGATCAATTGCTCTCTGAATGAAGCCCCAGTAACCTACCTTTAACACCTCAGTGAATTGTTTAACCTCAGTTCCACTGTGTAAGGAAACCCTAACCTTTCCCTACAATTCTGGCCTCTTGAGACACTGGCGGAGATTGAAAATGGCATAGGCAAAGTTCGTTACTGTAGACCTGAAACAACAGAAAGACAATGGACAACCTCTGCAAGGATTTGTGTTGAAATGGATCTTTCCAAAAGCCTTCTTGAAGTGATATGTGGAAAGTTGAAACAAAAGCTTGACTATGAGCATGTTACCTTCTATTGCCAATCTTGTTTTGCTGTTGAGCACACAATCACCTCTTTCCCTAATCACAAACCTGTTCATGACCTGGGGAAGCGAAGCAAGGTAGACCCCATGCCAAAAGGAAATCCAATCAGAAGCCTACATGGTGGAACAGTGCCGATGCAAACCACCAACTGATAGAAGTGGAGAATGAAGTAGAAAAGGCCTGCCCATTACTCCACCAAAAGGCAGCCACTCCAGAAACTGCGCTCAAAGTTACATCGATCCATACCAATTCTAAAGCAACCCCCTCTCAGAAAGAATCTAGCAGCCAAGGGGAGGAGAGACCTATGGAGAAAGTAGAACCTGCTACGCAGGACAAATTACTCAATACTCGACTCAAGTTAGGACAAATGCACAATAAACGACGGCGCTGTCATTCAGTACTCGACTCGATCTCAAAAAGGAATTTACCAAAATGTATTGTCAAAGTCTACATCCCCATTGATAATGACCTGTCAATGTTGCCATGCCTTGATATGTGAACATGTTGATGGTGCTTGAGACTAAGGATATATATTTAGGGCTCAAGGATGTTTTATATTTCCATCAACCAATTTAAGTAGCCTTAGGATGATATTTCTCTACCAAAATGACTTTCATAAGGCCTCAAGACCCATCCACTATGCATGGAACATGTTAATGGCACTCATATCCATCTCCTAGGGAAAATAACCCCTAGTGAATGCATGTGCCATGGTTTCTAAGTTTTGTTCATCACACTTGACCTCAAGAAGACTAGCTAGATATCTAGACACATTTGTAGTGCACAACTAACCTATCAATGCCACATATAGTTTTAGAAACATAATTTTTCTCCAATTTGTTGATGGCACTAGATCCTTAATGTAGGTTGGGTTGTATTTCATAATATTCATTTTTTAGATAATAATAATAAAGTATTTATGTATTTCTTATGTTAAAAAATATGAATGTAATATGCATTCAATACCAAAATTAAAGGTAGGGTTTGTTTGTTTTGGGTTCTAGGTTAGAGTCTCCTATTTAGGGTTGAAAACAAAGAAAAAGAAAAAAAGTAGATTTTGTTAGTTTAATCTAATAATTAATTGATAATAAAGTTTCACTTTATATTAATTATAAAATCAATTTTTATATTAAAATTTATTATGTAAATTTTTATTTTGAAACTAAAGCTAAAGAAGACAACCCATAGAACACATATGAAAAGATGCATTCCAACCTTGTTTTTTTAAATTTACATGAACATACACACATTAATAAAATTGTATGTGTTAAAAACAAACATGTGCTAACACCATGCAATCTTTTATTCCATATTATTGTTAAAGGTTCTTGATCTCAAGAACATTTAATAATATCCTTAGACAATAGTTTTTAGTCTTGGATAGTTGTTGAATCCCCACAAATTCTCAATCCTCCCATGCCTTGATATGAGGACATGTTGATGGTGTTTGAGACTAAGGGGATATATTTAGGGCTTGAGGATGTTTTATCTTTATTTCATAATGACTTCCACCACCCGCAACCTAGTTACAGCTGTAAATATGATAATGTCTGTTGATACTATAAGGCATTTTAGTTTTTGCATGCATTTTCATCATATGGCTAATGTATAGCTTCATCTTTCACCTTTCCACTATAATTATATAGGCCTTGCCACCCATTGCTTTCATCCAATGCATTTTTTTTTATCCAAGGAGTTGTTGATCATGTCATATAGCTTTATTTTATATTACTATGAATAAGAAATTATATATGTAGAAACATAAAAAGCATCATAAAATAATCATGGATATCTCTTCAAGGCCTTTGAGATGAGCTGAAAAACTGGAAAACAAAACTTCAAAAATTGATATCAAGGTAGAAATTTATGGGAAATTCATGTGTGCATTATATAATGCATGTGTGTTATTGAAATCAATTTTTTTCTAGGTAGGATAGTTTCCACTCACTCAAGGCTCCGTCGCTTAAGCGACGCTTATGGCCACATTTTCAAAAAAAAAAATTATCTATGTGATTTTTGGTAGGTTTAAAAAAAGAAATCCATGCGCCGTCAGATTTTTTCGTCGGATTTTGGATCGAAATGTAGTAGTGATTTAACCCTTAGACAATCAGAGGGTTACCCACTATGACTTGACATGACTCGTTTACATTATAGATCCTCCCGATTGGAACATCGAGGCATGACAACATGACTCAATTACATTATAGATACATCCCGGAATAAACATCGGGTTACAATACATAAGATACATAGATGAATACATTCTAAAGTTACAAATACATCAACACTCCCTCTTAACTAGGAAGGTATTCTTTCGACACAATTTTCAGCATTGGTCTTCTTCTCTGTATCAATTGGATCATCTTGTCATCTTCATATTCAAGTCTTATTCGTCTTCATGCCCTCTTCTTTTCTGGATCTGGATCTTCACTCGATCTGGATCATCATCACTGGATCATACTCGATCATCATCACTGGATCTGGATCATCATCACTAGACTGGATCTGGATCATCACTGGATCTGGATCATCACTATTGGATCTGGATCATCACTCGATCTAGATATCTCGGAGTCATCATAACTGGATCTGGATCTCATCTGGTCATCATCATGTGTGCTATCTCATGATTCTTCTCGTCACAGGAAGTTCTACAGAGCCAGCCTTCTTTCATGCTGGTTGTAGACCTACCTCCTCGTAGGTCTTTGGTATCCCTTATATCTAACCTATTCGTCAGAATGGATAGCACTCACATCTGACCTGGTAGGATCCAAATCCTACACCCTCATCAAAAAGGCGGTAGCCCTTATATCTAATCATATAGGACCTAATCCTATAGTCACATCAGAATGGCCAACACTCACATCTGAACTACTCATTAGAAAGGTGGTAGCCCTTATATCTGTGTAGGAGCTCATCCTACACCAGAATGGCCAGCACTCACATCTGACCTACTCATCAGAAAGGCACAACACTCACATTTGACCTGGTAGGAACCAAATCCTACACCCTCGTCATAATGGCATGCACTCACATCTGACCTGGTAGGAACCAAATCCTACACGCTTGTCATAATGGCCCCCAGTCCCAGACTGAGCTACCTAGTAACGGACTAGGTGCCCCCACTCTCCCAGAGAGTGGCAGTAGCCTTTACATTTGTCCTACTTGATAGAATGGCCAGCACTCACATCTAACATGGGAGGAACCTAATCCTTTAGCCATGACAGAATGGATCTGCCCTTACATCTAACCTGCTCGTCAAAATGGCGGTAGCCTTTACATTTGTCATACTCGATAGAATGGCCAACACTCACATCTAAAATGGAAGGAACCAAATCCTCTCACCATGACAGAATGGTTCTACCCTTACATCTGACCTGCTCGTTAGAATGGTAGTAGCCCTTACATCTATCCTTCTCAACAGAATGGCCAACACTCACATCTAACATGAAAGGAACCAAATCCTCTCACCATGACAAAATGGCTCTGCCCTTACATCTGAACTGCTCGTCAGAATGGCAGCAGCCCTTACATCTATCCTTCTCGACAGAATGGCCAGCACTCACATCTGACATGGAAGGAACCAAATCCTCTCACCATGACAGAATGGCTTAGCCCTTACATCTGACCTGCTCGTCAGAATGGATATGGATCTCAGCACTCATATCTTTCATGGAAGGAACCAATCCTCTCACCATAACAGAATGGCTCAGCCCTTACATCTGACCATCGAAGGAAACAATCCTCTCACCATGTCAGAATGGCTATGGGACTCATCCCTTTCCCTTTGAGGAAACCTCGATCTGGAGAACACCATGCTTCTCCCTAAAGTACTCGAACTTCACCCTGGCCAATGGCTTTATCAACACATCAGCTATTTGTTCCTTCGTCGCAACATACTGGAGCTTCACTGCTCCCCTCTACACCATATCCCTGATATAGTGATACTTGATCTCGATATGCTTCGACTTGTCATGGAACACTGGATTCTATGACAACTTCACACAACTATGGTTGTTACAATGTATACAAGTAGAATCCATCTGGAGATCAAATAAATCAGACAGTAGCTTCCGCAGCCATACTACCTCACAACTAGCTGAACAAGTTGTGACATACTCTGCTTTAGCTGTACTCAGTGCCACACAGGATTGCTTCCTGCTGAACCAAGAGATCACACGTGATCCCATACTGAAGCAACACCCTAAAGTGCTCCTCCTATCGATGGCACTGCCTACCCAATCTGAATCAACATAACCCTCCAGGTTAATCTTATGATTCACATCGTACTTGAGCCCATAATCAACTGTACCCCTCAGGTACCTCAGAATATGCTTTGCAGCAATCAAGTGAACATTTCTTGGATCTGTCAAGAACTGGCTCAAGGTGTTTGTAGCAAAGAAAATGTCTGGTCTCATGTTCATCAGGTACATCAAGGACCCAATCATCTAACGACACATCGTAGCATCAACCAATTTTGATGAAGCATCACTCAATAGCTTCAGGTTCAATGCCATAGGTGTGGCCATGACATTGCAGTCCATCATCCCAAACCTCTTCAGGATCTCTACTACATACTTCCCTTGTCCAAGGAAGATACCATCTGTACTCTGCCACACCTCCATACCTATAAAGTAATGCATCATACCCAAGTCCTTCATTTCGAACTCACCAGCAAGCTTTCTCTTCGTGTCAGCAATCAACCCATCCCTACCTGTCACAAACAGATCATCTACATATAGTAGGAGCATCACTGGGTTGTTATCTTCAACCTTGTAGTAAAGGTTGCAATCTTCTTTACTCTTGGTAAAGCCCAAACTAGATAGAAAGCTATCAATTCTGTCGTACCATGTCCTGGGTGCCTGTTTCAAACCGTACAGGGATTTCTTCAATCTGCACACATGAGACTCCCTGTCATGTGTCTCAAAACCGAGTGGCTGTTCTACACACACTTCCTCTTCCACTACACCATTCAAGAAAGCAATCTTGACATCCATCTGGTGTGTCTTCCATTTTATTACTGCGGCCAGAGCAAGTACTAATTTGATGGAAGTGTATCTGGCTATAGGTGCAAAGGTTTCTTCATAATCTATTCCTTCTTTCTGAGAGAAACCCCGAGCCACAAATCTTGCCGTATATTTTTCAATGCTACCGTCTGTAGCATGCTTGATCTTGTAGATCCATTTGGAAGTTACAACTGACTTCCCTTTTGGTCTTGGGAAAATATCCCAAACATCATTCTCTATGATCGACTGATACTCTTTGATCATAGCATCCTTCCATTCTTTCCGTTCTGCCGCTTCTTCATCACTGGAAGGTTCTTTATCAATGAAATCACATAGTAAAGCTACATACTTGGAACATGATCTGGTCCTCTTTCTTTCTCTGTGATTCTCTTCTGGATCCCCATATCTTTCTGCACCTTGGATAATTTCTTGTACCCAAGCAGGTTTCCTCTTATGAGGATTCTTCTCCAGAGGTGGATCTATAGGTCTTTGTGGTTATTCAAATTCTCAATCTTCTTCTTGAGCTTCTTCATTCATGGTTGTATCATGAATTCTGGGTGCTTCTGCTTCTTCAGGTTCTTCAACAGGTCTCTTTCTAGATTTTTTGTAAGCCGTGTCTTCATCAAATGTCACATCCATGCTAATGTCGATCTTCTTGTATCCTGGGAAATATATTTTGTAAGCCTTTGAGCTTTTAGAGTATCCCACAAATATACCCTTCTTTCTTGAAGGATCTAATTTTGTTCTCTTCTCTTTTGGATTGTGTATGTTCACAGGACAGCCGAATATTTTGATATGGATGACTTCTGGTTTCTTACCGAAGAAGACTTCTTTAGGAGTCTTGTTGTCGAGTACTCTATGTGGAGTATAGTTCTGTACATACACCGTTGTTCTGGAAGCTTCCACCCAAAGATGCATAGGAAGGTCTTGATCATGAAGCATTGCTTTTGCAGCTTCCATGATAGTTCTGTTCTTCCGTTTCGCAATCCCATTTTGTTGTGGATTATAAGGAGTGGACAAATCCCTCTTAATCCTTGATTCTTTGCATAGCTCTTTGAATTCATTTGAAGTGAATTCTCTGCCATTATTTGATCGAATGGTCTTGATATTCTTTTCAGTATGGTTCTTGATCAAGGCTTTGAATTTCTTGAATTTGCTGAATACTTCGTCTTTGTTCTTCATGAAGCAAACCCATGTCTTCCTAGAAAAGTCATCAATAAAAGAAACATAATATGCATACCCGCTTAGTGAGTTTGATGACATAGGACCGCATACATCGAAGTGGATGATTTCCAAGATTCCTTTTGCTTTGCTTTCACTACTTGGAAATGTCTTCTTTGTATTCTTTCCTTTTGCACATCCTTTGCAGAGCCCATCATGTTTTGCTTGGATTTCTGGAAGACCTTCGACAACTTTGCTTGCAATAGGTAGTGCTCAATAATGCACATGTGCAAGCCTTCTATGCCAAATTTCACTTGGCTTTGCTGTGTCATGGACCAAGGCTTGTTCTAGATGGCCCTTCAATTTGTAAAATCCTCCTTCTTGTTCTCCAATCACTACCGCATCATCGATAGTCTTTCCTTTTGGCCACATGATGACTTGACCATCTATGAATGCAACCGACATTCCTTTTGCATCTAATGCTGATATGGAAAGAAGGTTCTTCTTGATTCCTAGCACAAACAATACTTCTTTCATTGTTAGAGACTTTCCAGAGTCTATCTTATAGGAAGATTCCCCACTACCTTTTATTGGATATTGGTAGTCATCTCCTAGCTTCACCTTGTGAGGTGATTCATGTTCTGACAATCTCACAAAGGATTCCTTGAATCCTGTCATATGTTTGGAAGCCACACTGTCAATGAGCCAATCATCACTTCCATGAGTAATGTTACCTGTGAGAGTAGAGATCAAAACATATTCATCCTTGCTTGAAGAATCTTCACTTTCATATCTGGATCTTTTCTTGAATGGTTCATCATCCTCTACAGCATGAGCATGATGTCTTCTTTTGTTTCTCTTCTTTGTTGGCTTTGGTTTCTTAGGACAATTCCTTGAATAATGTCCTGCTTCATCACATGTATAACATATGGTCCTAGATAAATCTCTCCTAGTGTTATCTTTGTGAAAGTGCTTATCTATGAAGTGTTAAGATCTTCTTTTGTTTGACTTGGAGTGAGACTGGGAGTGTACCATGAGAGCTTGATCTTCAATTCCCATCTTTTCTTCTCGAGCTTCTATCTGAGATTCTTCTTGAGAGCACTCTTCCCATATTCTGCTGAACTTGACTAACTTCTTTCTAGCACAGATTCCTTGGATCAAAGAATCCCATGACCTAGGAAGGCCATTCAGTGTTGTCATCACAATCTCTACATTTTCCACTTCTTCATCAACTGCTTCTAGTTGTTCTTTGATCTGAGAAACTCTTGTGAAGTAAGACTAGATTGTTTCTGCATTTTGAATCTTCACATTCTTCAGTTGGTTTCTCAGATTCATCTTCTGGTTTATGTTCTTCCCTTCAAACAATTTGGTTAGGGCATCAAACATAGCTTTAGGTTTCTTGAGAGAGGACACCTGTGGGATAAGGTGATCCTTGATAGAATCAACAATGATCCTCTTTGCCATAACCATCTTCTTCTTATGTAAGGCCTTAGCCTCATCTCCCTCTAGAACTGGAACCTCCTCATGGATGTAGTAGTCTAACTCATTCTCTTCCAGGACCAGGGAGATCCTATACTTCCAGGCTCGGAAGTTGTCAACTCCCTCAAGATTTTCATCAAGCTTGGTATGGTGATACATCTTAAACTGAGAATCTCAAATGGAAATACAAAATATCTTAGATCTTACTAGGTCAAGATGTCGGATCTGAAACTTGAGCTGAAATCCTGTAGAGCTGGTTCAAGAGCAAATTAGGGTTTTTCTTTTCCTAAGTTCTGTCCAACCAAATGCCTTGAAATTTTTCACTAACTTTGATTTTGGGGAGGAGATCAATCCAGGCTTGGGTTCACTGAAAAATTCCTCTTCTATGAAAAGCCCTAATTTCCGACAGTAGTGACAGGTCCAAAATTGAAAAACATCAGAATTAGATTCTGCTTCGACAGAAAGATGTGCCCTAAGGAGGAGAGTTATTCCACCTTACTTTTGCTGAAAATCTATGGAGGAATATCCAAAAACTAGGAAGCCCTAGTTCCCGCAGCTGCATAGTGTCTTCTTCTCAGGTTAGCTCTGATACCATGTTAGTTTTTCAACATTAAGCTAGCATTATTAGGATCTTTAACTGAGAGAATAACAAGTACAACAATCAAACACAAGAGACAATGAACACAATGTTTTTCCTCGGGGAAACCATAAAGGAGAAAACCCTGCAACTTCCTTAGAGATAGAATAAACACAAAAGGTAAAACCCCAAAATAGTAAGATGCACTCCCAATAGTAGTAATATTCTCCTTGTCTAGCTCCAGTGTCTTCTCCTTCCTCAACTATGCGCTATACTTGAGTGTGGATGAGTTGTGTATCAAATAGAGACTCCATCTCTCTATTTATACTAATCCTGGCAAGACTAAAACCCTACCAAGGCCGACCTCTACTAGTAGAGTCTAATAACCCTAGTGCCCTGGAACTGAGGGGACTTTAACCCTTAGACAATCGGAGGGTTATCCACTATGACTTGACATGACTCGTTTACATTATAGATCCTCCTGATCGGAACATCGGGGCATGACAACATGACTCAATTACATTATAGATACATCCCAGAATAAACATCGGGTTACAATACATAAGATACATAGATAAATACATTCTGAAGTTACAAATACATCAACAAATTCCACCCTAATCATAATAGATATGATAGTACATATAAGTTTCAACAATTTGATTGCCACATAAATTGTAATACTTGTATGAAAAAAGGACACCTTCATCGTAATAACAACAAGATTAGGCCACATTTCTAATAAAACATTGTATACTTTGTTGGTACTTTTTCACTATACTGGAAATTTATCGATGATACATTTTTGTTGTGATGAAATGTTTTTGGAATTGTGACACAGTCATGTTTGAATTTTGATAGAACCTCACATACTTTGTTGGAAACTTTTCACTATATCGACACTTTTCTGATGATAAAGTTTCTATATCATTATTTTTTTAATTATCTGCGTAGTGTAAGTCATTATTCTATGATCCATATTCCATATCCCATACCCAGAGGATCACCCGATACAATGAGTGCTAAGTAGACTATTCAAAAGCATGAGAAATTAATTAGTTGTGACTATTGTCATGGGATACAATTCATATATTAATGAATTACACTACGCAACTAATCCAAAAAATAATGATATATTATAAGTTGAACTACAAAACCCCTATATTTAATAAAAAGAGTCAAGAGATAGATTTAATTAAATACTTCATAAAGCACAATACTTGGTAAGGTTTTACAAATGGGGTAGCAAGCTAAGTGGGATTGATTATCGGGAAATATCGACTACTAAGTGTGCTTGATATGGAGGAGTCTGGGTTATTGGGTGCAAGCCTTGTGTTATCACAGAAATTTCGCACACATACGACATTTTCACAATTTTCATGCATTATTTTCACAGCGTAAAACAACATACACCATGCATCCAATTGAAGACACCTTCACAAGACCCAAAGAGAATCCTCAGTCCAAAAATTCCCCAAAGAATTCAAAATACATAAATGCATGGGTAATATCATGTTTTTGCGTGCGACATTGTGTGTCACTAGTGTAATTCATGCGCGACAGTGTTGGTATTCCTTCGATAACCGTGTGAGTTAAAAAAATGGTAGGATCTCACCCACTGATGGTGCTTTAAAGGCTCATGAAAGCCCCATTTACTCCAAGAATTTGAATTTTGGCTCTTCACACACTTGGTTTCCTTAAATGACCTCTATTGTACTTTTAAGTCACATCATGGATCATTGGGTTCACAATGGAATATTTTTATTTCTTAGACACCTATTGGACTATAAAATAAAGCCATGGGATTTCTAATTGTAATATATTTTTGAGAGAAAGGTTATCCTACTGGATTTTCACTTGAGATCCCTTATAGCTCACCATTTCCCTCTTGTTTACTATTCACCAAGCTCTCTTGTGTCCTTCCTCTAAGAGGAAAGTGTTCTCCTCATTTTTTCTTCAAGCCACTTGGACCACTCACTCACCCCTTAAAGGGCACCTAATACTGAGGCGTTATTGCATCCTATAAGGCATTTCTCCTCACCAAGTGGGAATAAAGCACTCTTGTGAAATAATTTCCGCAATAGTAATATTTATGGTGACTCCATTATATTTTAGTTCATTTATCTTTCATTAGATTATTATTTGTAAAGTGTCTAAGTTATGGTAATTTATACTTTGCAGGTGAAGAGGACCATCCCTTTCATCCCAATAATTCGACCCCCAAGAGTTTGTTTTAGTCATTTTATCAGACACACAACTCACGATGTCCTGATAGCACTGGCAACATGGATATCCCTTTGATATTCATGTGACTTGTGCATATAAGTAGACTCCCACCTTCGTGGTTTTCTACCTCACGACATCACGACTTTTTTAGATTTTAACCATGTGACATTGTGCCAATGAGTCTTTCTACTGCGCTGCAATGTGTATTTTAATTTTTTTCTCACATTGTTATTCTTATTTTATTTATACATATTTTCAAAAACAATTATGCATCCCAATTGCTGCTCATTAATAAATTAGGACTAAGTGAACTTGCAATAGTTACTTGTTTCTTTAGTAATTATCCTGTCTAGACTAAGATTAAGAAGTAAAGGGGCCATCCCTAGAAATATACTTAGGTAACCACCCTTGAGGATTTCAATGGGCCTCATTGGTGTCACTGGTATTCAGGAGATATCATGCTTCTTTGCTTTACTTAAACATATTTAGTTAAAGTAATATAAAATCTGCGTGTACACACAATCAAGGACCAAAAGGATATCCTCTCCCAAAGTATGCTCTTAACCTCACATTTCATATGATGTTGGTGAATCGGAAATGGCAGTGAAGTGTGAAATACCTCCATTTGCACACTTATCATTCCATTTCCTTTTGCAAGCATCATTATCATCTTTAGAGATTAAGTTACAATCTCCATTTTATGTTGTTTTGAGCAATTTAGTTAATTGAAAGAACACAATTTTCTTACATCACATGTGATTTACCAATTACACACATTAAGGGACCTACAGAATCTTTCAATATGAATATTCTCTTCACCTCACATTGCATACGAGCTTGGTGAATCATAAAGGATGGGAATTGTGAAATACCTCCCTTACACACCTTAATGAAATCAAACCCCATAAAAACAACCATTTTAAATGCTAACCAACAAAAATCCTCCACAGGAGGGCACAAACCAACATTTTAGTTTTGTAGGATTGAGGGGGATAGGCATCCAGACAATTCCCACCAATCTAGTTTCATTAGGCATTATTTGAAACCTAACATTGTTTTCCTTTAGCATGCTATTAAATCCTAGTATGAGCAAGTTTTCAAAGAAATCTAGGATCAGAAGTGTACCGTGAACAAGGAGGTAAACTACAAGGTATATATTCCCTAATATGCCCTACGAGTCACTCTGCTCATTGTAGGGAGATGGCACTATACTGTGCAAGCCCAACAGTTGATCCACACTTGACGCAAGGTAACTTGGTGGCCAAAACATAGGGCATCAACAAGGAGCATTTGTGAGTGTAAGTGACAGCTCCTAAATCCAACTATTGTCATTGTGAGGTGTTTCCAAGTATCTTTGATTGGAACATTGGCCCCGTCGCCATTATAACTAGATCTTTGTTACCTCCACTATTTAGTTGTCATGTGGATTCCATTATTACCAACAATTGTAATTTTGGGAGGCTCAATTACATTTGAGAGGAAGGACATTAATTCTTGTAGGAAATTTACACTTGTTTTTATTTTTAAATACAATTTCACTTAAATCATAATTTAAAAAGAACCTTCATGTAGACACCTTTTCACTAAGCCCTCTTTGCACATATAACACACTTATATCACCATTTTGCATATGTTTTAGTTGGCATATTTTTGCATTTGTCCATGTGAAGATTTCATATGCTAGACTAGATATCATTAGTGTTCAATCCAAATTCACAACAATAGCATATGTAGAATCACTGAAAGAAACACAATCACAAGATAGGCATAGTATTTATCCTGGGAAACCCTCAAGGGGAAGAATGCCCAACAAAAATTCCTTAGGTAAGAGATAAAACCCTAAAATAGGCATTCTCCTCCTTGCTTATCTGTCTTTCTCTCTCTCCTATGCACTACTCAAGTGAGTGAGTCTGTGTTATAATGAGGAACAAATATCCTCTATTTATATACATTATGTCAACTAACTTTTACCCTAGACCAGTCGGCCCCACTAAACTGTCTCTGTCGACTTCACCTAGGAAGACTCAAAACAATATTTTATATTATTCTTATGGTACTAATGACCCGAATTACAGTGGAGGTTTTACCTCATGATTCTATGATGACCAATTACAATAGTAACATCGCAATAGAGGAATAATAACATCTCCCTTGGGTTACATCAGTAAAATACATTTAGAATATCCTTTGAAGTTACAATATTTCAACACTCCCCCTTAACGAGAAGGTTATTCTACTGACAACATCATCATAGACTATAGGAGTAACAAGAGACAATATCTTTAGAAGTATCGAGGAAATACATATATATGTTTGTTGTTGCTGCAACTATTACCCCAGAAAAAATTGCATTTTTTAGGACCCCTCTTTATTTTTTAGCTTTTTTGCTACGTAGACCTTTTTTTTGAACTTTGAAAGTCCACCACTCATGACTTGTTTTCACCCTGCAGGAATTCAGAAAAAAATGATTTGTTACTCTAAGGCAGAAAGTCATTTTTATCCGCAATGACGGATGAGTCTTCATGTTTGAGCTATTGTGGCGGGTGAGTTTCAATGTTATTCAAAGCGACAGATGATTTTCAAGTTTTGGCCTACTATGGTGGATGATTTTTTAAGTTTGAGCCGCAACAACGGATGGTTTATGCCCTTTGTTTGGTTTGTTTTTATCCGCTGCATCTAAGGTTTTCACAAGATGTGAGATGCAATGGCATGTGGGTTTTTTGGTTGATTGTCAGAATTTTTTCTGATTCGCTACATCGGATGATCGTTCAGCTTTCTGCCGCAATGACAGAAAGTTTTCTCTTTTCCCACCCAATCCTCACCTTCATTTTATTGAGCCCACTTTATCGGAAGCGTTGTCATCTTCGAGTCACTACAACAAATGTATTTTAAGGTTTTCCTCTGATTCCTTCTGCTTGTCGAAGTCATGAATTAAGAGCGGATGTTTTGCTGAGAGGGGAGCTGATAATAGCGGCAACATCGGGATGCTTGAGCCACCACTACCGGGGTTCTTTTCACTCTGAATCCATTGTGATCCTCAGATGCCTTGTGTTATTGGCACCAACGATGTTTTGTTTTGCACGTACGGAGTTAAGTCCCACCTACCTCTTTTAAGTGGTTTTAAATTACCATTGTTGTTGATTGACAGTGAGCGCTTTAGAGATAGAAGTTGTGATTTTATCCCGTTTTGGGGGCATCCATTGTGATTTTTTTGGAACCACCATCTGGAGCTCATGTGGCACATTGGACACCGCATCTGCGACCATTGTCAAGCCCAGCCTGCCAGGTAGGTTTTTTTGTTAACTTTTTTTTGATTGGTGGGTTGGTTGAGATTGCAATCTGTAAGGGAGTTTGGAATCAGGCAAGCCTCGTAGTTGTTGGTTATTTTCCCTCATCTCCTTGTAGAGGGAGTTTGACCTTGGTGGTTGAACCTAGTGCATCGCCTTCGTTTCACCTCTTTGTGCTACTTGCAGACTATGAGCCTCTTAGATATATTCGTGCAAGATGGCAAGAGGGTAGTTAAGTTTTTAGGTTGTTTTCTAGGTTTTAGAATGCAGAGGATTCCCTAGCCGAATCCTGCCTATGTTATAAGGTTGTATTAACCATATTTTTGGCCTCGCTGAGCTGCAGTATTGTTTTTCTTGCTCCGATGATAGAAGAGGAATGTTGTAAAATATCATACAAGCTTGTTCCTTGAAGAAAACGGTTTTCCCAACGTGTTAATATTTTGATGCCATAGTCATTTATTTTTTCTCATCCAAATGCATGAGTTTGTTTAATGGCATAAATGCTAAGACATTTGTTTTGTGTTATTACAGTCACAGTTTGTACCAGAAAACATGACGAAGAAGGGAAAAAATAAGGCCAAGATTGTAGACTACTAGTCAGATGCAAAAGTATCACCCACACCAAGGGTGGAGTTTATATATAAAGATACCAAATCCATCACCGGGGCTGAACCCAAATTTAAATGGGGTCAGATCTATCACATGCTCAAGGAGAAGAAGGTTCTAGAGGATGGGTTGGATGACCTAGTCTTATATGATAAGATATTGAAATATGGAATCACCAAGGTATCCACAAGACTAGAGGTTTTTCCTTTCCTTGAGGTCATTGGATGGATTTTGTCCAAAGAGGATGCAACAGGGATGATCATGTATGACATGGAGGATAAAGGATTTGTATCCTTCACACCTGCATTCATAGCAAAAGCATACAACCTGCCACCCTCAGAAGTCAGCATGAAAAATGACTGGGTAAAAGGCCTAACTCTTGATTACATGGCTAAAACAAATATGATGGTAGCTGAAGGATATATTTCTGGCACAAACAATCTGGGGAATATGAAACTACCCATCTACGTACCCCATACACGATGGTAGTACTGATGTTGAATAGGATTTTTGGTAGAGATGACGAAAGATATTATAAGTTTGGATGGATCCCACTAATTTACCATGTATCCATGAAGGGGACAGTTTTCAATTGGGTTGAGATAGTATCCAATAGTCTATCTTCCCACATAACTGCAGCCCAAGAAGGATTACATCAACGAAAATCTGAGTTCTATATGGGATCTTTTTTGGTTGACTGAATACTTTGCTTTCACCCTTTTGAGAAGCTCAACTGCAAATGGAAAGGAGGAAAAGCCCATATTTATGCAACATATCAGATATTGTGGGCTCACACATACCACGGTCATTACAAGCTAATCTGTGAAGAGTTCTTGATGTTCCAATAACAACTAGTTTTCTTGGAGGAGTGTAAGTGCCTGTCTGAAGGTGCTTTGGAATATATCAAGGAGTTTGGGGATTACTTCTTCTTTGAAGAAGGAACATAACTGAGGATGTATGGGGGGCCCAAGGCACCCTCATTGCTGCCTAAATATGCCATATATTATATAGTTCATAAGGAAGTTGTGATAAAACTTTTCTTGGATGGCTTTGGAAGTCATTTGTTCGATCTGAAAAAGGCTGTGTTTCCACCACTACCTTTCCATGTGGGGAGCTATAAGTTTTCTAAAGTCAAGAGTGCCCCTGAGTTCATTAAGGAACTAGAAATATTTCATTTTGGTGAAAAGATCTTTCAAAGGAATGATTCCCAAGGTAAGGTTGTAGCTCATCGGGAACTCCTAAAGGTAAATTTCAAATATGTTGATCATTTAGATAAGGATGAAGAAGTGTATCATAATATTTTCAACATGACCGCTTTGAACAAGTGGCTCAAAAGGAAGACCACAATATCTGGAGTTAAAGGCAGTAGTAGCAGTAATCCAAAACCAAAGGGACAGGAAGAAGAAGCTGCACTGAAAACAAAAGAAGAAATTGCACATATACTGGTAGAAGATGCAAGAAAATTGTTAGCCAAAGAAGCCCAATGAGAAAAGGAGGAAGAAGAAGCTGCCAGAAAAGAGAAGGAAGAAGAACCGAGAAAGAAAGAAGAAGCCATCAAAGAAAATATTGCAGAGTTAGAAACATCAATAGCTAAGGAAGCACAAAATCAAGAACAAGAATCACAAAACAAGGGAAAGGTGACAAAAGAACAAAGGAAGAAAGATCAAGAAGAGCTAGATAACGAGAATCAGGGACAAGATCGTGCTCAGGACAGCACTGAGAACCTCCCTTCCACTTCAGGTAGTATACTCATAGGAGGGCATCTCCCTATGGTTGAATTGGGGTTGGTACCATTTACCCCGTCAAAGAAACATCAAGTTGCAAAATTATAAGATGTATTTTTTGATCCTAAGAGAAAATCAATTGTTTGGAGGACAGAGAAAACTTTGAAGATGGGTACTCAACCTGAAATAACCACAGTGACCAAGAGAACAGTGGATAAGGATGCAGAAGAAGACCACTAAAAGAGCATTCTCTCCTACTTAGACGTAAAATATATCAAGTGCAGGTTAACCTAGCATAAGATGTTTTCAAAATCAAGCAAGTAGAAGCTCAGCTGCAAGAGATATGAGTAGTAGCTACTGAGTTGAAAGCCAAGACCCAGGACATTGCAGAGACCATACAAGGTCAACTGACATGGTTGGGGACAAATGAAGAGCCCCCAGAAAACGCACCTGCGAAGAATTTAGAGAGGTTACGACTTGAGTATGATCTCATGAATTTCAGTAGGAAAGCTGCTGAGAGACTGATAGATGCAGTCGAGAATATAATGGACAAATGCATGGAATTTTATAAGAAGGTGCTGACAACTCACAATAAATGCCAGACATCTTTAGCAAAAAGGTTGCAGGAGTTTCCATCCCATGAAGAACACTTGAAGCACCTGCATGATAGGCTGCAGGAAGATGAAGTTAGCATACAGATCATTAAAGGTTTAAATGAAAAGGTGATAAAGGGTATGGTGGCTCAAGCTACAGTGAGTAATTGAATTTTGGAAGACCAGCTTCGGGTAACTCCACCAACGGTGGCTAGCATTGAGACTCAACTGTCCAAGAACGAGGTCATGGTCAAATTCCTAAAACCAATAGATTTTGAGATCATTGCTTCAGATGCTATGGCATGGAAACATTTCGTTAATGAGTTGACTGGGCCCACTTGAGTGGTTCTGTCCTATCTACACATGGAAATGTAATTGTAATATTTTGTATTTATCTTATTTTATTAGTGAGCATACTAGAAGACAAATATTTTTGTAACCGAAAGTTGAGGAAGCCCAAAGGGCAGGAAGACCAAGAGTCATTTTTTGGAAATACATAAATATGGGTAGAGTCGAATAGAAGAAGGACTTTTCTAGCTCTCATATGTGAATGATTTTTGTAAGAAGAACTATTTCTTGTTATAATAAAGAGGACTGAAGTTTAGCTGGAGAAGGGGTTTCCTGAGTTTCAAATGCATGATGTGTAGATTGATGAATAAAGAACTATTTATGTTTTAGCTTGCTGTACAAATTCGTGAGATCGTTTTAACTACTGAACTATTTTTGTGTTGTGAATGATTTCATTTCCATGTTATGAATCTTATGCAGTAAATGAGTAATGAATGCTTTAACAGCACTGAGCTATCTCTATGTTATTTTTTTTGTTGTATTTATGTATTCTAAATTTATCAGCTATCTGTAAAATTCTTTGTGCAGAAAATGTAGTGCATTACTCATATAAATAGTAATCTTTCTCCCCGGGGATAGGTTAGATAGAGTATATTAGATAAGTTTTTCTTTGCTTTTGGTGATTTAGGAACAAGGGGATAAGACGAAAGGTAAGAACCTAAGCATCACATTGTGAGTTCTTTGTTCCTTGGTCACTTTCATTTAATCTAGGCACTTGCATATCATTCATAAAACATAAAAACACTCATAAATGGTGGACCAGGCCACAACCGGTAAAATAGATTTAAACCTTCATTTAATTGTACGGTAGCCAGGACGCTAACTGGACGAATTCTCCAATCCAAATGATAAATGATCTAATTAGGAACGATTATTGGGGAGAATCCATAATGTTGGTACCTGGTATTTTCCAGGCATCAACAGTTTTGGTGCTAGAAGGAGGGCCGCCAATGCATGGCTGGAAAAGGAAACACGTTTTCCCGAAACTATTCCACCAGTGTAGAAACCCTGAAACTAGTTTTTTTGAAGAAAGAATAAACGCTAACAGTGTCGAATACCTTTACCAGTTTCCTTTTGAAGTATTTGATCATTTCAGAAGATACACAAGGTCATACGCGAATAAGATCAAGGGATTGCATACAATCCCTGAATTACCAAGAAGAGGAGCTTCTAAAAGAACACCCACTTGCACAGAGGATTCAGTCTTAGTAGGGAATTTGGAAGAATTGGTGAACTTATACTTACAGGAAATTGACCAACCACTTGATCATTTGGGACCAAAATCCCCGTATTGTTCACCTCTTCAGTCTCCTTTTCAATCTCCACCTCGATCTCCTCCGCGAATCATGGCTGGAAATGTACCTACGAATCCTAATGCAAATAACCCTCCACCACAACCATCTTGGAGGGACAGAACTCCACTCAACCTGACTCCTCCTCTGCATGCTTTGCCTCTTAATCCTGAAAAGTAATTACCTAAATTTTATCCAGGAGAAGGAATTCCTGTTGATGATCACCTACAAAGTTTTTTCTTGGCCTTAGAAGGTTTGGCGGTAGAGCATGAAGATGTAGTATACAGACTATTTCCGCATACTCTTAAGGGTAAAGCAACATCATGGTATTTTGGCTTACAAGCAAATTCAATCACCGACTAGAATACTTTTGAAAGATTGTTTAAGAACAAGTTTGGTATCTAAAGAACTACTGCTTCCTTGATGAAATAATTAATTGCTCTAAGGCAGGAAAAGAAAGAGAAAGTGCAAGACTTCAGTCAAAGGTTTGCTGTGCATTTAAATAATTTCAGCGCTGCCATAAATCCTACGGAAGAGACTTTAATTGAATATTACACCTCATCACTTGGCCCCGACATATAAATGTTTGTTAAAAGATCAATAAAACCTTCTTTGGTGGAAACTTATGAGGAAGCTGTAAAAATAGAAGCTGAACTTGAAAGTATTAACAAATAGTCTGCAGAACCATAAATAAGAAATTTTGGTAGAAATAAACCTTTGTTGTTGACAAGACCCAAGGATGAGCATTCCCATGAATTAGAAAGTGTTGTCAAAATGGTACAGAAGTTATCCAACAAAATCGTCGACATGGAGAAAGAAAAGGAAGCCAAGAAACAATTCAAGCCTTATTATAAGAGAAGAGATGAAAGTGGTCCATCCCAACCACCCACTCACAGTCCATCTGCTATGAATTTAACTAAAGTTGGAATAGAAAATTTTTGTACATTTCATCAACAACCTCACTCCGAAAGGAACTGCCCACAGTGGATTAACTCCATGAATTTGGTTATGAATCAATTGCTAGATTCTAAATTAACAGAAACTGTGGTTGAAGAGGAAAAGGCTCATGGACCGGAGGAGGCACCAAAGGAAACCACCATGGTTTTGTGGGATTGTGCACCAATGTTGGGGTTAGAAAATGAAGAACCTACTGAGGAAATACAATTGACAACTATAAATGTTACAAAAAGAACCAAGGGTCCACTGATCAAGGATAATACAATACTGCCCAAAATTAAGAAAATTTAGGAGAATATGAAGAAAATCAGAAATAATACTCAAACTCTACCTGTACCTGATTTGGTCATAACAAGGCAGAATGCCCCTACAATCAGTAAACCTATGAAGGCTGCAGAAAATAAGGTAGAAAGTATCAAGAAAATTTCCATAGAGTGTGAGATGGGGTATGATATAATAGAGGATATCAAGAAGACTAAGGAAAATATTTCTTTGTTTGAAATGTGTAACTTACCACAACAAAGAAAGAATCTCTTGGAAGCCTTTGATGCACCCATTAATAAACCCCAAGATGATATTCAGTCTGAGGAAGAGATCAGTGAAGCAAGTATAGGGGGGAATCCAAATCTAGAACATTACCATTTTTACTTTCTTTCAAGATTTTTAATCATAATGTGCACAACTATCTAGTAGACTCTAGAGCATCTGCAAATGTTATGCCTCTTTTAGTCTGTGAAAGGATAAATGGGAAATCCACGCCTTCTATAGGAAAAATCATATAATTGGATAGAAAAAGAGTGAAGGTAGTGGGAGAGATGAACGATGTATTCATACGATTAGCTGCAGACAAGAGAGTGTGCCAATTTATAGACATTATGGTAGTGGATATACCAGAGGCTTATGGCCTGACTTTGAACAGGGACTAGTCTGTGAAACTAAATGGGTATTTTTCTACTGATTGGTCGCATTTTTGGTTTCCTTATAACAACTATCAGAATCAGATTAAAGTATTAAGGGAACCACATATGAAGTATAATGTGACACAACTAGAAGGGAAGAATGATCCTGTGAATTTTTCACATTCGATTTCGGGTAATTATTTTATTGAACTTGAACTGGGAAATTACCAAGCAAAGGAAGCCAATAATGGATCAGATACACAGCTTGAGCTCCTTCAGCTTTTGTGGGCTGATAAAATTGACTGTAACATAGTTAACTTAGTATTAGATGTAAAGAGTAGAACTATTTCAGTAGAATTAGCAGATAGGTTTTGGGTTTTATACTTTGATGGTTCAAAAACTCAGAAAGGATTAGGAGCTATTTGTATCCTGATTGATCCAGAAAACAATAAAAATTTTCTTTCTTGTAGATTAGAATTTGAATGCACTAATAGCACAACCGAGTATGAAGCATTAGTCCAAGGCTTAAAGAAGGCAATTGAGTTCAAAGTAAAAAGTTTAAAGGGTTATGGTGATTCTGAAATTATCGTTAAACATGTGCGAAATACAATTCATTTTTTATCACCGCATTTAAAAGGCTATCAAAGCGAATTTTTGGACCTCCTAACAAATTTTTATGCATTTAATATTATTTCAATTCCTAGGTTGAAAAGTGCAGTAGCTGACTTGTTAGCTACTTCAGCTGCAAGACTTGTTCCTACTAACAATAGATGTTCAATTGAATTGATTTTTAGGCTTTTTGTACCAGACAACATCACTAATCTGAGAGTGTTCGATGATGATCCACAGAACTTAGAGTTTCTAACTAATGATGAGAACTTCAAAGAGTCCATAATTGATGACGAAGACCATCAAGCAAATCTCCAAAATGGGAATTTCATACTCAAAGGGGTTAGAAATTTGGAAGGAATGTTTGATCTGAATAAAAAGTTCAGAAGGCCAGCTAATGTGAAAACGCACAGTTCATCTATGCAATTTGAGCTCGTGAATATGGGGTCAGAAGCTGAACCCAAATACGTGAACTTGGGAAAGTGCTGCTCACTAGGGAAAATAAGCAAATTCATTAGCTTGTTTAAAAAATATAAAGATTTCTTTGCTTGGACATATGAAGATCTTAAGATTTATGACACCCACATTATACAACATGTTGTTCCAATTAAAGCAGGAGTCAAACCATTTCAGCAGCTATTAAAGAAGATGCACCCTAAATTACAACCCCTGATTCAAAATGAAGTGAAGAAGCTCCTTGATGCCAAAATTATATTTAGAGTTAGGAAATCGGAATGGGTTGAAAATTTGGTACCAGTGAGAAAGAAGTCTGGTGAAATTAGACTTTGTGTAGATTTCAAAAATTTAAATTGTGCCTCTGACAAAGATAATTACCCAGTCCCGCCCATGGAGAATATATCGCAAATGGTTTTAGGCTTCGAATTGTTCTCTCTGTTAGACGTGTATTTAGGCTACAACCAAGTGTTGGTAGCAAGACAAGATAGACTGAAGACCACTTTTAGAACCAAATGGGGGACTTTTGCGTACAAAAGAATGCTTTATTAACACTTACACTGGAGCAACGTTCCAAAGGGCGATGGATATAGATTTCCACGGTTTGATTGGACACAACATGGTAGTTTATTTGGATGATGTTACAGTTTTATCCAAGAGGAGAGAAGAACATATTTTTCATCTAAAACAAATTTTTGATTAATTTCTAAGATGGCATTTCCTTAAATCCGAAGAAATGTGTTTTCGTCTTATTAGAAGGAAAGTTGTTGGGTCACATAATTTCTAAGATGAGGATCTCCATAGACCTGGAAAGGATTAAAGATATAGCACAGATCCCCTTACCCCATAATAAGAAAGGCATGCAATATTTCATGGGGACAACAAATTTTGTGCGAAGGTTTGTGCCCGATTTTTCTCAAATAGTCAAACCTTTGCAACAGATGGTTAAGAAAAGTGTTCAGTTTAAACAGACCGACTTAGAGAAAGGTGCATTCAACAAAATCAAAGCAGCAATAGCCCACGCACCTTCCCTCAAAAGTCCTAATTTTGAGAAAGATTTCATTTTGTACACTTTTGCTTCAGAAAACTCTCTAGCAGCAGTGCTTACGCAGAAGGAAGAAGGGGGAGATGAGTACCCCATATCATTCATGAGAACTGGTTTACAATGTGCTGAGTTGAATTACCCTACGGTTGATAAACATGCATACACAGTTTTTAAGGCAGTAAAACAATTCAGGCCATAAATACTTAAGAACGAAACCAAAGTAATTGTTCCACACCCGATAGTCCGGACTCTTTTCATGTAGAAAGAGTCAGGAGAGAGAAGATGAAGTTAGGTAACAACCTTACTGGAATATGACTTGGAATTTAAACCAACAACTATCATCAAAGGACAAGGAGTTTTCAAACTAATGGCTGAAAGTCAATATAATGAAGATGATGATTGGGAGAATGAGACCGAGTTGCACATGATTGATGTGTGTCCTATATTTACAGCCCCAGAATCTTGGTACAGAGATATGGTGCACTATCTCCAACATGGGTATTTTCCTAAACACTGCAATTCCAAACAAAGAAGAGAATTACGCTTGAAGTAAGCATCATATCAGATAATTGATGGAGTTATTTTAATAAAAAACTATGATGGAGTTTTTCTTAGATGTTTGGAACGAGAAGATGCGGCCAAAGTCATTAAAGAGTTGCATGATGGCCCTACTGGAGGTCATTTTTCAGGAGATACTACAACGCAAAAAATTCTAAGGGCTGGATACTATTGGCCGACTTTGTTTAAAGACGCTCACGCTTATGTCAGGAAGTGTGATACATGCCAAAGGAGTGGCGAGAGACAAGCGGAGGCAGCTGGTCCATTACAACCAGTTATTATTTCTGAACCGTTCAAGCAATGGGGAATTGATATTATTGGAGAAATCAATCCAAAATTTTCATTGCAACATAAGTACATCGTCACGACCATGGATTATTTTACCAGATGGGTGGAAGTGAACCCATTACGAAAAGTAAACAAAGATGTAGTGATAGATTTCTTACAAGACCATATTATGGCCAGCTTTGGGGTTCCAATTTCTCTAGTTTTTTATAATGCATCTTACTTTTCGTCAATTAAACTTACTACATTTGCTAATGAGAAAGGAATAAATTTACATTATTCTTCTAACTATTATCCACTAGGTAACGGTAGCTAAATCAACTAATAAAAATCTCATTAGAATTTTAAAGAAGACTCTCATAGAAAACCAGAGGAGCTGGCATATAACTCTTCCTAATGCACTTTGGGCTGATTGAGTCACACCCAAGAACTCCTTAGGTGTGTCACCCTATACCTTAGTTTATGTAAAGGAAGCTATCTTACCCCCTAACATTTTGTTTCCTTCTTCTCAGTTAGCCCAAGCATCCAGAGGATCTAGTAGTGAGGTTTTACAAGCCCGAATCAATACTTAGCTTAAATTAGAAGAGTCTATATCTAAGTCTAAGGAACGGTTTAAGCACCATCAAGAGATTGTGAAAAGATGGTTTGAAAAGCACAAGTCTGGCCGGAATAAATATTTGAAGTAGGAGATTTGGTTCTGAAGTGGGATCACGCACATGACAAAAAGGGAAAGAACACTAAGTTTCAAAATATGTGGATAGGCCCATTTCAGATTGCAGAAAATCTAGGTCCCTCGACATACAAGTTACAGGATTTACAGGGGTGGGAAGAGAATCTACATGTCAATGGTTTGGTTCTCAAGCCTTACTTTACTTAATGCATTTGAGGTCTTTTGTACATAAATAAACCTTTTTTGTTTTTGCTTTGATTTTTCGTAGTTATGTCTGTTTTATTGATGCTGATTTGATTTCTTGTCATCTGATTTATTTCAGTTTGTTTATTTGCTTTATTTTAGGTTTTCAAATAAGCCAGTGTGGTTTTGGCATTTGGGAGACATTGGAATTTGGACAAATTGCAAATATTTTGACCAGAGAGCTGCTTATTGTATTTACCTATATAAAAAACGTATCATGATAAGATTCTTTAATTTGATAGACTATTTGAAGGGAGGTTATTTTATGAACACATTGAAGTCCTATTTTAAACCCTGTTAAATAACTAAGGTAAGATGAGTTTAGAATACTATTTTGGGGCTCCACCCATTTCACGTTAAAATCTGTCCTAGGAAGCTAACAACAATGGACCCGCAAAAACGAAGCAGGATGGATAGGTGTATGGTATTTAAAATGATCCCATGCCACAAATAAAAGACAAAAGGCTTAAAATAGTCGAACTTTCCCAAAAAGACAACATGTATCAGAAGATATACTGAACAAAATCAGTAAGATAATGAGATCGCTAAGAGGTTCTTCTCCATTCGTGAGCTGAAAACAAATTCTCTCTCACACAAAAGGACACCATGCATGGAAGAACCTAAACCAAGTTTCAAATGAAAGGAGCAATCTGGGAAGACTCAAAAAGGACAAAAGTCTAAAAAGCATCAAAAGAATGCAAAATGCATGGGAATGAGGAACAAACAAATACACTTGTTCATACTCTGTTATGATCATGTGGTGTCTTAGCTATAAGCAACTGAATGCAGAGGTAAATGAACCCCATATTTTGGCCTCATAAGAGTTATCGGGAATTTGAAAACCTGGTTACCCTACCCTAGTGGACTATAATCAATGTTAAAGTTCTAAATCTTACATTCCTAGAAAGGTTTAGACATCTTAAAGAAATCTTAAAAAGTTTTGGGATGAGTTGGTCTAACATAATACCATAAAGAATTTTTGGGTTTTGAAAGTTAGTTTTTCCAGAGATCTGTGTTCACCAGCCAGTCGCTAATTTTTGCTGCTGCAACTATTACCCCAAAAAAATTTGCATTTTTTAGGACCCCCCTTTATTTTTTATCTTTTTTCTACTTAGACCTTTTTTTGAACTTTGAAAGTCCGCCACTCATGACTTGTTTTCACCCTGCAGAAATTCGAAAAAATTGTTTTTTTAATCTAAGGAAGAAAGTCTTTTTGATCCGCAACGACGGATGAGTCTTCATGTCTGAGCCACTGTGGTGGGTGAGTTTCAATCTTTATCCAAAGTGGAAGATGATTTTCAAGTTTTGACTCGCTATGGCGGACAATTTTTTAAGTTTGAGCCGCAACAGTGGATGGTTTATGTGCTTTGTTTGGTTTGTTTTTATCCACTGCATCGGAGGAATTTCGCAAGATGTGAGCCGCAAAGGCATGTGGGTTATTTAGTTGATTGTCGGAATTTTTTTCGATTCTCTACATTGGATGATCGTTCATCTTTCTGCCGCAACGGCGGAAATTTTTCGCTTTTTCCGCCCGATTCTCACCTTCATTTTATTGAGCCCGCTGCATTGGAAGCGTTGTCATCTTCGAGCCGCTACATCGGATTTATTTTAAGGTTTTCCTCTGATGCCTTCCACTTTCTGAAGCCATGACTTAACAGTGAATGCTTTGCTGATAATAGCGTCAGCGTTGGGATGCTTGAGCCACTGCTATTAGGGTTCTTTTCACGTTGAATCCATTTTGATCCTCTGATGCGCTATGTTATTGGCACCAACAACGTTTCATTTCGCACATGCAGAGTTATGTTCCACCTACCACTTTTAAGTGGTTTTAAACCGTTGTGTTATATATAAATCAGAAAGGGGTTTTTACCATTGTTGTTGATTGATGATGAGCGCTTTAGAGCTAGAAGTTACGATTTTATCCCATTTTGGGGCATCCATTGTGATTTTGCTGGAACCACCATCTGGAGCTCATGTGGTGTGTTAGACGCTGCATCTGCGACCGTTGTCAAGCCCATCCTAGTAGGTACGTTTTTCCATTTACTTTCTTTTGATTGGTGGGTTGGTTGAGATTGCAACCTATCGGGTTTTGATACGTCATGCAGGGGTTGTGGCTGTTGGGTTGTTTGGTTTTAAAAGAGCCCTCCCCTTGCCTTTGTTATTTTAGCAGCTCTTCTTTTTTGACCTAGTCGTGGTCACCCTACTTGCTCCCATGGAGCCTTGTCATTTTCTTTCTGAGGCATTTTTCCTGTAGGCTTGACATCTAATGACGAATCCCAAGCGGCCCGTGCTTTTTGTCGGCCTAGGTCTGACCTAGTGCTTGCTCCTATGTGGTGATAGAGGTTGTGAACTTTCCAAATCAGGTGAGCCTCGTATTTGTTGGTTATTTTTCCTCATCTCCTCACAGAGGGATTTTGACCTTGGTGGTTGAACCTAGGGTATCACCGTCGTTTCACCTCTGTGTGCTACCTGTAGATTATGAACCTCTTAGAGATATCCGTGCACGATGGCGAGAGGGTAGTTAAGGATTTAGGTTGTTTTCTATGTTTTAGAACACAGAGGATGCCCTAGCCGAAGCCTGTGTGTGTTATAAGGTTGTGTTAACTAGATTTTTGGCCTCGCTGAGCTGCGATACGATTTTTCTTGCTCCGATGACAAAAGAGAATGTGGTAAAATAGCATACCAGCTTGTTCCTTGAAGAAAATGGTTTTCCAAACGTGTTAATATTTTGATGCCATAGTCATTTATTTTTTCTCATCCGAATGCATGAGTTTGTTTAATGGCATAAATGATAAGGCAATTTTTTTGTGTTATTACAGTCATAGTTTGTACCAAACAACATAGCGAAGAAGTGAAAAAAGAAGGCGAAGATTGTAGACTATGATTCATATGTAGAAATCTCACCCAGACTAAGGGTGGAGATAATATATGAAGATATTGAATCTGTCACCGAGGCTGAACCCAAATTTAAATGGGGTCAGATCTATCACATGCTCAAGGAGAATAAGGTTCCAGAGGCAGGGTCAGAGGACCTAGTCTTATATGATAACATATTGAAATATGGAATCACCAAGGTATCCACAAGACCAGAGGTTTTTCCTTGCCCTGAGGTCATTGGATGGATTTTGTCCAAAGCGGATGCAACATGGATGATCATGTACGACGTGGAGGATAAAGGATTTGCATCCTGCACACCTGCATTCATAGAAAAAGCATACTTCTTGCCACCCTCAAAAGTCAGCATGACAACTGACTGGGTAAAAGGCCTAACTCTTGATTGCATGGCTACATCAAATATGATGGTAGCTAAAGGAAAGAATTTTCAGCATAAACATTCCGAGGAATACAAAATTTCCCATCCACATACTCCATACAGGATGGTAGTATTGATGCTGAATAGGATTTTTGGCAAAGTTGACGAGAGATCTTATAAGTTTGGATGGATCCCACTGATTTACCATGTAGCCATATTGAAGGGGACAGTTTTCAATTGGGATGACATAGTAGCCAATAGTCTATCTTCTTGTATAACTGCAACCTAAGAAGGATTACATTAATGAAAATCCGATTTCTAGAGGGGATCTTTATTGGTTGACTGCATACTTTTATTTCACCCTTTTGAGAAGATCAAATGCAAATGGAAAGGGGGGAAACCCCTATTTATGCAGCATATCAGATATTGTGGGATCACAAATACCAGAGTCATTGCAAGGTAATATATGAAGAGATCTTGATGCCCCTATACCAACTAGTTTTCCTGAAGAAGAAGAAGCCATCAAAGAAAATATTGCAGAGTTAGAAAGATCAATAGCTAAGGAAGCACAAAATCAAGAACAAGAATCACAAAACCAGGGAGAGGTGATAGAAGAACAAAGGAAGAAAGATCAAGAAGAGCTAGATAATGAGAATCAGGGACAAGATCTTGCTTAGGACAACATCGAGAACCTCCCTTCCACTTCAGGAAGTATACTCACAGGAGGGAATCTCCCTATGGTTGAATTGGGGTTGGTACCATTTACCCTGTCAAAGCAACATCAAGTTGAAAAATTAGAAGATGTTTTTTTTATCCTAAGAGAAAATCAATTGTTTGGAGGATCGAGAAAAATTTGAAGACGGGTACTCAACCCGAAATCATCATAGTGACCGAGAGAACAGTGGTGAAGGATGTAGAAGAAGACCCATTAAAGATGTCCTCATGGGGTATTCCAACTGCACAGGTGAACGGCCATAACATTAGTAAGCTTAAGGATATTGTTGATCCGTATAAAGGTAGAATGGCATAGATAAAAGAAGTCTTAAGGAAGGAGGAGAGAGTGGGTTGGGAATCAAAGAGAAAATATGATGCCGCTCTTTCAGATTTTGAGAAGCTTCAGCAGGACTACCCGATACTAGAAGAAGAAAGGGATGCTTTGAAAGTATCAAACATGACCCTTGATGGAGAGAAGAAGAATTTAGAGAGAAAGATGGCAGAAATGGAAGCACATAATTCCATAGCTGACCAACAAACAGAGTAGTATAAATTCCAAATTGAGGAACTAGAAGCCCAAAATAGTTCATTGGAAGTATTATTGAAGGTAGCTAATGAATGAAAGATGGACATAGAAACTTTGAGAGAGCATGCTCTCCTACCTAGAGGTAAGATATATCAAGTGCAAGTTAAGCTAGCATAAGAGGTTTTCAAAATCAAGCAAGTAGAAGCTTGACTGCAGGAGATCTCAGTAGTAGCTACTGAATTCCAAGCCAAGACCCAGGACATTGTAGAGACCATACAAGGTCAACTGAAATGGTTGGATACAAATGAAGAGCCTCGAAAAACACACCTATGAAGAATCCATAGAGGTTGCAGCTCAGGTATGATCTCATGAATTTCAGTAGTAAAGCTGCTGAGAGACTGATAGATGCAATCGAGAAGACAACAGACAAATGCATGGAATTTTATAAGAAGGTGCTGACAACTCACAATAAATGCCAGACATCTTTAGCAAAAAGGTTGCAGGAGTTTCCATCCCATGAAGAACACTTGAAGCACCTGCATGATAGGCTGCAGGAAGATGAAGTTAGCATACAGATCATTAAAGGTTTAAATGAAAAGGTGATAAAGGGTATGGTGGCTCAAGCTGCACTGAGTAGTTTCCTTTTGGAAGACCAAATTCGAGTAACTCCACCAAGGGTGGCTGACATAAAGACTCAGATGTCCAAGCACGATGTCACGGTCATATTTCTAGAACCAACAGATTTTGAGATCATTTCTTCAGATGCTATGGCATGGAAACATTTCATTAATGAGTTGACTGGGACCACTTGAGTGGTTCTGTCCTATCTACACATGGAAATGTAATTGTAATATTTTGTATTTATCTTATTTTATTAGTGAGCATACTAGAAGAAAAACATTTTTGTAACTGAAAGTTGAGGAAGCCCAAAGGGCAGGAAGACCAAGAGTCATTTTTTGCAAATGTATAAATGTAGGTAGAGTCGAATAGGAGGAATTTTCTAGCTCTCATATGTGAATGATTTTTGTAATAAGAGCTATTTCTTGTTATAATAAAGAGGACTGAAGTTTTGTTGGAGAAGGAGTTGCCTAAGTTTCAAATGCATGTTGTGTAGATTGCTGAATTAGAACTATTTATGTTTTAGCTTTCTATACAAATTCGTGAGATCATTCTAACTGCTGAACTATTTCTGTGTTGTGAATGATTTCACTTCCATGTTATGAATCTTATGTAGTAAATAAGTAATGAATGCTTTAACAACACTAAGCTATCTCTATGTTATTTTTTCTGTTGTATTTATGTATTCTAAATTTATCAGCTATCTATAAAAGTCTTTGTGCAGAAAATGTAGTACATTACTCATATAAATAGTAATATTTCTCCCTGGGGATAGGTTAGATAGACTAGATTAGATTAGTTGTTCTTTGCTGTCGGTGATTTAGGAACAAAGGGGATAAGAAGGAACGTAAGAACCTACACATCACATTGTGAGGTCTTTGTTCCTTAGTCACTTGGAATTAATCTAGGCACTTGCATATCATTCATAAAATGTAAAAAAACTCGTAAATGGTGGACTGGGTGGACTGGGCTGCAACCGATAAAATAGATTTAAACCTTCATTTAATTCTACGGTAGTAGGGTCGCTAACCAGACAGATTCCCCACTCCAAATGATAAATGATCTAATTGGGAACGGTTATTGGGGAGAATCCCTACTGTTGGTACCTAGGATTTTCCATGCATCAACAATGTCATAGGAAGATTTCAACATTCATCAGTAACTGGAACAATTACTCTTTAATTTCTTCATCTTATGCATCACACGATCACTTGATCCTTTGCAACAACTTTTCAATCTTCTGATCCTTCATAGCATCACTTCTATCTTCTTGATCCTTTGCAGCAGTAGTTTGATCTTCGATCCTTTGCAGCTCTTTAGATCTTCTCGATCCTTCGTAGCAGTAGCACTTCGATCATTTTGATCCTTTGCAGTAGAACTTCAATATTCTTGATCCTTTTCTACCACGCTACCTGTAATACACATGTTCTCGTTGTGTGATGATCAATCCCTATCACTTTAGGACATATGGCCAAGGATGATGCAATCCTCCATAATCCTACTCCCCCTTAATGAGGAGGGTCCATAGTATTGACCAACTGAATCATCTACAACTGAATGTAGATATTGACCACATCTAGATGTAGGACCTGTCGTCCGTGAGGACGCATCGTAGTGCATCCTCAGCTTCCAAAGCTAGGACCACTCCTGAGAAAGTGTTATACTATGGTATCAACATGTAAATGTAGGAATACTCTCCATACAAGAGTATTTCCTGCAAAGAATATATCTATCGCACCTATGTTTCGGCCCTCATCCTAGAACATCCTCAACCACTAAGGCTAGGACCATTCCCAAGTGAGTGTTATACTACGATGTTCATGAGGATTCATCATAGAGCATCCTTTCCACTGAGGCTAGGAAGACTCCCAAGTGAGTGTTATTTTATGGAATCTACATATAAATGTAGGTATACTCTCCATACAAGAGTAATTTTTGCAAAGCATATCTCGACCGCATGTAAATTTTGGCCCTGTCGTCCACAAGGACTCATCGTATAACATCCTTTCCACTGAGGCTAGGACCACTCCCAAGAGAGTGTTATTCTCTGGTATCCACATATAAATGTGGGTGCTCTCCATGCGAGAGTAACATCTAAAGGGCCATCCTTAGTAAGGAACACTCTCATGAACATAGTGTTATCCCTGCAATCCTCAAGAGAGGATACTATCATCCACAAGTGAATGTCAGACCTTGTCAGCATCTTCAGGCACACCTAGAATCTTTCATAATGGAGCATCTCTATCATCCCATTATCTATGTTAGTCTTATCATCACTCCCCATTTCCTGGGAGGATCCATATTATCAAATTTCTCCTCCTTTGTTTGAAGAGGGTTCATATCTTCATCATTCCTTCTTGCGAGGAAAGTTTGTAGTCCCATAATTGTTCCTCCTTGCGAGGAAAGTATTTTCAAACTACACTAAGATTGTCATGGAAATATTCAAACTTTACTCGAGATAGAGGCTTGGTCAGTACATCAACAACTTGCTCATCGGTACTCACATACTGGAGCTTTATAGCTCCCTTTTGTACCATATCCCTTATATAAAAATATCAGATTTCTATGTGCTTTGATTTATCATGGAACACCAGATTCTCTGTCATCTTTAATGCAACTTTGGTTGTCACAAAGAATCACTGTCGTGTCGAACTCTATGTAAAATAGTCCTGACAATATTTTTCAAAGCCATATCACTTCGCAACTAGCAGAGCAAGATGCTATGTACTCAGCTTCAATTGTGCTGGGAGCAACACTGGATTGTTCTTAATAAACCATGTGATCATGGTGGATCCCAGAAAATAACATCCACCTAAGGTGCTCTTCCTGTCTTCGACACTTCCTCCCCAATTTGAATCCATATATCCATACAATCTGTAGTCATGATCTCTACCATAGTAAATTCCCAAGTCTATCATACCTTTTATGTACCTCATTACATGCTTTGCAACTATCAGGTGAACCCCTCTAGGTTTAACTAGATACTGACTTAAGGTGTTCACAACAAAGCATATATTTGGACTTGTATTCGTCTTATACATCAATGACCGAATGATCTATCTGTACTGAGTCATTTCAGCTAACTCTGATCACTCATAGAATATCAACTTCAGGTTGGTGTCCATTGGTGTGGACATGGATTTACAATCCAGGATATCAAATATTTTCAATATTTCTGTTTCATTCTTTCCTTGATTCAGAAAGATTTATTTTGTGCTCTGCGACACTTCTAGCCCGAGTAAATAATGCATCAATCCAATATCTTTCATCTCGAATTCTTTGGCTAGATTCTTCTTGCAATCTATGATCTATTTCTCATTTCTATATAGAAACAAATCATCCACATACAATAATAGTATGGCTGGTTCATCATCCACAACTTTCATGTAAAGGTTAGGATCAACTTTACTCTTGGTAAAGCTCGAGCTTGTCAAGAATCTATATATTCTACCATACCAGGTTCTAGGTAGTTGATTCAGTCCATACAGATCCTTTTTCAACTTACATACATGAGTTACCCCGTCTTCGACTTCAAATCCTTGTGGTTGTTCGATGTAAACCTCTTCCTCAAACATACCATCAGGAAGGTTGTCTTTACATCCATCTAGTGTAGATCCCACTTCATCATGGAAGCAAGTGCCATGATGATTCTGATGGAAGTGTACCTTTCTACTGGAGAAAATGTCTCTTCATAATCAATTCCCTCTTTATAAGAGAATCCTCTAGCCACAAATCTTTCCTTGTATTTTTCAATACTTCCATTAGCAACATGTTTTATCTTGTAGATCCATTTCGAAGATACCACACTCTTGTTTTTTGGTTTGGGTACTATATCAAAAACATCATTCTTCATTATTGAATGGTATTTTTCCATCATTGCTTCCACCCACTCTTTATTCTATGCACGTTCTTCATAGCTGGTGGGTTCTTGAACTACAAGGTCACACATCAAAGCTACATAAGTAGAATATGACTTTGATCTTTTGCTTGTTCTTATGGAGCCTTCTGGAGCTCTATATCTCTTTGCTTCCTATATGATTTCTCTTACCCAAGTAGTTTTTCTCTTTTGAGAGATATCCATAGTAGGTGGTTCCTGAGGTTCTAGCATATCATGATCTTTTGATGCTACTATTTCATGAGAGGGTTCAACTTCTATCATTCTGGGAGGTATATCCTCTTCATGTACTTCTTCAAGCTAACACCTTCTAGATTTCTTAAGAGTTGTCTCTTCATCAAATGTTACATCCCTACTAATCTCGATATGATGGAATCCTGAAATGTATACCTTGAAGGCTTTGGAGACTTCACAGTATACAACAAATATTCCCTTCTTTCTAGAATGATCCAACTTGGTTCTCTTCTCTTTCAGAATATGCACATATACTTGGCACCCAAATATGTTGAGATGGATCACTTCAAGTTTCTTTCTTGTATATCTCTCTTCAAGATTCTTGAATCCAAGAGCATTGTAAGATAATCTATTCTGCACATATACGACTATTCTTGCTACTTCACCCCTTAGGTGCATGGGAAGGTCTTGGTCATGAATCGGTGTTTTCACTGCTTCCATAATAGTTTTATTATTTCTTTCCACAACACCATTCCATTGGGGGTTATAGGGAGTGGTTACTTCCCTCTTGATTCCCGTCTCCTTACAGAAAGCTTCAAATTCCTTTGAAGTGTATTCTCCACCATTATTTGATATTAGTGCCTTGATTCTTCTTTCTGGATAGTTCTCTATCAAGGCTTTGAATTCCTTGAATTTCCTGAACACTTCACTCTTGTTATTCAAGAAGTATATCCATGTATTTATTGAATATTCATCAATAAATTTGACATAATATTCATATCCACTGAATGATATGGAGGGCATAGTACCACATACATTAGAATGAATTAGTTCTAAAGTACCTTTAGTCTTTGTTTCTCTTTTTGAAAAGGGATTCTTGATGTTCTTTCCTCTTTGACATCCTTTGGAGTCCCCTCGTGATCAATATTCTGATCTGGTAACCCTGTTACCACCTTGCTCACATAGGGTAGTGCTTTGTAGTTGACGTGAGTAAGCCTCCTATGCCATAGTTCACTTCAGCCAGTAGTCTCATGGACAAGGGTTGTCTCTGGATGTCCTTTGAGTTTGTACAGTCCTCCTTCTTCTTCTCCAATAACCACAACATATTCAAGTGTTTTTCCTTTGGACCACATAAGTACTTGTCCATCTATAAAAGAAACTCTATATCCTTTCTTATCTAGAGCAGAGATGAAAAGTAAGTTCTTTTTCAAACCTGGTACATACAGTGCTTCCTTCATCTTCAAGGAAGTCCCAGAGTCAAGCTTGTATCTTGATTCACCAATACCTTTAACGGGATATTGATAGTCATCTCCTAATGACACTTTCTTAGGAGAGTTCTTTTCTTCAAGTCTTGACAGAGTTTGCTTCTTCCCTTCCATGTTCTTTGAAGAACCACTATCAATAAGCCATGTATCTTCTCCAGGTGTTACATATCCAGAGAGTGCATGGAATACTACATATTCTTCTACATCTTCTTCTCTAGTTAGTCTCTTTCGAGGTCTTTATTCCTCATCCTCATCTTCAGCTAGATGGGCATGATGTCTTTTGTTGTTCTTCTTCTTTGGTGATAGACACTCTCTCGAAAGGTGTCCTATCTTATGATAGTTGTAGCATTAATACTTTGAGTAATCCTTCTTTTCCTTTTGAAACTTATTCTTTGAAGGTTTATGATTACCCTTCTTGAAGTTTGATTTCTTTCTTAATTTAGTGTTGATGGATAGAGCCTGATCATATTCTCTGATTAGAGCTTCTCTGTTAGCTACTCTAGCTTCTTCTTGAATGCAATGTTCCCATGCTATGTCAAACTTCATACTTTATTTTCTGGCACATAGAGTTTCTATGAATGAGTGCCAAGGTCTAGTGAGAACATTGAGAGCATCCATAACTAGTTCATCCTCATCAAGGGTGTCTCCAATAGAATTTAGTTGCTCTCTGAATTGGGAGACCCTTGTGAAGTAATATTGAATTGATTCCCCTTTGCACATATTGGTTCCCTTCAGTTGAGCTCTCAAATTCATCTTTTTTTTTATGTTCCTTACCTCATACATTTTGGAAAGTGCATCATACATTTTCTTTGGTGTCTTCTTAGATGACACTTGAGGGATCAACTGATCTTTGATTGAATCAACAATGATCCGCGTTGCCTTTATTAGGTCTTGTTCATGCTTCTCCTTAGCTTCAACTTATGTTGGTTCTGCAACTTCATCCTCGATGTACTTCTCAAGGCCATTGTCTTTCAGAATGAGACCAATACTATACTTCCATGCTAGGAAGTTTTCTATGCCTAATAGTTTATCCTCAAGCTTAGTGCTTGGGGCCATCTTGTCTAGTAGGTCACTAAAAATTGAAATTTCTCAAAATGAAAAGATGACCTTACCAGGAGATGCACTTGACTGAGATGAGTTGGTTGGTCCAACTGATTTCCGGAGATCCCAAATTTTCACCCTTCAAATCCTACTTGAGAGGTTCCAATTTTTGCAAAATTTTTGGTTGTGGTTTTCTGCAGTTTGCTGGTTTAGGGAAAAAATAGGGTTTGGATTTCTTGAAGAATCAACCACCCAAAAAATTCAATCCTGGGATCAGTAGATGCATTCTAGGGAGGCACAAATTTCTATGCTAGGAGATCTTCCAAATTCCAAACTTTGCAGAAACCCTAATTTCTTCTTGAGGGAGAGGAGAGAGAGTTTCACCTTGTGAAAGCTATCCTATTTAGGATAGCTCTCATCCCATGTTAAGATTTCATATGATAGACTAGATATCATTAGTGTTCAATACAAATTCACAAAAATTGCATATGCAGAATCATTGAAAGAAACACAATCACAAGATAGACATGGTATTTATCCTGGGAAACCCTCAAGCGGAAGAAAACTTAGAAAAACTTCCTTTGTATAAGATGTATAAGACAAAACCCAAAAACATGTATTCTCCTCCTTATTGATCTCTCTCTCTCTCTCTCCTATGTGCTACTCAAGTGAGTGAGTCTGTGTTATAATGAGGAACACAACTCCTCTATTTATACACATTCTGTCAACTGACTTTTAGACTAGATAAGTTGGCCCCACTAAATTGTCTGGGTCGACTTCACCTAGGAATAATCAAAATAGTATTTTATATTATTCTTTAGGGTACTAATGACCTGAATTACAATGGAGGATTTACCTCATGGCTCTATGATGACCGATTACAATAGTAGCATCCTGACGGAGGAATAATAACATCTCCCTTGGGTTACATCAGTAAAATACATTTAGAATATCCTTTGAAGTTACAATATTTCAACAATACATTTTTGTTTATTCACCACATATCACTCTCAATTTGATACTATACTTCCACCATAGAGGAAAAAATACCCTCCTAAGGAAGTCCCACAGACTACAAGTCCGATCCCCTTTCTCGATAGGTGTTTAACCATTTTTTCCCTATGGTTCATGAGGGAGATCACTTGGTTGGGGCCGGTCCTATGCCACATTGATTGGATCCTCTAGGCGAGGACACAAATTTATTGAATCATTCTCTCCCCTCAGATAGAGTGTGGACCCTTTTTCCTCCTTTTATTACAGAAGAGGCTCACCTGTGTTTACTCCCCCAAGAGGGAATACCCCACCTTCTTTTCCCCCAGGAAACACTACATCTTCATATTCTAATAGGAGACAAATTTCACCGCCACATATTCCAATTTCTCCCCCTCATGGGAACAACACATAAAATACAATGAAATCCCCCAACCCAAACCTACCATTCATGCAAAGTTTAATAATTCCCTATCTAGCCAAATTGGTTAATGATCCCATCACTCATGATGCAACTTGGACCGATATACCTGAAAAATTGCCATTGGACATCCCTAAATTTGAAGGGAAATAGGGGGATGATCCTACCAACTGTATCATGTCATTCCATTTATGGTGTTCCTCAAACAATATAGTGATAGATTTGGTACAACTCCATTTCTTCCAAAGAACCCTCACCAATACAACTGCAAAATGGTACGAAACTCGGTAGGGCATACCACATTTGATACCATTTCCAAATCATTTATCTCCTAATTTTAGTTACCAATGCGACATGACCTAGGCCTCAAAATTCTCATGGAGCTTCTACAAAACACTATGACACACATCACGGACCACATACACGAATGGTATTGTCGCCACACTTTATGCAAAAAAAAGCATTCAACCTCCTTTTATTTTTTATTGGTTCCTTAAATCTCTCCAACTAGCTATTGTAAATGATGTGGCTACTTCCATGCCTCAAAATGAGGAGGAAGAAATTCTCAAATCCCAACACTTTGACCTCATCCCTTCCCAATCGGGGTATTTGTACATCGTACTACCATATGCACCTTGGGATCAATAATTAGATCCTACCATTGGAGGGATGTCACATTTCATGGATGGGCTTATTGGTTCCATTTCCTCTCATGGTAAGGTTCCCCCACAACCAACTATTACACCAACCCCCATTGTGGTGCAATACCCACCTGTCCCTATTGTGTCGGCTCCTCCTATTACTGTGCCAAATACCTCATTTGGACAGACCCAATATGGACCATACAACCCTACTTACCTAAATAAAATCATAGTGCAAACTATTTCCCAACTGCAAACAAAACCACCTACACCTACATCCACATCATATGCATCACAACCATCATATATCCAATTATTGAGGTATAACCCTTAATATCCATACCCATGTCTCCAACCACCATGCCACATATGGGGGTCAATTGTGTCCAACATTCTATGCAACAACAAACTCAATAGTTTGAGTAGTTAAACATTGCCAATCCCAGAATCCTCAAAACTGGGGGAAGAAGAAGAGAAAAAAAAACAACACCAACAATAAGGGCAGGGGGGAAACCAAGTTCTTCATCATAACCTGAACTAGGGTAACCAAACAGTATAAGGGGGTAACCCCCCAAGCAAGGAAAAAATTCCAACCTGAGGATCATTTACCCTTGCTCGATCTATGGTGAATATGTCCATTACACTCACCATTTCCTTCTTATCCCTAACTTCCAACGACTAGTGGGAGTAAAGAAACAAAGACCAGAAAACAATCCTTAGGCTCCTACCGCACCATAACCCCAACAAGTTGTTTTGCAACAGCCCTTTTCCAACCAAAGCGTGGTTACCAACCAGCTGGATCCCCACTCCCCAGGTGATTGATCCTTCCAAAAAATCTTTATGAACTCGACATCTGTCAAACTCTAGACTCGTTGTAAGGGGTATACTATTTTTGAACCCTTCCTTACCCTATAAGAGACTTATATCCGTTCGGGAGGCCCTTTTTATATTTCACACCCAAGTACAGAGAAAATTATGAGGATACCTAAAGCACCACTTAGGCGTACCCTTCATAACCCTCACATTAAGGATTCCCACAATAACAATATTATTGAGGACTTATCACAATTTCTAGCTTCCATGTATGCTTTAGAAGTGCTTCAGTATTTCCCCACATAGTGCAAGGTGCTATTGAATTCCTTTGATGTTGTCAACCCTTCAGACTCACATCTCATGACTTTCGACCTTAACAAAGGAGAACCATGACTACCATCATCTATCACTTTCCAAGTCCCAGTCACCGTGAAAAACATTGTCATTCATTAGTGTATCATTGATGAAGGTGTGCTCACATGCGTCATGTCCTCAAATGTTTGTAGACGATTGGGATCACCTAAATTAGTACCATCTCTATTGCTTTTCACACATATGATGGAAGACCATCCTAACCATTAGGATTGTACTAGAATGTCGCCATTGAGCTAGGGGGGGAAATGGTAATGATCGATGTTGAAGTTGTGGACACCCATTTAGACTACAATATCCTATTGGGTCACAGTTACATGTATTCCATGGTGGCCTCCTTATTCTTCTACATCATGATGTTCCTATTTAATGGGAAGGTGGTCACCGTTTACCATATTAACTACTATGATCCCCACACCACTACCAATCCTGAAAAATGTCCTACCCATAGTTGGAGAAGTCAAACAATCATCGTATTTTGACATTGGACCAAGTGTGTGTAAATATCCTGACCTCCTAGGAGCATATTCAGGCCCTCCATTTGAAATCCCCACCTTTATAGATGGTCTCATACACACCATTTTCACCTCTAATAATGAGTCTCCACACCCCATGACATAACCATCAACAACTCCAATCAGTGATGATGTGGATCAAGTATTGATACCTTATGTACCTCCCATGTTACAGATACCATTTTTTTTACCCCCTAGCCAGAGTACAAGGAATAATAGTTATGGATTAGTTAAATCTCCTAGGAATCACGTTGGGAATCCCAGTGTGGTACCTCACACCACCTTAGAATGGGAATCATGTTGATATCCTATTCCTATATAGAATTCCTCTTCTTCATACTACAACATTAGTAACCACCATCACCCATCATAAGGATCCTATACCGAACCCTTCCATCGGTATATGGAACACTGATATCCAATCAGAAGATTCTTTTCTTTTGACTAAGACATGCTAGAGGAATTTATATTCCCTACAGATGAGGCCATAATGGATTCCATACATCTCGATGTTCTCCCATGGAACAACTTCCATAATTGGTCATCTTTCACATCACCAATGGTATCCCAATAGTATGCCATTGAATCAAAATACTTCTTACCTCCGAAACATGTCAATTGGTTCAAAAACCCTATTGCTTCTCCCAATGCCTTTGAAGAGTGAAATATGTCTAAAATATCACAGACTATCCAAATAGACATCTCTGTTTCCCTTGGTTTCATTGAAAACAATTCAATTGGTGCCTCATGTTCATCACAAGAGATTAGTGACTTCATCATTATTTTCAAAGAATTATGAGATGTCTTTGCATAGTCGTATACCAAAATTGTCGACCTCAATTTATATATTGTTGAACACCACATCAACACATGGCCCAATGTTGTTCCTATTTGGAAAAATAAACAACTAGTCCATCCCTCTAAGGCCCCCACCATTAAATCCGAGATCAAGAAACTCCTTCATAAAAGATTCATCTATCATATTTCTTATACATCTTAGGTGTGTAATCTAGCCCTATTAAAAAAAAAGCAAGGCACCATTTACATATGCACTGACTTTCATGATATAAACTTATCTTATCCCAACTTGATAATTTCCCTACCCCATGCATCAACCATATTACTGACTCATGTGGTGGTAGTGAGATGTTATCCTTTATGGACAATTTTTTTGGTTACAACCAAATATGAATATGCCCTCAAGATCAGTACAAAACTATGTTTACCACCCCATGGGGAACTTTTTCCTATAATGTCATGCCCTTTGGACTTAAAAAAGTTGAGGCTACCTTCCAAAGAGCTATGGAATATGTATTCAACGACCTTGTTGATATCATTCTAGCTTTCCTAGATGACCTCATAGGAAAGTCAAAGAAACGCATAGACCACCTTCATGACCTGTGCACCATTTTTACACAATCACGTAAATATAATATCCATCTCAACCCCATCAAATGTGTATTTTGCATCACCATCAGTCATTTATGATTAATTGTCTCATAATATAGAATCACCATGGATCCTTCTAAAGTACAAGCCATCATGGACTTACATCCACCATGAATACGATGCCAATTGCAAAGTATCAAAGGAATATCCAACTTTCTTCATTGTTTTATCCATGAATACACCACACATGCCGATGGTTTTTTGCAACTACTCCATAAATACATCCCATTTTATTGGGATTATCATTCCGACGGTTCTTTCAAAGCACTAAAAGAAGCATTATCCTCAGCACCATTTATCTCTCCACTGAACTTCGATAAATATTGTGTTCTTTAAATATCAACATCTTCCTGCGGCGTGGCTAGTGTTCATTTACTACAACAAAAAAATATTGACCGACCCTGAACTCAGATACACTCAGATGAGAAGCTTGCATTAGCTTTCATCATTTATGTGTAGACTTTGCACCATTACATCTTACCCCACAGAGCCACGGTCATCACCATGGATCCTTCTAAAGTATAAGCCATAATGGACTTACATCCACCATGAATACTGTGCCAATTGCAAAGTATCCAAGGAATATCCAACTTTCTTCGTTGTTTTATCCATGAATACACCACACATGCCATGGTTTTTTGCAACTGCTCCATAAATACATCCCATTTTATTGGGATGATCATTCCCATGGTTCTTTCAAAGCACTAAAAGAAGCATTATCCTCAACACCATTGATCTCTCCACTGAACTTCGATAAATATTGTGTTCTTTACATATCAACATCTTCCTGCGGTGTGGCTAGTGTTCATTTACTACAACAAAAAAATATTGACCGATCCTGAAATCAGATACACTCAGATGAGAAGCTCGCATTAGCTTTCATCATTTATGTGTAGAATTTGCACCATTACATCTTACCCCGCAGAGCCACGGTCATCACAAACTCTAATCCTATGCAATACATACTTAGAGATCAACCCATCATTAACAAATTTGCATGATGGATAGTAATCCTCAAGGAATTTTATCTTGAGTTTGCATCCCCCAAAAGAAAATAGGCCTTAGCCATTTCCAAGCTTATTATAGACCTCCCCACTACTACACAAGGCGAACCAATGAAAAACCAATTACCATGAGCACCTTTTCAACATCACCAGTGATGACCCTTGGTACGACGATATACTAACTTACCTTAAAACTCATAAATTTTCCCCTCACCTTTCTTGTGATGATAGACGGCGCATTCACCACCAAGCCCCTCGATACCTCCTCCTTGGAGAATTCCTATATCATCATCACATAGATTCCATTTTGTGATGATGCTTGTCTCACAATGAGGTAGAACATGTACTTAACAATTTCCATAAAGGTGCTTGTAGTGGCCACCTCTTCGGATTGGTCATTGCCCAAAAAATCCTCCGCGCTAGATACTTTTGGCCTTCCATTTTTAAGTATTGTGTATATGTTGTTAAAATATGCGCCAACTCTCAGGTTTTCACCTATAAAATGCAAGCTTTCGTAGCTCCCCTCCATCCTATCATCACTGTAGGACCCTTCTATAAATGGGCCATTAATTTCATGGAATCCCTCCCAACCTCTACTCAAGGACACAAATACATCATTGTAGTGGTGGATTACTTCACAAAGTGGCCGGTAAGAGGACATGCCTATATTTGACTACAAAGCCATTACTGTTGTAATGTTCTTCTTCAACCATGTTAGCACACGGTTTGGGGTCCGAAAGAAGTTAGTCTATGATAATGGAAAACATTTCTACAACCAAAATTTTGAGGATTTATCTTCCCTACTAGGCTTCAAGCATGACTTATCTACACCTTATTACCCTCAAGCCAATGGACAAGTATAAGTGATCAACAAAGTTCTCAAAACTATGCTCTAATGAACAATTGATAAGAACTAGTCTAGTTAGCACCACATGATTTTCCATGCCCTATGGGCCTACAGAACCTCGGTAAAAACTGCTACTGGATTCACACCTTTTCATTTAGTACATGGTGTCTAAGTTGTCCTACCCATTGAATGTCAGATCCCTACCCTCCAATCATCCGTCGAATTGCTACCCGATACTCTAGCATTGGAACAACGGTTGTTTACCTTGGAACACCTCGATGAAGAATGATGGGATTCACTCCAGAAAAACTAAGCCATGAAGATATGATCTAAAGCAAGATTACCACCACATCTTCCCATGTACCTTTAGCATGTGAGACTTTGTTCTAGTATTCAATGCTAGAAAGGACTCCAAACCTGAACCATGCAATTTTGTGTGCAATTGGAATATTCCCTATGTCATTGAGCATTGTCTCCAAAATGGGGCATTGTTGCTGGCACAATTAAATCCCAAGTGGAATATTCCCTATGTCATTGAGCATTGTCTCCAAAATGGGCCATTGTTGCTGGAAGCAACAGATCCCATTTTAATAGCTTAAATTGGGAGCCCCATTCATTCATTAAATTGGGTTTCAAAGCCATGATCTTGTTATGGGAGTTTCGATCATCTTCACTGTAATTACTGTGTTTTGGTTTTAATAAAATTTCCTTAAAAAACTTGTTTTTTGTTTTGTTTTGCAGATTGCAAAAGTGCCCTTTTATTTCATATATTTTGTCTCTCTGCAACCTGCATTCTGCAACCACAAAGAGGATTGTGGAAGTCCTTTTTTGGGGGGGTTGGAAATCGTTTTTCTGCATTCCGAAAGTCCTTTTTTTTGGGGGGGGGGCGGTGGTGTTGGAAATCATTTTTCTGCATTTCGCAACCCACAATTGCAGATGGCGCATATTAGAATTTACTTGGTTTGATAAATGCTTTTCTTTCCACAACCTGCAATGCGGATTGCAGATGGCAGAAATCCTTTTTGTAAATAAAGTCTTATCTTTTCGATTCCACCTTCCGCATTCTGTAATGCATATTGTAGAAAGTGGAAAAGTATTTTCATGTATAATTTTCCATTTTTTCTTCCGCAACTCGTAAGGTAGACTATGGAAAGCAGAAACTCAATAAAAATAAAATTGGCAACATTATCATCCTAAAACCCACAACTCGCAAATATTTTGCAGATTGCGGATTGTAGAAGTTAAAAATATTTTTTCTTGGTTATGAATCTTAGTCCACATCCCGTAACCCGCAATGTAGATCACATATTGTGGAATTCATAAGATCAAAAGTTTTGATTGATTTCATCTTCGCATTTTGATTTCCTGCCTCAATCTCAATCATCCATTTTCTCGAAATCTATGGCCTATAGATCTATTCTACCATTAAGCATTGGATTATTTATATTGTTTGAATTTATGAATTATTTACCATTTTCACTTGTGATTTTTCACTATGCTTGAGATATTTACTGTGAATTTCTAGTTGATCTCACCAATTCTATGGTTTCCAAGTTGTCCATGGGTAAGTTTCCAACTCTTAGTGGCTCATTTCTATTATTTTTACCATAGTAAATTTTAATTATGGTTGCCAAATTTGTATCAGAATTTACCTCCAAGTCCACCAATATGTCCAGAAACACCAGGTCCAAGACCGCTCTGAATGAGCAAAAGAGAAAGGACCCAAATGTTGGCATCTTCGCTGACACCAGTGGACGTGTGTCTAAAACCCTCCACCTGGACTTGTCCATAATTTACGCCATATTTGATAATGATGACTTCTCTACTATTACTCATGACCAACCAACATATGCCAAAATTAGCAATTCACAGCTACATTGCATTGCATCCAGACCTCCTTTCATGCCATACATAGACCCGGTCAAGTGGGCACTTGACCATAAAATTCCTAAAGAGCGGCATTTCAATGACCATACTGGAACCCCATTAGCCTCTTTCCACCCAAATGTATTTGCGAGATCATATGCTCTTAAACCTCCTCAACAACTCTTGTCTGTCCAATTTCTTGATGCAACCATGACCTAGCTTGACTACGAGGAAGTAGTAAAATCATGGATGGACAACCCTGCAAAGTTGATCCCCAAATCAGATAAGGCCTATCCCATTTCCTGGTTAGGGAACCATTTTCACTATTATCGGCCATGTTTTGCTGGTTATATGGACTACCCAACTGCACTGAGTTCAAAGTTGACTGGGCTCCTATAGCGCATCACATATTGATTATAGGTGAATCCTTTAATTGGGCACAGATCTTATCAGTGGCGTTGAAGGAAGAAATTGAAAAGTACCAGAATAATTCAGCATCCAGGATGCCAACTTTCTATCTATCAGGATATGTCATGGACGTTTTCTATAAAACTTCTTCATTCCAAACCATGGGATGGAATTGGACTAGGGCCTCTCCTCCAGTCCACATTTATTGCTTATACATGTGGGAGGACAACTTTGTTCCTCAAAGTTATGAAATATATGACCACTTCATAGGGTCAATGTAACAAATGATTTTCAGAGGGGATGCCCCCACTTTCTCAGAGAGGGCTACAGCATTGATTTCCTTAATGGGTGACTGGTATGTAGGGAAATACTTCTCCTACATTCGGATTTCGAGTAGTAACACAGATCATATGCTGCTGAGAATAGCCCTAGACATAATGGTCTTAGAGGATATTGCATTTCAAATTGTCATCGATGGGGCATTCTTGAAGCTTGCAACATCTAAAAGGAAGTGTTGGCCAAAGTTTCCTTTGAACTTGGGATTTTTTACTATCTAGAATTCCATTCATACTGCTATCTTGGTCAAAGACATAGCTGAAATGAACCTAGGAGAGGAACCCAAGAGGATGCATGACCCCGAGGCTTTCTTGGAAGACCATTATGTGCAAGAGCACACAAATATTGAATATGCCCATTAGGAAATACTTGATGATACTATATACATAGGTGCCATTATTTTATCAGAGGTGGTGAGCAGGATCCCCACTCCTCTGGAGAAGACTCACATGTTCCAGTACCAAAAGGAGCTAAAAACCACTGCGCTACATTTCAGATAACTCCGGTTAAAAGTGGAAGAAGATACACATAAGTAAAATGCATAAAATGAGGCTAAGGAAGCATTAGCAAACTCTTCCACTTCTCCTCCTGAAAATTCGAAGGATAAGGGTAAGGTTGTCCTTGAAGGTCCAGAGAGAACACAACCTTCCTCCATGCTGGAATCCTTGCGTAGAGCGATGGAGTTCAAGAAGAATTTGGAAAAAACTTAGCACAGAGGTACATGCAGCAAAGGTTGAACCACCGGAAAAGAAGCAAAAAGTTCAAGAGACCATTCCACAAGTGAAATTGTAGGTATAAATCCCTGATCCCTTACCACAAGTAATCCAAAGTGCAGAGAATCCAAAACAACAAATTTTGTAAGTTCAACCAATTAAGTAGGTGGAACCACTACCACCAGTCAGTGTTAAGGTACATGAAATTCATAGTGATCTGGAGGAGGAAAACAATCATTCCACCTTTGTCTATCTTGTCAATGTTTTCACTACCATGACCTCATCTGCCACAACCACCTAGTTATCTGGGAACATTTTTATTCTTTGTTCCCACAACATTCTTTTTCCGAAAGTAAGTTGTCCCATATTCTTTCTGCTACCAATGGCACGTCCTTGGTATCAAAAAACATACCTACTTCTATTCCTATTTCCACTTAATCTATTCTTTTGACCTTATCAGGACTACATACTACTTCCAAATCCTCACATTCTCTTATTCCACAACTTGATACTTCTTCCATTCCCACAACTTATCCCCCTAAATCTATCACATATGTCCCCACCTCCACTCCTCTATCCCTTGCATCTATTATTCCCACATATTCCACAATTATTCCATCCCTTAGCATGGAAGTCCCCATTCCTGATACTTCCTAGCTTGAACCCTTAGTTACTATTCATCACGGGGGCTTCACTTGTTGACCAATATCCTATCACGTTAGTTCATATTGTGGGTTTTAAATTTTTTTAAAATTGAACCAATATATTGTAGGTATTGGGGGGATGAGGGGTTTAAGGTGGGGGTGGGTAGGGTGGTTTATAAGGATTGAGGTATAAAAAGGGGTGGGNATGTGCTATGTGAGAGGTTCATTAAGTGAAGTCCCTATGCTATTCATGAGGGAACAATCTCAGCAATAGATGAGATGGTCGATTTTGGTGAGGATGCAGTGGTTTCCCTAGGACAATATTTCTGGAGATAAAAAGAGAAATTTGTGGTGACAAAAAAATATAAAAGGTCAAGGGAAGGAACCTTCAAGCAGGATTTCTATCCCAAATCAGATCATTTAGAAAAGGGACTCTTCTGATACCAAACATGAATCCCTAGACACAGCAGCTGCTATGGGATATTTTGTTGGAGCTAACTTTGATTCAATATCTCAACTGAATAAATAGTTGGAATAAAAGGAACAAGAGTTTCGAATTTCCAAACACGACCAAGCATAGGTTGAAGCGCAACATAAATAGGAAATCCAACACTTGAAGAAAGAATATGAAGAGAAGCTAAGGCATCTTCAAGGACAGTATGATTACCTCAAGCAATAGCTTGAGAAGGAAAATGACCTCAATAAGAAATAGGTGGATTATATTTATATCTTTGAGCAACAACTCAAATATCTCCAACTTGCATCCACCACCTCTTCTTTCCCCAAATTCACAGGAGAAGAATTTAAACAATTAGCCTGCAAAATTCATGATGATTATTATCAAGGGATGGTTAATATGTTTAGAGGTTTTAATGAGATGCAATAATTGTATAATTCATTTGAACACCAATCAGGCATTCTCCATGATCATAACAAAAGGATAAAGGAAGTGACCAGAGCTTATGAAAATATCATAGATTGGTAGAAGTACATCAAAGACAGACCAGACGATCTGCCAATCTTAGACAAGATTAAACTCAAGAAAATCAAGGTATCGATTGAGACATGGGAGAATGTTTGCGAGTTGGTGGAGTCCATCATTAAGGATGGATAGGTGGCTTGCATAAGAAGATGGTTTTCTTCATAGACTTTGCTCGGTTATTTGGATTGCTCGGTTATTTGGATCTGCCATTATTAGATCCTATTGATGAGGCTATGCCTCCGAAATTGAAATTGGAACAAATTGAGAATGACTTTGATAAATTCAAGGAGCAGATTTTGGAGATCACTCAACTTAGCATGGAAAAAATCAAGCAGTGGATTGAGACACCTCTCTCTTAATTGATGAGAATTGATTTTTTCCTCAAAGAGTGGGCTAAGATCAAGAAAAAAGAGATTGCTTCCCTAATTTGTAAAGCATAATTGCATTTGGAGCATGCTCAATTTAGGGACATCCAAGATTTGATGGATGCATTTTCCAAGTGGCGTTGTACCCTTGGCAAATCATGAACCTAAATATTTTGTAATCCCACATTCAGGGAAGTTTATTTCTATGTACAATTTTGTAATGTTATTTAAAGGGAAGAGTACCTCCCAAGAAAAGGGACTAGCAGGATTAAGTCTAGGAGAACCACATGAGAAGGGAATACCATAGACATATCAAGAAAGCTTTGTAATTTTTGAAATGTTGTAATTTTTTTGTAGTTTAATAAAATTAGATTGTTACTTATGTTATGTTCTATGGTTATTCATTAAATGTGTTTCATGAATTTCAGTCGTTCTTCTATCTTTCTGATGTACTGATCATAGGTTTCTCATGTGTTGAATGTGTTGATTTATGTATTGATGTTTCATTACAATCTTAACATGTTAAATGTGTATTGAATAAATTTGTTTGTCCATTTCGCATAATCATTTTTGCAACTGATGAATAGTTATTGATCCCTAATACTAATTTTTCAATTGGTAATACTTGATAGGATAGTTTTGTACACATAATACTTTAGATAAAGCATTACAATTGTTATTGTTTGGTTTTATTTAAAGTTGATTAAAGGAAGTAAAACTTGATCTATATTTTTTATAAATTGAGTAATTATTTCCCCTCATCAATCATTGTATCATAATTGTTATTCCTAAATATCTTTCACAACCACTGTCTAAGTTTCCTTAGATAGTTTAGTCTAGTGTCCAGTTACTTCGAACCTTTCTCAGAGCTTCCCTACAGGAAGAACATATATTTCTGATCTGAAAACCCTTATGCTAGTGGAGGCTCTGTATCCATAGGATTTAGTCATCCCAAACAACTCGGGGATAGAATCTTCTCGGTGCGGGATCGATTCGAAGCCTTTCTAGTTGGACTTTATCCTTTTGTTTATTTCCTATAGATTATCCAACAACCTACAAGCCCATACTAACAACAAGCATACATTTTGCAAGATTCGAAAGGTGTAACCCTCAACATCCCTTTCAATGGGATGTATTTGAAACAATTTTATCCATAATACAAGCATGCCATGTTTTGCGTTGTCATTTTTGCATGTCCATATATTTTTCATGTGCTTTACTATACTTGTGTATGTGCATCATGTGTGCAGGATCACCCCCATAACATGAATATTTTAGCCACCATTAGCAATGATGCAAGAATTCAACTACATATATCATCACTGAAATAGCCTCTCGTCGTCCATTTTCCCCATAGTAACCCCAACCCTCACATAATTTTATCATTATAAGAACATGACTCCATCCCATAGAATCATCGATATTCTAGCCTTGATGTGCCATTAACGTCATTACTGTGAACCACTTTGTTTCCCCACGATTGTTCACTCACAACCAACCCCATAATTATTAGAGACCCATGATGTTGATCCTGCCACAATTCTGAGGATTCCCACCTAGGGAAGTAACTCACCTGAAGACAATTATTTCATAGTTGCACATTTACTCCCCCACCTCACATAGTGAATGCCACCAAATTCCTTGGCACTAGTTACGAGTAATATTTACCATGGCCTTCTCGTACCTCCATGAGCATTCAACCCTATGCGAATCTTCCTCGTACAATCACCCTCATTAAGACAACAATGGGGCCCCTTCCCTCGAAAGAAACTAATTCCATCCAGTTATTCCTGCGAGAACACTCTGCTTGGAATTGATTCATGGGGAACCTGTCTTCATGCTTAGAAAACACCCCCCACTTCATTTTGTAAATTGTTCCTTAACCCACTCAAAACCCCAAGAACCATGTCCATCATTAACTTGACTAGCCTACCCATAAAAACCTGTGGGAGTCCCACCCATCATCAAATTGGTCCCTTGGCATGCCCAAAAACATGGGGACCCCACCAATTATTCTTTTTGTACAAAGGGTTCCCCAATACACTCACAACCGGGGGAACTACCCATTCTTTTGGCAGTATACCCTGGTCTCCTTTGATCGATGTAGTTGAGTATACATACATGGCATTGTCAGTTTTTTCCATCAGTATATCCTTAGTATTGTGTGTCCTTGGCAAAACCCTTGATCAAGAGTTTATCTCTCCCTGTTACAACATGTTCCTATGATTTGAAGTATGTTTCCATCGGTTAGCCCCCAAGTTCACATCGATGAAAGTAAGTTATGATCCCCATGCTTAACAAACAGTCTTGTGTCAGGTCAGTTAGTCCCACATTTTGCCACAACATGGTCTTGCTTCAAAGGATAAGACCATCTTCTTATGGGGATTCACCATCTCTCATCGAGGACAAATCCTCATATTCTGAGAGTTGAATTAGTTATAATGGTACCTTTGGATTCCTGTCAAATCACTACAAGGAATTGACTCGAACTAAGTAAGGAGAGTCATTAGGGCTCCTTAACTCAGTTGTCTCCCCTATGCTCGACAACAACATCTCTAATCACATCATGGGGAGTCATACATTTCAAAGGTAGTATTGTTCACATTTGAAAATATTGGTAGCAACATCTCCAATATAGTGCAGTCCCCATTTAGTGGCTTCACCATGATTCTGGAAACCCACCCCTATGGGATTCTTTAGATTATCAACAATTCCACTTCTCCAACACTAGTGACATCGGTTCTAGGTTCAAGTACTCTCACATGGTTTGAAGCCTCCTTCATCCATGTTCGAGTAGTTTTTGAGAGATATCTCCATCTCTTCATTTGTAGTCAGCCTGTCCATATTCATGAGCATGGTAATGCCAACCTCATTTGTAAACAAATAGCACACTTTCAATTATCCCTCCACTAACATCCTTCCTATTCAGGAAAGGTCTATTTTTCCACCTATGTTTCCAATGATTTTGAGAGCAACAAAGAGAACACACAAATAAATGATGATGCATTATCTGATATAAATTTCCCCCTGAACCTAATACATCAGGGGGAATTTTTTATCAAGGAAATTTTACACACATGCGACACTTTTTGCAATTTTCATTGTAAAGTGTCATCAACATAAAACATGCATCCAATTGAAGACACATTCACAAGACCCAAAGTAGTTAAAATACACAACCACGTAGGTAATATCCTGTTTATGCATGCAACAATGCTTATATTCCTTTGATACATGTGGATTGACATAAACAACGATATCTCACCCACCAGAAATGGATTAAAGGCTCATGAAAGCTGCATTTACTCCAATAATTCTAATTTAGTCTCTTCACATGCTTGGTTTCCTTAAATGGCCTCTCTCATGTACTTTGAAGCGACATCATGGATCATTGGGTTCACATTGGGATCTTGTTATTTCTTGGACACTTCTTGGCCTATAAAAGAAATCCATGGGCATGATAATTGTAAGAAAATTTTTAGAGCAAGGTTATGTTAATGGATTTGGGCTTGATCTCCCTTATATCCCACAATTTTTCTCTTGTTTAGCATTCACCAAGATCTCTTGCCTCCTTCCTCCAAGGGGTGGGTGTTCTCCTCATTTGTTCTTCAAGCCGCTTGACATCTAGTGTGAACTAAATAGACCTCCCTTAGGAGGATTGTTTACCTCCATTTGGATCTCACATCTCCAAGGTGTTGTATATGCTTGACCATTGGGATATATAAGAAGTGGTTTGGAATCTATTGGTTGTTGGAGTTTGCATCTCTTACCCCATCTTGTATTTTTTTTATCTCCTTTGCTTTTTTATATTTCCACTAATAAACACTTGTAGAATCACTTGGAGCACTCGCTCACCCCTCAAGTGGCACCTAATACTGAGGCCTTGTTGCAGCCTACAACTCCTTGCCCCTCACCAAGTGGGAATAAAGCACTCTTGTGCATATTTTCCACAACACAATGGAAGTGATGGTTGATTCCATGTGATTAATTTTGCTAGTCTCAATTTCACTTCTTCACCCCTGTGAGTATCACTCGATGTAATGAGTGGTAAGTGGAATATTCAAAACCATGATAAATTGGTCACTTGTGACTATACTCATGGGATATGGGTCATTTATTAATGACTTACACTATGCATATAATCCAAAAAATAATTATATATCTTATGTTGGAATGCAAAAACCGCTATACTTAAATAAAAGGAGTCAATGGAGCTCTAAGTGAATAGTTCACGAGGGACAATACTTGCTAAGGTTTTGAAAATAGGGTAGAAATACTAAGTGGGATCTATTGTGGGGAAAAATCCATAGTTAAATGCACTTGATCCAGAGGATTCTTGGGATGGGTGACCTCCTGAGAAGTCCCAATTACTATGTGAAAGCCTTAGAAGTGATGATTGATTCTATGTGATTCATTTCACTAGTCTTAATCTTACTTCTTCACCCCTGTGAGCATCACCTAATGCAATGAGTGCTAAGTGGAATATTAAAAACAATGAGAAAATGGTCACTTACAATTATACTCATGGGATAGGGGTCATATTTTAATGAGTTACACTACGCAGATAATGCCAAATATTTTAATGAGTTACACTACGCAGATAATGCCAAAAATAATGATGTGTCATATGTTGGATTGCAAAAACCCCTATATTTAGATAGAGTTGTTGTTACTACAAAATATTGTTGAAATTTCCAATGAATGTTGTTGGAATTGTGACGTGGTTAGTTAAGACTTCCAACAAAACCTAACATATTTGTTGAAACTTTTTTTCTATACCAGCAATTTATTGATCATAAATTTTTAGTTGCGTCAAAATGTTTTCAACATTGCCAATGAATTTTGTTATATTTGCAACACGGTTAGTAAAACATCTGATGTAACCTCATGTACTTTTTTGTAACTTTTTTTGTATACTGACACTTTATCTATGATAAATTTGTTGTTGTTATGAAATGTTGTTGGAATTGTGATGAGTTTAGATTTTACTTCTGATGGAAACTCACATACTTTGTTAGAATGTTTTCATTATACAATTTTCAGAATTGTGACAAAGTGTGCCATGTAATTAAAAAAACATTAACTATTGCCTCTGTAACTTTCTTTTCCCATAAATAAATGAGAAGATTCATGAGTCACATGCAAAATGAAACAATTGTTCTTATTGTATATATAAATGATACTTTCCATATTTAGTAGTTTCCTTATTCATTTTCTAGTGGTCGAATTCTCATGATATTACAAAGTCTTTTGTCTAATGATGTCTGCCACTTATTCTTTGTTTCATGTATCCATAAAGAGCAAATGACGTTGACTTATGAAGCTAAAAGAAGAAGCCATGCACTTTCATGCACCTCTACGAGGCATTTCAATAGTCTTTGATATTCAAAATGATTCCAAATCGAGGCATGAGGAATCAAAAGACGAATGCTCACTATCTATAACAACCTGAGTGAATTATAAATCTTTAAGGTGGTAGAAAAATATATACATATATTAAAAAATGGTCAAAAATCCAATTAGATCAGATCAGAGTGGTAGTGGATATTTGTTCACCTTAAAATCATCCCATGTCAATGGTATTTAGGATTTATAATAGAGGTCTTGGAAAATTCAATTAACAAACCCAAAATTGTAGAGATGTAGAGATCACATGATCATTGAAAGAAAAAGGATCAACTTAGTGGTGTATGTGTAGGCCTTCTAGGACATATTCTCTAGGTTTCAATTTATCAACAATATTATGAATTGTATTTCCAACATAGTTATTATTTTCAGTTTACGTATGCATATAGAGAAACCCAACATCTTGTATAGTATCATCAAGATACACTTTTATGTTACTCACGATAGTTTATCATTTATGAACAATCTAAAATAAGTTCTTAGCATCATTATCATTTTCTCTCTATGTATGCATACTAAGAACCCAACAACTTGTATATCATGATATAGTTGTACCTTTATGTTGGTCAAGACAAGATGTGAGGGAGTAGACTTTTGTTTGTGACTGATGACATGCCTTAGTTTGAAATTCATGAGAGTAGTGTACATGTATCTAGAAAGATATCCTCCCACCAAAACATGTGGAGACTCTACTGACCATGTAGTACTATTGTTTTGACCATGCTATGGATGCACTAATATGATTTTTCACTGAGTTAGGATCTATATAAAAATTGCAATGTGCAAGGAATAAACAAAAATAATGGTCACAATAATGATGCATAACTGTTTCTTTTTTCGCTCATTTGCTTGTCTTTGTAACACGATATATTTGGGTTGCAAAATATGCCATTCAACTAGTTTGCATTCTATTTTCTAGAGTACATTTCACCGGGATATTTTTTATAATGCAAAGAAATTTTAGATTGAAAGCATGATAGAATATTCATTATTTCACTAATTTGGTGTTCTCAAAAGAAACATGGACCATGATCACTCGCATGAAGTGTCCAACATTAACAAGAGTTAAATACCTTTACTGGAATTTTGAGCAATCTTCAACTCTTAAAAGGATGCTAGAAGATAAAATTTGTTCTCTATAAAATATAGGATTCTCACCTAGTCCATCATGTCATTACATGTATGAAAGAATTGAGGGAAAGGTACTTACTATCATTATCCAAGATAATAGCTTATTGGTATGAGCACTTGTACACATATACATAATGCTAGACTCTAGTGACCATTGTGCACAAGATGAAACGTTTATTTTAATGAGATCATAAATAATCATTGTAACTATTGTCCAATATATTAAAATGGATCAATTTTATCTAACGTAAATTTCAAAATTTGATGCTTTGCAAAAAACATTTTACTACAATAACTTTGCACCATTGGGTGTTGGGACAATATATAAGCATAGGAATTTAGGCAAGAAAAGTGGTTGGAATAGGGCCTAGAAATGGCTATTGATTCTTCAAGTCTCAATGTTTAGAATGGTGGATAAGAGATGACTGCAAGATTCAAAACCAAGTCTATCATGCAATCACCCTCAACAAATGGGTTGTGAATTCCCTCTTCGGTGATCATCGAGAATTAACTAAACTTAACGAGCCAATGAATGAAAAAAAAATATCTCCAGTTATAGAACCTTGAAAAAAAACTTGAGTAAGCTCCTCCCAATGAACAATTTGGGAAGACAATGTATATGCATGCATATACCCACACATAAATACATTTATATGTACACATATATGAAAAAATATATAAATATAAATGAATTAAACCAAAAGAAAGACACTAATCCATACAAAACAAAATCTACAAGAAAACCAATCTACTAAACATTGTATCTGAACCTAACTTTGATGACTGAGTTGATCATTAGTTATAAAGCATTTATAACTTATAAAAATTCATAATATTATCACTAAGGTTTGGTTTTTCAAGATGAAACCTTAGAACTTCTTATAAAACCTAGAAGGAAATGTAGAGCCAAATTCAATCCTTGGCCTTGAATAAAAAAAATACTTCGGAAATCAATGATAGATAAGTAAGAGTTGACCTCATGTTTACAACCCATGTTATTTCACCCTTGAAACCCCTTTTCAAATATAATCACCAAAGAAAATCCCTAGAATTCCAAGTAGTTAAGGAGGGAAAACTAGAGTAGTAGAAACGACCCACTAAATGTTTTCAAACTCTAAATTCTAAAAACCCTAGAACCAAAGTAAGATCAACATAGAAATGGATATCAAGTTCCTTAAGAACTATAGTGACCAAATCTGCATGACATTATTCCTTACTAAGAACCCTAAAAGGAAATGCAAGGGAAAATTCTATTATTTGCCTTAAATTAACAAAAACTTGGGAAATCGATGATGGAAAAGCATAAGTCAACATTAAGCTATTAGTTCGTATTGTTTCACCCTCAAACCCCCTTTTCATAAATAGAATCACTAGATGAGAACCCTAGAAATTCAAGTAGTGAAAGAGGGAACCTTTTCAAACCATATATTCTAAAAACTCTAGAAGTATATTAAGATCAACAAAGTAATGTATATCAAATTCCTTGAAAACAATAGTGATCAAACTTGCATGACATTATTCCTTATTTAGAATTATAGAAGGAAATGCATAGTTGAACTCAATTTTTGCCTCGAATAAAAAATAAAATAACTTGGGAAATCAATAATGGACAAGCAAGATTCAACCTCATGCTAAAAACCCATATCTTTTCACCCTCGAAACCCATTGACATGAATGGGATTACTAGAGGAAAATCCTAGAAGTCCAAGTAATGAAGGAGGAATCCCTTGGGCACACCAGTTCTCATGAGTTTCAATCAAATTAAGGATTTATCCTCTGTTTCTCAATTGTATACCCTCAATATTGCGAGCAAGTTCTCAATATTGTCAATTGTTTCATTATTGTGGATTTTCTCATATATATAACACTTAGGCAAGGGTTCATGCTTCAAAATTACAACTTCTAATAAACCCCACATGGGTGGGTATTTTGTGTTACAAGGAGCTATGGATCTATGCTACTAGTAGCCTACCCACATGTTATTCCAATAGATATTAAGATCCATGATACTTCTATTCAAATTTGCACAAATTACAAAGATAGAAATGAGCCCAAAAATGTTTAGAAGAAATATGACATTTACAGACATAATATTGATATTTTTTCATTTTTCCTAAAACATAGACCAATAAAATTTCAGAAAATCTTATTTAAAAATGAACATTTTCAAAAAATAGTAAAACTTTGGTTAAACAATTTTTTTTAAATATTTAATACACAAGATTAAATATTAATAAACAAGAGCCACGAGGTGGCAATGTCCCCGACATTGCATCCGTGATAGCTAGTGGTTTGCAATTGCTTATGGAAAAAATTAAAACTCAATAAAAATAGATTAAATTTTGTTATAGCCTACTTAAAACTCAATAAAAATAGAATAAATGTTGTTATAGCCTACTTAGGCATCCTTTTGAGGATGGTAGAAATTTGACTGCTTAGAAGACTCTAGACTCAAGTTCTATTTCAATGGATCCAAAGTGAGGATGAGCTTTACCAGCTTTGCCAGAAAGACTACTACATCTCAAATAGGCCATGAAGGACATAAAGACAAGCCTAAATACAGAGTGGGGACGAACCATTTTTTATTATCTAGATGATAAATTGCTGACGCTTGTTCTAAAATGGTACCCACCTCTCTCTTGGAGTTGCACATTTGGGCTTGAAAAGTAACTTATCCTCTAAACGAAGGGTAGAAAGGCAATGAAAGTGACAGCACAACTCCATATTTGAATAATGCGAAGCCAATATAAGAAAAAAAGGAAATTGAAAGAAAGAAAAACCTTCCTCATTGAAGGAAAACTCGCCACCTACCCTTCAATCAAATAGAAAAGTTTTAATAAAGTAAGACAACAATTTCCATTATTACATATATCACAATAACCACTTATGTAAGTATACACCTATCTTAAAAAAAACCTATTAATAAAAATTAATAACGTTTTGAATTTTTGTTTTATCATGAAAATAAGTTCTAGTGAATTATTTGCCCATTCTTTGAAACGGTTTCTTAATATTTTCTATAGTATTTTGACGGGAGGGTATATGCCCGTCAAACTCCAAGCCTTCCTCAATAACTTGAGTTAAAATGAAAAATTCATTACATGAAAGACATTACATAGATTATTTTAACATACTTATCAAATATAAAACCATATGGACTTTATGTAACAATTTTATACAAATATATTTAAAAAAATTACACACGTGTATAATAAAAATATGTAAATTAAAAATAATTTTACCTCTTACTCAAATATGCTATGATAAAAACATTTATATTATGAAATTTCAAAATAAAAATAAATATCATTCTAATATATTTAGCCGTTGCAATATATTTTATCCTTTCCTAAAATTTTGTTAAACATTTTACTATACCATTAAGTAATAAAATTAACATAAAACTATAAAATTTTCAAAAAGAGAGAAGTCATGTCAACCCCATCTCACTCAACCTAATCAATTTGGAAAAATAAAAAAATATAAGTGAAAGTGCTACAAACAATGACAATGTTACACCTGCATGACATTAAAACAAATAGAAAAGAAATCGATTATAAGTAGGTACATGTAGTTTAGTGCAAAGTTGTTTTTGGCTTCTTATTCCAACATTGATTCTGTCTGTTTTAGTTTGTCGAAAATGGTTTATGGGTGAAGCCCTATTTCTGTATACTTGGGCAACATAAATCTTTCATGCGGGTCCCTAACACCCTTGACACTTTTTACTCAAGCTATAACATACATGTTCATAGATTTTCATGAGAATATAATACTCTTTTCAATCATAAACGTTTTCTATAACAAGGTGCTCCACACTGCAAATGTGGGACTAATATGGACTTGTAGTTAGTGAAACAGCCTCGGAAGGGGCTGTAACTAGCAATTTGAAGAACTGTAGTCTCTGTTTAGCTCTGTCGAGCTCTTGATTGGCCTTGCATCTAGTGCCTAAATTGTTTCTCCCTCCAAGTGACATCGCCTTAAGCCTTAAGGCTTAGGATCCTGAACTATTCACCCTACTAGGTTATAAATAACTCATAGCATATCTCTTATGTCACATGAGTCTCACAAGTTCAACATCTAAACATCGGGCTTCTTGGCATGAAATCTAATGCCATATGTTCGCTAAACTGGGCTGTCAAATTAGCTAAATGAAATATAGATGTGGAAAAGTAATAAAAGATACATATAATCAATTATATTCTTATACAAATACAAAGACTAATTTCAATTTTAAACTTAGAAGTTAGAATGAAACATACCATGTCCTCATGACGATGCCTTTAAATATGCAACGCACTACATAAATCAACTTTCACTATAGTGGTGGTTTTCCATGAAACCATGGGTACAATCAAGGCTTCCAGTCGACCCCATTTCACTCAACCTAATCAATTTGGAAAAATAAAAAAATATAAGTGAAGGTGTTACAAAAAATGCAATGCAAGTGTCACTCAACCTAATCAATTTGGAAAAATAAAAAAAAATATAAGTGAAGGTGTTACAAACAATGTCAATGTTACACCTGCATGACAGTTAAAAAAAATGGCATGACAATGCCAATGTTACACTTGCATGACATTAAAACAAATGGCACAACATTGAAACAAATGGCGTGGGGAAGAAACTCACAGTAATAAATCAATAGAGAGAGAGATTATGTACAAATACTATCCTTTGCTGCTGTTACAGTTGCAATTGCTTCGATACAAAGAAATTGCATAAGTGCCTACTTTGGGATTTGTAAGTTCTAGTCTGCAAAATTATATCAAATGGAAAGCTCAGCCATGGTTCAAGGGTTTGCAAAGCTTTCAGGCCTAAGGCATTTTGTTTCTTCTTCCAACAATTTATAGCCAGGCTTCTCCAAGCATCCAACAGGCAAGATCAAGGCCCATTTTAAACTAATTTACAGATTACAAATTACAGTTAGGCTTCTCCAAGCATCCAACACGTAAGCTCAAGGTCCACTTTAAACAAGTTTATAGAGTAAACCTCAGTAGTCTTCAAGGTCCATTTTAAACTAGTTTACAGAGTAAACCTCAATAGTGAGTAAAGAGTTGTTTTCCTATGGAGAACCTGTTAACACTCTATTAAGTTTTTGGTTATAAGAGATACATGGGAATTTTGGCCTTTCCAAGAGGTGTTGGGAAGGTAGCCTAGTGTTTACAGGAGGGGCTGATGGCATATACGAGATAGCATTCAGCCACTGGAATAAGACATGGTGGAAATGGAGGAAAGGATAGCGTAAATTGGCATCCCCACTCTGGAGTGGTGAATATCGAAAGCGGCAAGACAATCCATGGATCAGGGATGCAAGGTAAAGAAGAGAACATCAGATGCACTGAATGCATTAAACGAGAGTCATAATAGAAGGCTAATATTGATCGAATGGTAGATCAACGATGTCAAAACATTTCGCACGACAAACATGCCCGGCCAAAGCCGCTTTTCCAAATTGCAAAATGGGTTAAAGGGTGGAGGAATCTAACGGCCGAAATTGGAATCCATGAAGTTCCACGGTTGTAAGTGATTTTGCATCCCAGATTAGCAAGGATGCAACGGCAATTACGGATTGCGAAAAGTGATACGGGTCGCTCAGATCGATGGTCACTACAAGAGTGGAGGGAGATCAGTGATCATAGTTCATTTCGCAATCTAAACTAGCACGGAGCGGACCAGAACCTCACATTGTGAAAAGTGGTGATTGAATGGCTATCTTGCCTCTGTGTTGAAATTGTCTACATAAGTTTTGTTCATTTATGTTACATTTCTTGACTCCATCGCCCAATGGTTCTATGTCTTGTTTCAACCAATTTTACAGACAATTTATAGTTTCACTTGTACATATCTAGCATTGTTAATATTTGGCAAGAGATCCCTCTCGGAAGAGCAGAAATCCAGTTCTCTCTTTGAAAGTGGTTCTGTTGTTACCTGGGAGCGGGCCTTCTGCAACCTTTGACTCAATTCTAGTGCTAACAAACTGGCGCAGTTGTCGGGGATGAGTTGAAGATTATCCCTGGAAGAACGACAAGAACTGCACGATTTCAGGAAAGAGATTTCTGGGGGTAAACATAAATTTCTGCATTCGTGAGAAGGTTGTATATTTGTCTTGGTGACTCCACACCCACTTCGACTAGTATCACACTAGGTATCCTGGCTTCCAGAAGGATCCACATGAGAGGTAACCCTGATCTTGAAACTTTGCAAAGTGTGGATAATCCAGAAAAAATACTTAGAAATAGAAATAAAGAGAAAGTGGATTTTCTGTTGTTTGTTATGTCATCATCTCAAGATTTGTACGGCATAATGGAACCCGAATGGGGAGTTAGATATGAAAGAATACTAACCAAATCTAAATCTGAATCTGACCTGAGGAAAGATGGGGCTAGCTCTAATATACTGCAATCCTATCTGCTTGATTCTTTGTGGCTGAACCCAGAGACCCCAGTGAAAGCTAAAGATATGGCCCATGTTTTTCAAAACACCCAGTTTCCTAACCCCCAGTCTACTCCCAGTCGACCTACCCCAATGGCTGCTGCTAGGTTTGCCCCATTAGCCCTACCTGTGGTTCTACACGACCTCCCCTTGAATTACACCCAAAGAATTGCACTCTATGACGGGGAGGGGAATGTCTCAGCGAGATACCATGTGGGTAAGTTTGACGATTTCATCGACCTAGAAGAGGTAGATGATGAAGATGTCAAAATGTGGTTGTTCGCTCAGAGTTTGTCTAGGGAAGCCAAGAAGTGGTACAAAGATTTTCCACCTAGGTCTATCTGCAGTCGTTGGTTTTCAAACTATATTTCTAGAAAGGTGGGATGATAAACAAAGCCTGTTACAGGTCATGTTTCAATACAACAATCTCAAGAAAGGAGGTTTTGAGTCGGTCCATGAATTTTCAAGCAGATTCATGCAGGTCTACAACTCGATACCTACTGATATCAAACCTTCGCCCGGGGCAGCTAAACTTCATTACACTGATGCATTTGACAATGATTTTGCTTTGTTATTAAGAGAAAGAAAGTTAAACACCCTCCCAGCCATGTTCACTGACGCCCTAGAAGTAGAGGCAATTATGATGGCGTGTGGGAAAATAAAACCGAGGGCGGAGGTTGACAGAAGGAAAGGTAGAGAAGAGACACACCCCACTGCTTCTACCTCTTCATCCAATGATATAAAATTCGAGATGATGCTCAAAACTATGGAAAAATTGATGGACAGGCTGACGGTGGAGGCCAAGCCAACAAACCAGGAGCAGAATGAACCTCAGATAAGGAATCCCAATTTTAGGAGACCGGTTCCTCCCCCACTCCAGCCAAATAGACCAAGGGATGTGAGGAATCCAAGAAATCAAGAAAAGCAGCCAATTAGGCCTCCTTTCCCTGAAAACTATGTGGCTGCCAAAGATGAGGCGGAGTCTGTCGAAGATCATATCCATCATTTCAGTGATTTAGACTCTGAGATCTACTTGACTGAGGAGGAACATGACATGTTCGTACAAGTGGATGATAAGGCCCCGACAGAGGAATTGGAACAATATCATAAGGGGTATATGCATGCTATAGACGATGTCAGGAAGATCAAGTTAAGAAGTAGGGACGTTGCTATAAACAAAGGGGGGCTAAACCCAAACCAGCCTTCTTGTAATCAGACCAGCCCAGGGAAAGGAAATAAGAAACAAAAGGATCCGGTAGCATCTAGGGAAGTGGAAAAAGAGACTGGTAATGTGAGGGAGCTGGAGCCAATGGCACCTGTCGAGCTGGGAAAAACCCCTCCCATGTTTAACCTCCAAAACGAGCTAGCTAAGATGAAGGTTTTGATTCCTTTCAATGAATTATTGAGGAATCAGGAATACAGGGACACTATAACAAAGATGATTGCAAATCAAGGAGAATCTCACCCGGATGTCTTAGAGCTGACTGAAGACAACCCTATTATTATTCTGGGATCTAAGATTGACAGTGTGGATAGCGAAGATGAGGAAGTGCCACCCTTTTACATGAGCTTGAATGTACATGATATGGTGTTACACAATGCTATGCTGGATTCAGGAGCCTCACATAATCTGATTCCAAAGGGAGTGGTGGAAAGCCTGAGATTGGAGATTACAAGTCCTTATAAAGACCTGTATTCCTTTGATTCTAAGAGGGCAAAATGTCTAGGATTAATCAAAGACATGGTGGTATCTTTAAATAAGTTGCCATCTAAAATTGTGGTCATGGATGTTGTTGTGACCAATATTCCTCCCAAATTTGGTATTTTTCTGTCAAGATCTTGGACTTCAAAGCTAAAGGGTAGCTTGCAAATGGACATGACCTATGCAACAATTTTTGTCCAGAATGAAAACAAAAGGTTATACAGTGAGAAAAGATTACCTTACGTCGTGAGCAGTCAAGCTCAACCTGACATCCATCATGTTTTTGCCGTCGACATAGACTTGGGGTCGTCTATCTTATTCAATGATATATCTCCTTGCAACTCAAAAGTCACAGTGCCATGGAAAGGTAGAAAGGATAAAGAAGAAACCAACGAACTGGAAGCCTTGGAAAGAAAGCAGAAGGACAAAGGATTGTGGAAGATGTATTTCGATGGCTCGGTGGCTAAAGCGGGTGCTGGTGCAGGTGTGTACATAATCTCCCCCATTAGGGATACCAAACATTACTCTTATAAGTTGGTTTTTGAATGCTCTAACAATGTAGCAGAGTATGAGGCCTTGTTGCTGGGCCTGCATGCGCTAAAGGATTTAGGAGCTAAAAGGGTCCAATTTTTTGGAGATTCGTAGCTTGTAGTGAATCAGGTGAATGACAACTACCAAACTAGACATCCACGAATGAGAGCCTACCGGAATGAGGTATGGGACATGTTTAGAAATTACTTCGCTGAACATATAGTCCAAGTGATCCCTAGATACGAGAATACGGTGGCGGACTCTCTGACGACTGCCGCTGGAAAATTTGAGGCCCCTACAGTAGGAAAAAGGAAATATAAACTAGATATTGTGAATAGACCTTCCATACCAGACAACACTAGATATTGGCAAGTTTTTGAAGACGATATGCAGATCAAGAGATTTCTGGAGTTGTCCAGTGAGTTTGTAAATATCCACATAGATGAGGATGGCGTTGACTCCGAGAATTTCCTAGACGTTGAAGAGGAAGGGGAAGAGGCCGCCGGGGCAGGAAAACTGAAAGACTCTTTGGGAGGCAGGGATATAGTCCAGTTGAAAAACAATAACATTCCCATAGCTTTGATCCCCTTAGAGTCCCTTTTTGAATAGAATGATGTAGCCAGAGATCCGAAGGTCGAGCCTGCCATAGATGCCGTCAAAGATATAAATATTGGCACTGAAAATGACCTGAAAATTATAAAGTTGTCCAATAAGTTGCCCGCTATAGAAAAAGAAGGGTATGTGAATCTGATGAAGAAATACACGGATTTGTTTGCATGGAGTTATGAAGATCTCAAACTGAAAGAAAATTTTCTTTTGCAAATGAGAAAGAAAAATTTGTGGTGATATATATGGATGACATTACTATATACTCCAGGTAGGCTAAAGATCATATCAAGCATTTAGAAAGAGTTTTCATTAAATGCAGAAAGTATGGCATCTCATTAAACCCTAGAAAGTTGAACTTCACTCTAGAAGAAGGAAAGTTGTTGGGGCACATCATTTCGAAGGAAGGGATCAAGATCAATCCAAACAGGGTAAAAAGCATCTTGAGAGTAGAGGAACCAAGGAGCAAGAAAGAAATACAGTCTTTCATTGGTCAAGTCAACTTCCTGAGGAAATTGATTCCTAGCTTCGCCGAAATCCTGATGGATATTACTTACATGCTGAGGAAAGATCATGAAATCAAATGGACAGTGGAAGCCAAGAAGGCTTTAAAAAATATAGAACAGGCCATTCCGAAGGCTCCTGTACTGATCAGTCTAGATTTTGAGAAAGATTTCTTAGTGTTCTCGTATTCTTTAAAACATACTGTAGCAGTAGTGTTGCTGCAAAAAAATGATTGGGGCGAAGAACAGCTTATACCATTCTTCAGTAAAATATTGAGGGATAGAGAATTGAAATATAGTATATTGGAAAAACAAGCCTACGCTTTGGTTAAGGCCTTGAAATATTTCAGAATCTACCTCCTCCATTCCCACATAATCGCCTATGTACCCAGCACCGTGGTGAAAAGCATACTTACACAGCCGGATCCAGAGGGAAAGAGAGCTAAATGGGTTGCAGTACTTCTAGAGTACGACATAGAAATCAAGCCCACAAAATTGAACAAAGGACAAGGGTTAGCTAAAATGATGATAGATTCCCATTGTGACTCTCTGCAGCTGAATTTTATAGCTTGTCAGTCTGATCGGGTAGAGGCGGAGGTGCAAGTGAAGCCTGATTTCTCTGCATCTCCTTGGTATGCTGACATTATTTTTGTATTGCAGAATTTACAACCTCTTGCTGGGCTAAGCAAAACCAGAGCTAAATCTATGAAACTGAAGGCTGCGAAATTTTGCATCATAGAACAATATCTTTATTGGAAAGACCCCGGGGGAATACTATTGAATTGTCTTCTGGAAAAAGAATCTCAACATATAGAGAAGGAATTTCATGAAGGAGATTGTGGAGGACATCATTCTTGGAAAGTAACCGGAAACAAAATTCTGAGAGTAGGATTTTATTGGCCTTCGTTGTTCTCAGATGTCTATAAGGAAACGACAAAATGCCACCAGTGTCAGATTTTTGACGAGAAAATAGAAGTGGTTTCACTTCCCCTCAACCCTATATCTTTGGAAGCTCCTTTCCAGTAGTGGGGGTTAGATTTCATTGGAGAGATAAACCCAAACTCCTCGAGGAAGCATAAGTGGATTCTGACTACCACCAATTACTTCACGAAGTGGATCGAGGCCATACCCACCAGAAGGGCTACAGAAGAAGTAATAATGGGTTTCTTAGAAGATAATATTTTGGCGAGATTCGGATACCCTAAGTGAATTGTGACAGACAACGCATCTACGTTTAAGTCCAAGAAGATAATCAATTTTTTCCATAAATACCATATAAGCCTAAATCACTCTACGGCTTATTACCCACAGGGAAACAGACTGGCAAAATCCTCTAACAAGAGTCTTGTGAGGATTATTAAGAAGCCGTTGGAGGATAACAAGAAGGATTGGCAGACAAAGTTGAAATATGCCTTGTGGGCCGACAGAACCAGTACAAAGAGGGCCATCGGTATGTCGTCGTTTCAGTTGGTATATGGATTCAAGGTAATTTTCCCTACCTCTCTGGGCGTTCCAGTCATGAAATTGTTACGGGCCCTGTTGGACGAGCCTAATCCCATTCAAAGAAGGATCAACCAGATTATTGAACTGAATGAAGTAAGGGAAAAGGCTTATGATAAAGTCCAGATACACCAAGAGAAGATGAAGAATACCTTCAATAGGAGAATAAAGGAAGATGTTTTCCAGGTCGATGACTTGATGTTGAAATGGGATGCCCTGCACGAAGAAAAGGGTAAACATGGAAAATTAGACCACTTGTGGGTAGGCCCGTAACTTATTGCTGCATAGAGAGGAGACAACGCCTTCATTCTATGGTATCCAGATGGGTCACAGTATGAAGGCAGCACAGTGAATGGGAGGTTTCTGAAACATTACCTAGAGTAAAAGGAGTAAGGTCCATGTATCATAGTGTAAATAAGTTTTATGTTTTAATCAGTATGGATGGTGAGTCAGAATATTTGAAGCCTACGGAGAAGGCCCTAAGATCAGAAGAGGTAAAGATTCTTTCAAATTATGTTTTCTTTCAGGAAGTAAAATAAAAGGATGTTGTCAATGGAGTAGGCGACTAGTCTACGGGTTCTTTGCTACCTCGCTGGGAGGATAGCATCCCTCGTGGAGCCGGTTGTTAAAACTCTATTAAGTTTTTGGTTATAAGAGATACATAGGAATTCTAGCCTTGTCAAGAGGTGTTGGGAAGGAAGCCTAGTGTTTGCAGGAGGGGTTGATGGCATATACGAGATAACATTAAGCCATTGGAATAAGCCATGGTGGAAATGGAGGAAAGGATAGTGTAAATTGGCAGCCCCACTCTGGAATGGTGAATATCGAAAGCGACAAGATAGTCCATGGATCGAGGATGCAAGGTAAAGAAGAGAACGCCAGATGCATTGAAGGCATTAAACAAGAGTCATAATAGAAGGCTGAGATTGATCAGATGGCTGATCAACGACATTAAAACATTTTGCACAGCAAACATGCCTAGCCAAAGCCACTTTTCTAGATTGCGAAATGGGTTAAAGGGTGGAGGAATCTAACGGCCGAGATTGGGATCCAGGAAGATCCACGATTGTAAGTGATTTTGCATCCCAGATTAGCAAGGACGCAGCAACGATTTCGGATTTCAAAAAGTGGTATAGGTCGATCAGATCGACGGTTACTACAAGAGAAGAGGGAGATCAACGATCGTAATTCATTTCACAATATAAACTAGCATGGAGCAGACCAGAACCTCACATCGCGAAAAGTGATAGGGTCCACTCAGATCAACGGTTGTGAAGAAAGTCAATCTTGATCAACGGTTGAGTTGCACACGCGCAAGGTAAGGAAAGATGTAGCATAAAGAACCTCACATACCAACGGTTCAGATCACAAAGAGTAATATCCACAGTGTGAGCCACCTAGGAAGGGTGCGAAGGTTATGTTGTGTGAAAAGTTATAAAAGGGTCCACGTGAATATGGAAAGGTTTTTCTTTTCCAAAACCTCGAAGCCGCCGATTATCCAACTGCATATCGAGTGCCAACATGAACCAACTAGGAGACTGTGCTACAGAACAAGGGAGGCCCTTGATACCCCCTCAGTGCTATTTGAAAATGGATGTGATAGGAGCAGTAGAAGTGGTAGGGGTGAGGGATGATGTAGAACCTGAGGTCACGTGTCGGAGGGCAAAAGAAAGTCTGGTAGATGAGAATCCCAAGATTTTCAATACCATCCTGGTGGGAGATGACATTGAAACTGCCAGAGATAAATTGGAAATCCTTAAGGACCGAGGTAGGGATACCTGCGGTGTTTTTAAGTCCTTCTTCCATTTCTTCTCTATTTACCAAACCCCCCATTGCCTTGAGTTTGTCGAATGGTGTGCAGACAATTTCTCTGTTGCCGAAGGTGTCATTATGAATAAATCAAAGTATAAAATCCTTTGTTCAGTCCAGGCTTCCATCGTCCACAAAACCATGCATATCCCAGACGAATTTGTCCGTATATCCCAAAACTACTAGGAAGAAAATATTATACGTTGTTTAAGAGAGTATACATATGAAAGTAAAGAAACCTTCCTGAAGGCCTGTTCTAAACCCAATGGCGAACCCATCGACCTGTCATACCCTAGAGACCTTAGCCAATTCAATGAAGAAACTCAGTGGTGTATATCCCTAGCCATTCAGTTTTTGGGTCTAGATATCGATGCCTATGTACCAAAGTCATTATTGAGTCTATTGTTCATCTTGAGTACTTGTCCGGCTGAACCTGAATTGCCCGGACAATCTTATCAGTCTTGCTGCCTTAAGTTTGATGAATTCCTAGCCGAGAACATCCGTTCTCAGTTGGCAAATTTCCACGGCACTAAAGTGTTCAGATTCCAGTCCTTTTTACTATGAATGCTTATAGCTTATAACGAAGAAGACCTGCAAGTGCCTGAATTGGAATTCACTACTGGTATGGCCATGGACTATTGTAACTTCATGAACCAATTGATGGCCGAAATATACGACCTTTTCTTTTAGGAAAGGTTACCTAGGGTGTTTCCCGAGATGAGACAAATGCAACAACTGTCAAACAGCAAGAGGATAGGAGACTGGTTCCTGACAGAATTCAGAATGACCATAAGATTGTATGGCTTTGTGCATCAACACTACATTCTGCCATCCTTTCTAAGTGCCAAGGTTTTCTCCCTGGAATTGATCCGACAAAGAATCATTGTTGAGGAAGAGCACTTCTTGAGCTATAAAAAGAACTCAAATTTGGTTTTCCCTTGGGAAGTGGGACCATACACAGTTAGGAGCAAATCTTATTTGCCACTGGTTACCAACTTGCTCAGGGGCTTGGGGTTTTCTCTAGGAAAAGCAGTAAACTACGACATGCCTCAAATAATTTCCAAAAGAAGGAAGGCTCACAAGTGCAGGCCTTTTGAACACACTGAGATACTCGAACTCAGGGAAGCAGCAAACTAGGATGATTTCCCTAATCCTGCTCAGATGGATACCAGGATAGAACAAGACACTGGTTCATACCTGCCCGGAATAGCTTCTCCCCAAAGAGAATTGGCTAAAATAGTTGCAATAGCTGAGGATGTCTCATCATTGGTCAGTTATTCTGCAAGTTCGATGAAAAGAGGGGGTCCAGAGCCTATGGATGTTGAAAAAGTAGACACGGCCAGCATGCCCAAAAGGCAAAAGATGGAACGAGGGAAATAGTTAGTGCAGGTTAAAAAGGGCAACAAAAAGGGACAAATGTAGAAAAAGAGTATGGATAAAAAACAGGTGCTAGAAGAGCCCGAGGCAACCAAACTACAAATCCAATAATATGTATTTGATGGGCAGACTCCAAACAGGCATGCATCTAAAGAAGACTGGCTAGGCTCTTACTGGGAAAGGGCTGATAAAACTTTCAAAGAGACAATAGAGCTTTACAACAAAGCAATGCAGTTGCCTTACCCAAAAGTGGCGTTGAATATAGTAAGGGATCATGCCACTGACACCCTTAGCTTAGCCTTGGGGATGGGAGATAAGGTGTCAAAGTTTAGTGTGAACCTCTCAAAGGTTCCCACTACTGACATAATACATCTCAACAAAAAATCGGGGACATATTGAATGCTAGATTGCTTAAGGCCACCATACAGATGTCCAAGCTAGAGGAGAGTAAAACAAAGACTCTGAATCTTTTGAGGAAGGTAAGAGTAGAGAGCAAAGCACTCAAGGCCCAAATCAACAATTTGCAAAATGAAGCAATGCAAATAGAGGGACCAACACATAAAGGATTTTTGGCCCGGAAGTTGCTCGATGATAAAGAAAATGAGATCTAGACACTAAAAAAGAAATTGAAAATCCCTGCTACCCAGCTCGCCCAGACAGAAGAATTAGTTGAATTCGAAAGGGAGAAAGAAACATTGAACGCTGAGCTTATCGACTGCAAAGCCAAGCTACTAAAGCTCGAAGAAAGGGAAAGGCAATGGGAAGCAGACATCCAACTTTTGAAGAAAAATGAAGTGGAATTAAAAGCTAGATTAGCCACAAAGGAAAGGGAGCTTCAAGGTGGGAGTGCTAAAAGTGCAATTCAGCTCGTAGGTGTAGCTGGAGAGATAGACACTGGTTCTCTGTCTAGAGCAATGTCCTAGATAGGCCTGAAAGATACAGAGCTTGTTAAATTAAAACAGCATATTGAGGAACTAGAAAAGGAAAAAGGCAAGGAGAAACAAGGAAAGGAGAAGATGGAAGAGAAATTCCCAGGACTGATCCAACAAAATGCTAAGTTAATCCAACAGGTAGTCGGTAAAATTTCCTCGCAAGGCGCTAGACATTTAATCTAGGATTAGATCATTATAGAGGCTGACAAGTTCCGACCTTATCTAGATTTCATTGAAGACCAGGAAAACACCATGGCAGAGGTCAAGAAAAAGGTCCTGACAGTATTAGGGGAAATGCAGAAAAGACCTGTGGCAATAGCGAAAAATGTCATTGCTTTCTTAAGCTCCTTGTCAAAGAATTTCTCCTATCGATATGGTATCCAAAACAGGGTTGCTGTTGTCTCCGGAGCTAGAAAGGTAATTGCTAAACACATAATGCTGGAGACTGTACGAACCAAGATATATGTTATCGAACACAAATTCAAGGAGGTTATCAGGTTGTTCAAGCCGCTGGTAGATAGAGGGATCCCTTTCTTCTAGGAAGAGAAGGGTCCTCTATTGTCCCAAAAGGAATATCGGGAACGTCTGGCTCAGTGCTGATTAGACAACAAGAAGTTTGGAGACATGCAACAATCATTGTCAGGAAATATCATTTTTGATAACTTGGCCAGTGAATTTGAATTATTGTTTGACTTCAAAGCCACCTGTGCCGAAGTCCCTGAAACTTCATACCCAAAAAAAATGGAGCTCAAAGCGCAAGCATTCGACATGGTCATGGTGACTCTACCTGGTCCTGACTTATGGAGAGCCATTCAACAATACGAGTTGGCCAAATTCAAAACGCATCCATAGAAGTTGCAATGATAGTATGTAGGAAGTTTTTCGATGGTCACCTCTCCTAGAAATCTGTACAGCTGTCACCTGCTAGATGGAAACATAGAAGACTTTCGTGCATATTTTGTCTTGTAATCCATATTTTATTTTCCAGTTTTTTATGTAAATCGTGGCTGATGTGTCACCTACGAGTTTGTTAGAAGTTGTTTTTCAGTTGTAACAAATTTTGATTCCCGGATGTCGGTCTAGGAAGTCCAAAATGCTGTAAATATACCTCCTGAAGAAGGAAAAAGGGTTGGAACCGATGTAATTTTGCAGTGTATTCTTTCAAGAGTATTTTAATAAAGTTGCAGAGCCGAGGTCAACATTTTGCATAGGGATTCATGTGTTGTTTATATTACAGTCTGTTGCTTCCTTTCTCATTTGAATGTTTTTCCAGTTTATCTCTTCCATTATGTTTTCTTTCATGTCTGAAATAAGTGTATAATAGTTTGGAATTCATACATGCTATGCTTTGTCTGTTGTTTCAGATATTCACCAAAGCTTTTTTCTAAAGTTAATACAGAATTGATTTTCCAATGCTCTGTGTTGATGGTCTGTTCATGTTCTTCTTCTCCACCAGAAAATTATAATTTTGCTGTGATTGAATGGCTATCTTGCCTCTGTGTTGAAATCGTCGGCATAAGTTCTGTTCATTTATGTTACATTTCTTGACTCCATCACCCAATGGTTCTATGTCTTGTTTCAACCAATTTTACAGACAATTTATAGTTTCACTTGTACATATCTAGCATTGTTAATATTTGGCGAGAGATCCCTCTCAGAAGAGTAGAAAACTAGTTCTCTCTTTGAAAGTGGTTCTGTTGTTACCTGGGAGAGGGCCTTCCGCAACCTTTGGCTCAATTCTAGTGCTCACAGAACCAATTTAACTTAAACACTGTTGTTTTTGAAGAGGGATGGTTCGACCCGGAACTAAATCCTATCCCTTTAATTAACATAAAACATTTATTTTCATAATTTTATTTTATGCATCCATTGATCCTTAATTATATCAATTTAAAAGCGAATCAGCCAAGGAGAAAGAAGACGAATTCAGAGCAGAATATAATCAATGCCCATTAATGCTTGTTATTAGCTAGGATAACCAACGAATATAATATAATATCAATAAAACTTGAGCATGCTTAGTCATTCTAGAATTCTTCATGCTCAAACTAAGCCTCAATTTAGACAATTCCCTAGTAGAACGAACTTTGTTGGAAATTTCAGTTTTCTAATCTATATTATCTATTGAATGCAAGGGCCTGCCTCTTTCCTCTAAATTTGAACCAGACGCGTCAACTTTAGTTTTCTGAGCTTTAATTTCTATAGAATGCAAGGTCTTCTCATTTTTCTCTAAGTTCGAATTAGACGCATCAGAGTCATAAGCAATACCTTTGTCATATCCAATTTTCATTCTGTCTGCGATAGAACATAGGGTACACAGGGTACTCCCAAAAGAACGAACACCTAGAGAAAACAATTCACACAAAAATATCACAGATCAATCATATGGTTAAAACCCTCGAGAGGGAAATAGTCCATGGCCCTAGCCAAATAGCTACTTGGAGCAATTTATTATGCAAAAGAAAGAAAGTTACATGAGCTTCTCATAATCGATTAACTAGCCAAGGACCAATTGGGTGTTAAGCCACGGATCAATGGTAGGTATTGATCTAAGAGAAGTTGAACCGTCGGATCACTTTATGTCTAGATCATATCATGACCATCGAATTAGAATATATAAAAATGCATACTAATGCATACTAAAGAAACATACTTTACCTAACATATATATTACACAAGTTGATCTTAACTAACTCCTAAGTGCTTACATATCCTAACATCCCCCCTTAAGGACAACTTGGGATAGGATTGAAGTATTTACAAAAATGACACTATTAGGAGAAGGAAGGAGGCATTAGGGCCTATCCCCCCTTCAAGACACATTCCTAAACTCCTAACATAGATCGAAGTTTAGAAAACTTCGCTTCTATAAGAGACATGGTGAAGATGTTTGCAACTTGATCATCTGTAGGGCAATAGAGCATTTCAAGAACATGATCATGAACAAGATTTATGATGAAGTGCATGTGTAGCTCAATGAGTTTGCTGCGTTGATGTAGAACTAGATCTTTGGCAAGCTTGATGGCACTTTGATTGTCGTGCCGAAGTGGAGTAGGCTGCTGTTGCTCGAATCCAAACTCTGAAAGGATCTGTCGAAGTCATAAAGCTTCCTGACTGGCATTAACTGTGGCTCGATATTTTGCTTCTACTGAAGAAAGAGAAAGATTTTGTTGTTTCTTACAAGCCCAAGTGACAGGTCTAGATCCCACACTGAAAACATAACCTTCTATAGACTTTTGATCATCAGGATCGCTGGCCCAATCTGAATTAGTGAAACCAACCAACAAAGGTGTCCCCTCTGTACTGTAATGAATCCCAAACTGAATTGTACCTCGAATATATCAAAGTATTATTTTTGCTGCTTTCCAGTGACTTTCATGAGGAGTTTGCATATAACAGGCAACACGACCAACAAAAAAGGAAAGGTCAAGACGGGAATGAGTCAAGTACAAAAGACTACCAACAAGCTGATGATACAAGGTGGCATCTACTTTATGGGAAGTACAAGTGGCAGAAAGTTTGACTCCAGACTGGAAGGGAGAAGGGGTTGGTTTACAATCTTCCATGTGGAAGCGACGAAGTAAGTTATGAACATACTTAGACTAGGAAAGAAAGATTCATTCTTTGGTTTGCAAGACTTGGAGACCAAGAAAATAATGCAAATGTCCTAAGTTTAACATTTCAAAATTTTGCTTAAGACTGGATTTCACATGGGTTATAAGTTTAGGGTCACTACCAGTAAGGATAATATCATCAACATAAAGAACAGGTATGATGAGATGGTTTCCTACTTTCTTGGTATAGACATTGGAGTCAGAATGACATCTAGAAAAACCAATGTCAAGGAGAAATCTATCCATTTTGGCATACCAAGCTCTAGGAGCTTGCTTAAGGCCATATAAGGATTTCTTAAGGAGACAGACAAGGCTAGAGTTATCCTGAACATATCCAAGAGGTTGTTCCATGTAAATTTCCTCCTATAAATCACCATGTAAAAAGGTAGACTTGACATCCATTTGATGGACTTCCTAGTTATGTAAGGCTGTGAGGGAAAGAACAAGGCGGATGGAATTCATTTATGTGATAGGAGCAAATGTTTCATTGTAGTCAATCCCTTCAACTTGGGAAAAACCTTTGGCAACTAAACTTGCCTTAAGTATTTCAACACTTCCATTGGATGCATACTTAGTTCTGTATACCCATTTACATCTAACAAGTTTTCTTCCTTTCGGAAGAGGAACAAGATCCCAAGTATCGTTTGCCATTAAGGAACGATATTCTTCATTCATAGCTGCATCCCAATCTGGATTTCCTAAAGCTTCTACAAAAATTTTTGGATCATGATTCTCAGAAACTTGAGCCAAAAGAGAAGAGGCTCGCTGAAACTGAGAATGTGTTCGATGTTGATCTTTAGGATCACCAGCAAGATCACCGGTTGCTTCACATGTTGAATGGACCCATCGAGGAAGCATTGGTGCTAATGCAATTGGAGGAACATGAGCAGGCAGAGGTGGATTTTCATCCTCACTCTCATCATCAAAAACTAGAGTTGGAAACCTCTCAAGGAAGTTGGAATAAGAAGAAGAAGAAGGCATAATCTCTTAATCAAGCTCCCAGGCCAAAGATGGCACACCCACCAAGTTAGGCTCGCAGGCCAAGAAATTTTCATCAAATTTAACATCTCTTCTAATGATTATATCATGAGAATGTGGTTGAAGAATTCTATAACCTTTTACATCTTCAGAATATCCAACAAATATGCACTTTTCACTTTTAGGCTGCAATGCTTTCCATTTTTCATCCGGAATGTGAGCCCATGCTTCACAACCAAACACACGAAAGTGACTTACATCTGGTTTAATTTTACTCCATGCTTCTTCTGCTGTTATACATTGTAAAACTTTAGTGGGTGTGTGATTAACTATGTAATTTGCAAAATTTATGGCCTCAGCTCAATATTGAAGACTTAGGCCCTTAGATTGGATCATACCATTAGCCATTTCTTTTGAAGTGCGGTTCTTCCGTTCAGCTACACCATTTTGTTGTGGTGTATATGGAACAGTTTGTTGTTGTTGGATTCCTTGTTCAGTGCAAAAAGTAGTGAACTTGTTGTTAACATATTCTCCTCCATTGTCAAATCTTAACTTAATAATTTGATGACCAGATTGTTTTTCAACAAGGGCCTTGTAAGCCAAGAACATGTTAAATACTTCACTCTTAAGTTTTAGGAAGTAAACCCAAGTACGTCTGGAGTAGTCATCAATGAAAGTTAAGAAATATTTGAAACCAGAAAATGAAGTAGATGGAAGATGGCCACACAAGTCACTATGCACAAGCTCCAAGGGAACCGAGGCATGCCAAGAGGCACGCTTGTCAAAACTGTCCCGGTGATGTTTTCCGAGTACACAACCGGAACAAACACCATCCTTGCAAGATACCATCGAAAGACCAGCCACCATATTGTCTTTACATAGTTTTTGCAATGAGCGATAATTTAAGTGACCAAATCGTTCATGCCAAAGTTTGCTCAAGTTATCACTGTGAGCAACAAAAACTGAAGGAAATGGTATTGACCCAAAGTTGTTAAATTTGTACAACCTGGTAATATCATCAACAGTTCTAGTAGCAAGGACATTTTGAGGATTTTTAAAATCCTTGATTACAACTTGGTGAGGTGTAAACGTCACAGTTTTACCTTCACCTGAATGAGTAATTTGAGAGACTGATAACAAATTGCAGGAAATTTTTGGAACACATAGTACATCACTAAAATGACCATTTTCGACTGGAACTGTTCCAGATCCTACAACACTTAGAAATCTATCATCACCAACAAATATTTGTTTGGTGTTACATTCATGCATAGTAGAAAATATGGTTTGATCCTTAGCCATATGATAAGATGCTCCATAATCAATGAGCCATTCAATTGAAGTAGAAAAAGAAGATGCAGTATAAGAGTAACCAGAAGCACAAAGTGCATGTCCATGAGAGGTAGATTCTGAAGACGAATCTAGGCTGATGTGGTGCTTCTTGATTGCTGCTTCCAAGGATGTCATCTTTTTGAAACACTTAGATTCATCATGATTATCTTTCCCACAAAAATTGCAATGACACTCAGTCTTCTTTCATTTTGGCTTGGATCCTTTGTCATTTTTTGAAGAAGGAGCTGACTAAGAGGGTTTGGGACCCTTGTTGTTTGGATTATTATTGTGATCATTATGTTTCTTGGGAGGCTTGCACTTTTCTTTCTATTGGGACAATAAGGCTTTCCCAGATGTATCTGCATTGTTAATTATTCCAATATGAATGAGCTTATCTTGCTCTCTAATTAAGAAATCACAAAAGGATTCAAGATTAGACTCTTAATAGCTAGTTGTAGTCAAGGATTCTTTCATGGAGTAGAATGTAGATACAAAAACAAAATATCCAGGTCCAAGTTTGGAAAGAATGTGATAAATACATTGTTTGTCTTCTTTCTTAATCTTGCATTCTGCACATAAGAGTCTAAGAGTTTTATACTTAGATGGATAGTCTTGAATGCATGAAAAATCATTTTGATTCAAGGAAATCAACTCATTCTCAAGTTGATGACCCTGAATTTCATTATGTTTACCAAACACAGATTCCAACTTTTCCCAAGCTTGATCAGGTTCATCAATTTCAGATATGTGGAATCGCAAACCAGAAGAGATTGATATCCCAATCAATCCACGAGCTTCATCACATCTATTTTTCCATTTAATTTTCTTATTATCATCAGTGGGTTATGTTTCTTTCCCTGAGGTTATCCTGAAAAGTCCCCTATTTCGCAGAACATCCTCCATGAGAAATAGTTAGAACTTGTAAGTATAATATCACAAAGGGTGGCCATATTGTAAAATAATGGCTGAAAGAACATAAACTAATTGTCTGGATACAAATATCTCGAAAACATATGCGGTTTTAAAAAAAACGGCATTGAAAACTTATTCTGGATGATGAAGTTATTCTTGATCAAAGAAAATGTTGAAGATGTCCCCAATAGTGACGTGGAAGATATTAATTTAACCAACTATAAAAAACAACCCCCCTCTTCCCAAGATCAACCTTTGACAATCACTTTACAACAAAGTTGCTTTTAAGTAAATCACTTTTGTAAAATAAATGATGTTCACTTTTATAATAATGTTACTTTAAATAGTGCAGCAATAAATTAAAAGACTTAAGTGACTCACTTTTTATTTTATTTTATTTAAGTGAGATGCACTTTTACAATCAAGTAACTTGAAAATAGAAATTGCATGCATTAAAAAGTAGCTTAATAAGACTTGAACTCAAGACCTATTAAGGAATAAAATAACTTTAGACCAAGTGAGCTAAGTTTAAAAGGTACATAAATAATGAAAAGAGGAAGGGGTTTTTTTTTTTTTTACTCTTCTCTCTCGTTCTCCGTGCTTGCCTTTTTTTTTCTTGCAAATCATAAAAAAAACGAAAAACATAAAATAAAATAAAAAAAATTTCCACACAATGGGGTTAGACCTTGGTTAGCTTACTCGGGAAGTCTGCGTTTTCAAGTTTTCTCGTTGTTTCTGATTTGTCGTGATCACACAAGGTGCACGACAAAGAGCATACGTAGCCGATAAGACAAGTAAAAAAGCTTTCCCTTTCTGTTTCTGATTCGTTGTGATCGCGCAAGGTGCACGAAAAAGAGCATACGCAGTCAGGGAAGGCAACAGTCCGAGACTAAAACAGTAAAGATCTAATAATAAAACTGATAAAATATGAGAAATTTAAAATAAAAAAACAAATTCGTCATTGTAACATTATACCTTCGGATTTATCGAAATGGGTGTTTCTGGAACAAACGGAAACAGTTTTTGATGAAACGAAAAATATTTTCCAATGGAAACGGCGCTTCGAGCGCAATGGAACAGCTTACACAGGCCCCAAATGCACAAAAAATCCAAAACCAGATACCCTTTCAAATTTTCGGCAACATCGGTTCCAAATCTTGATCAAAACCGAAAACGGCTCTTCATAAAGGCTCTGATACCATGTTCAGGTACACAGTGTACTCCCAAAATACCGAACACCTAGAGCAACCACTTCACACAAAAATATCACAGATCAATACATCGATGTTTGTCACATGGTTAAAACCCTCAAGAGGGAAACAGTACACAGCCCCAGCCAAATAGCTACTTGGAGCAATTTATTATGCAAAAGAAAGAAAGTTACATGAACTTCTTATAATCGATCAACTAGCCAAGGACCCTCCATGCTCTTTAAATAGAGATCATGGACCAATCGGGTGTTAAGCCACGGATCAATGGTAGGTATGATCGAAGAGAAGTTGAACCGTCGGATCACTTTATGTCTAGAGCATATCATGACCATCGGATTAGAATATTTACAAATGCATACTAATGCATACTAAAGAAACACACTTTACCTAACGGATATATTACACAAGTTGATCTTAACTAACTGCTAAGTTTCTAAATATCCTAACAAGATTTACTTTCTATAGAATGCAAGGTCTTCTCATTTTTCTCTAAGTTCGAATTAGATGCATCAGAGTCATAAGCAATACCTTTGTCATATCCAATTTTCAATTTGTTTGCAATAGAAAATGAACTTGAATGCCCTTCGACTTTCTCTATTTTCTTCATAGCTTTATCAGTCTAGTCCATGTTGGTTTCATCCTTTTCCTGCCTTTAATGTGTGAAGCCAGGGTTTCTGAAAAGAAAACATTTTGCTGCATCATCTTCAGAACTGTCCGAAGATGATTCCTCCTCGTTCAAGATATCTTCGAGGCTACGATTAAGCCCTGGGAGATCGCTCCCATCATCGTGGCTGCTCTACTGTTCAAGGAAGGAATCCAAGTCAAAGTCATATGAGGCTGAAGCCATGGTCGATCAAGATTTTTGCACACAAACCATAACTTTCATCATTTATTTCCTAAATTGCTTGCATTTTTCTGGTTTGCAGTCTCTAAACAAGATTTAGGATCAGAATTCTGGATTTGAAGCCAAATTTGGTGTCAGTTTTCCAAATTTGAACCCTTTGCCTTTGCTACCGCCCCTGCAATCCGTTGTCTCTCAGAATCGAAAGGGTGCCCTGTCTCCAGTTAATCCTCTTTATCCTACACGGAAGCCAACTGTAACTTGAATATCATATATACACATTCTTTACATTTAGAGTTCAAAGGTGGTTTCCAACTGAATTGGCATTAAAATGAGTTTTAACCGAGTTAAAATAGATTATTTTCCTTAGAATTGTTGTAAACAAGGACCCGATTGCCCATTATTCTTCTCGAAGCCAGCAGAACAAAAGAAGAAAATGAATATTGTGTGGGAAAAACAGGAGAGCTGGTAATAATAAATACTTCATCATCGTTGTTATTAAAACTAATATAAAAATCCTAGTTTACATAAACAAAACAAATTGTCAATTACGAGAAAGATCATTGTGTAAATGACAAACTCAAAAAACCAGCTAAAAGTTTTAGAAGCTCAGCACAGATCTATTTCAACGCTCTAAACCATGAAAACGTTAAAGATCTCTAGGTCCATTGAAAAACCTTATTTTTTATAAGGGTTGTGGAGCACCTTACAGTGTACAAGTGAAAGAAATTACTTTCCAAGACCGTAAAAGGTTTCAACGCTTTTTCTTATTTTTCACTCGGGGCATATTTAACCAACGTTACACCATTATTTCACTAACAATGTATGGAACTTTTGACGGCAAAGGCCGGGCAGGAAAGGCATACAAATAGCTAATTTTAATTTTATCTAACTCAAGCTAGATATGATTCAGCATAATAGAAACGACGGACCTTGCATGTGACCGATGGTAGGGCTCCTGCAGCACCTCGTCACAGGTCTCACAAGAATTCCCTAGGCCCTTTGATAGACAAGACTGCAGCCTCTAGTTTCAAAAAACCACTTGATCAATGTTGGTAATATATGTCTGCAGCACGCAACATTGATATTCTCATCAGTATCTGATTACAACTATTTAACCTACATTTTAAAATTACCGGTAGCCCCGACAACTTACCTATACCGGAGCAGTCTATTAGCTTTTGCATGTCCTGGAGCCGAATAACATCATGGTAGACATACTTTAGAACTTGGAGCATAAAAAAAATTAGAACGTTTTAGGCTTGTTTGATGCAGTTATTCATCACAATTAAGAAACATGTCTTTGAAAGGGTTCGTTGATTACCTGCAGAAGCCAATGTCAAGGATGGAAAAAAAGACAACATTGACAAATTTCTTGCATTGCAATCCACTCAAAAGATGTTGACTTCAGTCCAAATGAAAGGAGCTCAGCATAAAGAATTGGTCGGTTAAGAGAACCTCCATCCATGCCGTTTTTTGTGGAACAACTGACAGAGTACATCCAACTGACCGAGGCCTCGACATGTCATGTGGGAAGAACTCCATGAGAATTAAACTAACGACAATGCCCAGTAAAACCTAATGCCAATTTATTTTTTTAAACATGCCTTGAATGTAAATATTTGTTGAAAAAAAAACTTCCCCAAAAATACCTACTACGAAAAGCATAGAACATACCTCACAGTCAGAGCCACTTACTTCACAGTGAGGGCCACTTTATAGTAACCTGTGTCTCCCCAATTTTGACAAAACTAATTTTCCAGTATATTGTAATTTAATTACTAGGTTCGAATTGAAGTGCCAAAATCCGTTAAATGCAATAAGCTAACATAACTATTGACAGATTTCATCGGAAGAAAAAAAAATAGCTAATTTACTCTTGGAGAGCTCTACCCGATAGCCTGAAACCTCCATTAATACAAACCACAGCGATATTTATCAACTGAGTAAGTGGGAAAAGAGGGTGTAAGTTCCCACAACAGAGAACAATTAAAAAAAAACAGTACTTGCTTGCTTACCCTCTTGAATCTCGTCTCTTGCCGCCCGTTCGCCGAAAACCTATGAGAACTTCCATTCGAGGGAAGTTCCTCCTCCTCCCCCAGACTGGATCATCATTGCTGATACAAAAATAACGAATGGATAATTATGATTATTATTGCGAGGCAGTGGTGTCGGTGTATTGCAATCCACGGCCCCTGGTCACATCAAAGCAGATTTTGCGATAGTTTTTTGGATAAATAAGCCTCGCATGATGTTAATGGTGATTCGGATCACTAGTCACCCGGCGGGTTTCTATTTGCAATTTGCAAAATTTTTCAATGAACACTTATGATATAAATAAATGCAACCTTATGTAATAGCATCGCCAACGCCTGAGGCGGACTCCGAGGTGTGACGACATCCTTGTCCTAACCAATAATCTTTTAACAAAATAGTAAATTTTCATAAAATTTAAATAAAAAAAAGCTCAAACTTTAGACTCACTAAAGTCAGGGACATAAAAACTAATTCAACTGCTTCATATATAAATGTCCTCCATCAAGAACATAATAAAATTGAAAACAACATTGCACTTGGAGGAGCTAATACTGTTATAAAATATAAGCATTTTAAAATGAAAGAAGAAAAAAGACCTATCACCTTCCAATACACTAAAAGGAAAAAGGATTGCAGAAATCGTTAAAGAATTTGCCAACATTCATAAACATATATTTCCAAAGAAATTAAGAAAAAATGAATTGAACTAAAGCAAAAAGAAGCTCAACTTGTGCAACTTGCACATTCATAAATATATACTTCTAAAGAAAATAATAAAAAATGAATTTAAATAAAGAAAAAAATAAAAGAAACTCAACTTTTACAATTATTAAAACAAATATGCCCTCCGTGATGTTTGAAAATGGTTCCCTACTTAAAAAGGCTCAACTAACTTTTGTAGATGACAGAACTGTATGATGAAATAATCATTGATGTTTGAAGAGTTTCCCAAGCCAAAAAGATATGTTGCATCATGTGGGGGCTTTTTGTCAACTTTTTAAAGTTGACATTTCAATTATTTCTAAACTAAATTAATTTGATTTAAATATAAAATTTAATATCACATAATAATGTTGTCCAAGTTGGATGGTGTATTATTTTAAAAGATATAAAGTTTTATTTTTTAATAAAAATAAATATTATAATGTAAATATTAATTAATATTGGTTTATAATAAATTGAAAACAAATTATAATATTTTTTTAATATTTAATTTTAGACTAATTAAACATGGTGAAGGATAAGAGAACCATTCAAGTGTAGTTGTATTTTATAGTTTAATAATTTGATAATAAAAACTTGTAATTGTATTTTATAGTTTAATAATTTATTGAAATAAGAGCCACGAGGTGGCAATGTCCTCGATATTGTCAATAGCTCTGGTGAAAAGATTTTATATAAAACAAATATGCAAACAAAAATACATGTTTGGATTCATTTTCCCCTAAAATAAGTAAATGCAATTCATTTGCTATATGATAAGTTAAACTAATTATTGGCTTGTATAAATTGCAAGCAATTTGTCTCATGCAATATTTGAAAACACTAATAACTCTTGTTAGAAGATTGTACCTACAAAAAAAATATGCAAACACAAAACATGTTTGGATTCATTTTCACCTAAAATACGTAAATGCAATTCATTTGCTATATAATAAGTTAAACTAATTATTGGCTTGTATAAATTGTAAGCAATTTGGCTCATGCAATACTTGAAAACACTAAGGTAGTTTACTTTGATTCACATGATAATACAAATACATTAATAAGCTATACATAAAAATTATGGGATCAAATATTTTATTTGTTTATTAATAACATTATACAATTGTACATACATGCTAACCAATAGTATGTTTTTATTATTATCCATCCTCTTATGCTTTTATTATTATTCATCCTCCTATTGATCTTTTGAAGAAGTAATTAGTATTTTCTTATAAGTTTTTATCATGTTTTATGAACCAACATCTATATTGACAAATGGGTCATAGGGAAAATATGATGGATAAAGAGGTAACCTGCATTCTATACACAAATTGTATGACAAAGAGGCAATATCTTTACATCTTGTTAGAATGCATTTTTTTTAAACTGAATGTTTTGAATGTTTTTTAAATGTATTTGTAACATACTTTTTAAAGCAAAAAGATAGCCCACTGAACTTAGAGTTATTGATCATAACTATTAGTAATTTACCAAAATTTAATTTTTGAAATTTAATTCAGGAGCAAAAGCAACAACTAAGGCCAACTAGGCTTCTTATATATTGCAGAGATAGATAACTTTAGGTCATTGCATTGACACTATATTAGTAACTAGTAATAAGAAGGGGTTGGAAACACTGCTCAATACTCTTGAACATGGCATCGTCCATTTTCTTGATCTCTTCTACTCTGGCTTCCCCATCCAAAGCAGCACCACGAAGTGTTTCGTAGTTGCAGATCCAAGTAAGAAGACATCCCCCTTCTTCCTTGTGAACGAACTTGAGCTCAAAGTTCAAGGAACTCAATCTCTTCCCCAATGATCCTCCTTCGATCACCGCATACTCGTGCAACATCGTATCTTCGTCAATTACCTCCAATCGCTCCTTGACGTAGCTGAAATCCTTGGTAGCTGTGACACGAAAACAAAAAAACCATTATAACTACCAACTCTTTGAAGAAAATTCTCATCACAGGGCCTAGAGCAAATAAGAGAAAATAATTCCCATCAGATCTAGGTAAGAATACATTTTAAAAAAAAATACAGTTTCTACAATTAAACAATTCGATCAAGTAAAGAGTATTCCGAGACTGTTCCACATGACTTAGTGCAGGACTCATAGTACAAATAATAGTTGTCCTGAAATTACCACCCAGGGAAAGCTGCAAAATCCGTGTGAGCTTTGAATCGCAATAAGGTATGTGACCGTTTTGTTTTCCAGCATTGCATACATAAAATATAATAACATATAATCATATAACGTTGTATCCATAGAGTAAGAATAACTTAAGCTAGCAATCCAATAGCAAATAATATCTGATCGATTCTCAATGTTTATTGTCATGCAAGATGTACCCCACATATAAACAAAACTAACAGATAAGCATGAAAATCAAAATGCTCAATCTTTTATGAAAATGATTCCAGATAAGCATTTGATCAGGTATGCCCTATCTTGAATATATGATTAAAAAGAATATTACAATAATGCTCAATCTTCAATCTTAATTAGTCTTCAACCAGGGATGATTAGTCTTCAATGAAAAATCTCTAAAGGGAACAATTTTTAAACTTTAACAACACTGACAAAGGAAAGATATCATACATCATTATACCTGAGTTTTCCAATTACAGTCACCTGAGTGTCAATAAGATGTGGTTTATATGACACCCTTCCTTAAGTTGAGATCCCTTGGCATTTGTTTGTGATGCACACTCACTCCCAACAAGATCAACAAAATTCTGTACAAATTTGCATCGATTAATTTCTAGAAAATCTTGCAGATATTCTTAAAAGAACAGTAGCCAAAATCACAACTTACCAAACTAGCTATCAGGTATTTTACTGTGCCCGACGTTGCCCACAGTGTACTTTCCACAGTCTACAGAGCGAATAAGAATATGAGAATAGAAATACCATAATATTTTTATACCCAAGACTGACAACATTTTATATGTTATAAGTCCATGACACTCACCAATCTGATGATTTGGTGAGACATTGAGTTGTTGTTGTTCAATGTAACACCCCGGTTTTGACCCCGTTTGCATTAAATGTGTATGATGTATATATTGTAATTAATCGTGGTGTGGAGCTAAAGGCAAAAGCCCCACCATCGATTTAGCGTTTAATGTTCCGGCGATTAAAATCGTTGCCGATGGTATATCGTGATATCCGACACATTATAATTTTGGTATCATGTAAATATGATTTTTAATTAAAATAAACCCCAACCAGCTATTTCAATGCAATCATAATGAAAAGGGCATGATTTTCCTAAGGATAAGGAGGGGGAATTATTAAACTTTGGGCCAATGGGGAAAAGCCAAGTGTCAGCTGTTAAACCCATTTAGTTGTCCCCCACCCTTTTGGCTTACTCACCTTTCCTTGTCTCAATCATTCAACTACCACATTAAAACCTATGATGTTAGTTGGGCAGTTATTGTTGAGTAGTGGTGTGTGGCAGGACTGTCAGTCCTTGCCCACATGCACACTCCACTAGCAAACTCTTTCACCCTCACGTGGGCATTCTTTCATTCTTTCCCATCCTCATGCAAAGACAGTCATTCTTCTTCTTAGGCACAGGTCTTGGCATTTTTACTCACGCAGAAAGCTGAGAGAGCGGCCTCACATGCACAATTTTGCTGTGTATATTTCTCCTCGTTATAGGACTAACCATGTGAATTCACCTCCACGTGCGTTGTTTTTCCTTCCTCAAGCAGTTGAGAAATCACTGTTGGTTTCCCCACGATTTTGGTTTGCTATGGGTTCTTATAAAGTCGTTTTGGCCATGATAGGGCCAAGAATGACTCAGGAATTGAATTTCCTAGTCAGAGCTGTGTATTAACCAAATTTTCACCTCAGTTGTTTTGTGGTGTTTGATTTTCTTCCCCAGAGCTGTGAATTGCTTGTTTTATTATGTGTATGCAATGGTTGGTCTTTGGACTATGTTGGAGTGGGAATGAATGCTTGGTATGCTTGATAAACTTGGTCTGTTTGGGAGCCACATGGACAGAGCTAGAGGGCTGGCTTTCTTCTCCACAACCCCTTAATAGCACTGGAAGGGAAGTCAGGGCCTGAGGGACTGTGTAGCAGAGAAGAGACTGATTCCTTGTGTTGGGTGTGTGTGAGTGTCCTAGAAGTCAGGCTAGTTCTGGTGTAGGTGTCCTTAGCTCTTCAATGGGCTCACCAACTTAGCATACAACTTTTCCCAGCTCCCTGATGGCCTGATAAACCCAACTGTGTTGGCTTGGTTGATTTGTGTACCTTTGGATATGTGTGAGCCTGCTTATTTCCTTATTCCTTGGGGAATCATGCCCAGCTCGAGGGTGGCAGTGTTGCTGAGATATTAAGGAGCACACTGGCCTATGGTTGGGTGGAATGTTGCAGTGACGTAGCTAGTTGCGGGACAAGTTCTTCATAAGATAAGTATTCTTGCGTTCAATCTCTGCAATCATATTTGATGTTTAATGAATTATGATGAACATGTTAAATTCCTGAATGTATGTTTTGCTTCCGTTGTATGCTGAATAATTATGCATCTCTGCATGTTTTACTTCAAAGCATTTCAGTTTCTATGTTATATGTTCATGGGGCTAGTGGTCTGGATAGTTAATGGTATGGTAGCGTCCTCTTCATCGGTCAAAGGGTCGGGGATGTTACATTCAAAGTTGTCTCGTCAACCTGTCTTTGAGCTACAGAAGTTACAAGCACCTCATCAAAAAATGTACTTGCGAAAAGCAGGGTAGATTTTCCAATCACTTGAAATTTCAAGATAATTTACTTTCTTTGGTGTATCTGCCAATCGTGCAATTTTTAGGCAGTTTGTATAAATTGTATTTCTAAAGCTAATATAACCCATTTCTCTACAAGAAAATTCAGGAAGAGCTTCAAGCACTTATTATACCTTCACAAATAGCAATAATTTGTCTAAGATGTTTGTTGTCCTTTACCGTTTTGTCTACAAGTTTTTCAACAATTGTCCCTTTCTGGGTCCACATCAATCACCTTCAGTACTAAAAAACATAGCATATACAATGACAATGAAAGCAAAGAATTGTAATAATCAATGACATTTAGCTACCTTTGGATCATCAAGGAGACGAAGAGCTCTACTTTCAAGATTCAGCAGGTCTCTCACAATCTCATTATATATTTCAAGAGCAGAAATTTTCAGCACAAAATATCTATTTGGATTTTGCAAAGCACAATGTTGAAAATAAATAAAGAACCCACAAAAACTAATTCAAAATGAACCAACCAACTTTCTTTTCAATTAACAGGTAGAAATAAAGTGAATTAGAGTGATCAAAGAAAGAATAATTGAAGCAATTTTCTCTCCAGAGAAAAATTACAGAACATTACAAACAAAAAGATGAGGATGACTGTACCTTTTCTATGTAGCAATAGAGATCATTAATAACATTTTCTATAATGCCTCTCATTGTGAACGTCTTCTCACTGCTTGTGTGGCCATATTCAAAAATAGTTGCTGAAAATGACAAAGAAAAACACGTCAGTAAAGAAGGGAAGAAAACTAATAAAATAATGAATATTTTTTACATCTTTGCTTTTCTCTAAGATATAATAATAAAATGTTCAGCCATTTCCTAGATCCATGTTTTAAGGCACAAAACAGAATCAACAATCTCATGAGAAGTTGGACGCACTCCTTTTTGGGTTCTCATGAGAAGTTGGACGCACTCCTTTTTTGGTTCTTGATGGATGTGCTAACTGTCATGGGCTTTCTCTAAAATTAGGGCGCTCCTCTAATCACTCCAATGAAGTGTGCATCTTCCTTGAATATGTGCATACAAAGAATATGATAGTTATAACCACCCTTCAAAACTAGGAACCCCTCAAAGAATGCGCACAAGGGTGGTCATCAATCCACTTGGACAATGGTTGAAAAGGAATCCAATTAGCACCAAACCAAATCCAAGTGGAAAATAACTCGGTATGAGGTTCTCAAAATGCAGTGATCAGTTGATTTAACTTACCATTAATGCTTGTATAAGTGTTGATAATGTCACATCTTTTGCCCCTTCCTGGTAAGCGCGCTCTGTCGAACAAGAAGGCCCAAAACTCTATCTGCACATAAATGCTTGCAGATTTCAACACCAAAGGCTTCACAATAGTTGAATGTTGTATTTTCTTGTGCAAAAGCATGCAATCAGCTAAAAAAATGATTCTAAACCCCAGTGGCAAAAAATGATCAAAACCCTGTTAAAATACACACTTTAAAGAACTACTTTTATTGATCTGCAGAACAAATATCTCCAACTCAACCTTTGGGATGATTCAAAATATCCAAGATCAATACAACATTAAAAAAAACTATATATTTCTTGTCTTATTACAGTCTTACCATTATTGATAGCCAAAACCGAGCCGACTAAACTTGGGTTTAGCACTTAGTCAATATTTTAAAAATAATAATTTCATTTTTTAACTCCAACCTATTTTTACTGCGACCACCTTTTTACTGCGACCAAGTTAATACCTGCGATCAAAATGATATGTGCGATCAAGTTGATATGTTCGATCAACTTATCTGCGATCAACTTATTTACGATCAAGTTGATCCCTGCGATCAACTTATCTGTGATCAAGTTGATGCGATCAAGTTGATGCCTGATGCGATCAACTTCTCTACGATCAAGTTGATGCCTGATGTGATCAACTTCTCTGCGATCAAGTTGATGCATGATGCGATCAACTTATCTGCGATCAAGTTGACGCGATCAAGTTGATGCCTGATGCGATCAACTTCTCTGCGATCAAGTTGATGCTTGATGCGATCAACTTATCTGCGATCAAGTTGATGCCTGATGCGATCAACTTATCTGCGATTAGGATGATAGAATATATTTCTTAGTCTAAAGACTTAAGAATTTACCACTGATTCTACCTGTGAGTAAGATGAAGTAAACTACCCACTTTTACAAATCCAAATAACTTAAGAAAAACATATGCCCAAATATGTAGGAATGTTTGAGTCGACCAAGGTGTCGTAAAACCTCGAAATTTCACGCAGTGAGATTTTTATGGATTCTTGTTCTTTTACTTATCAGTAATTGTAAAAGACATTTACGGAAGTAAATCTGGAAATATGAGCGGCCAAATAATCATGAATTCAACCACAAACTATTTCATATATTAACTATGCGGAAATACAAAGTAATACAAACTTGTCTGTTACAAACTCGTCAGTCCACAGAGCTTCAGCTCTCCGACTAAATCACATGCACAGAAGCTTGAGCTTCAACTTCTCTTTTTCACCCGGAGTTCCTCTGTTGTCTAATGTCTCTCTTGTGTCTGTGTTCCTGTGTGTGTCTGTAAACTGATTTACAAATTACTTCTTCTATTTATAGGCAATCTGAAGATTGCTACAGCATAAGCCGACTTACTTGCTGACTTACTTTGCATTAAACACTGCAATAACTATCTAGCTAACAACTTAGCTTCTGAAATAAATTCGATTGAATTACGCTGCCTACATGTGGACTTTTCCTTCTTGTCAGACTGACAGACAAGATCGTGGCTTATCCAGACTTTGATAGAGTCGGTTGGAGGCCAAGTAGAGATCTGTGTGTAATTACATTTTTCCAACACTCCCCCTTAATTATAAGCAGATGGGGATTTTAAAACAAAATTTACAAAATGTTTCAGAGCTTAGACATTCTCTGTTTATGACAGAGTTCACTATGGATAACTTGTCATTCCAAGATAACTACGCAGATACTGGAATGTGTCCTTTGCCAATGGCTTTGTGAAGATGTCGGCAAGTTGGTCTTCAGACTTGCAAAATTCCAAACAAATTTCCTTTTCGTTTACCAACTCTCTTATAAAATGAAACCTTGTGTCAATGTGCTTGGTTCTCTTGTGAA